>OZ026627.1:66109984-66517484 GCA_964020975.1 Hermodice carunculata | reverse complement strand
GCTGTATGCCACCATTGATCTGTGGCCACTGGTATTATGTTGATGCACATTTGTGACTGTCAAGTCCTTGTGCAATAAATATCCTTCAAGGTTTTAAATATATCGAAATAACTGATTATTGCTCATATTTTTCTCGCAGTTAGGGCCATGTTGATTGAAGGTGATGATTAGGAATGTAGATAGCATATCATACATGGCTTCTTGTAATCTGCTTCTTAGACAAAAGACAAAAAAGTATACTTACTGCCGGCAGTTTTCTGTATTGTGGTAACCATTTTAAGTTATATATCCATAACACTTGACATGTACATAAGGGAAATTCACGTGATTGGCTTCTATTGTCAACAAATTGACCGCGTTTTCGGTAAAATGCTTTCTTCACAAATTAACTTTTTACTTCCAACACGCTTTATTTAATCTTAGCCTAATAATCCAGTTGCGTAAATTTGGGGTTGTGAATAGATGAGTACAACAGGGTGGAATTCAAGTTTTATCCCTCAGCAAAATTTAACTTCGGTATATTTTATAGTATGGGCCACAATAGGCCCAACCCACCTGAAACCTTTTACACGATTTTTGTAGCACAAATGCTCTTAGATATTCCAAGCTATAACTTAATCAAAACAACCTCTTTCAAGGGTTGCTTCAAAGTACAAGAACAAAGATTATTTGGAGCTGAGTTTATTTCAAGATAATGAATTATGTTGATTTAGCATGACAATAGATAGATAGATAGATAGATCAATCAATCAATCAATCAATCAATCAATCAATCAATGAATAAATAAATAAATAAATAAATAAATAAATAAATAAATAAATAAATAAATAAATAAATAAATAAATAAATAAATAAATAAATAAATAAATAAATAAATAAATAAATAAATGAATAAATAAATAAAATGTAAACACATTTCATCAAAGTACCGGTATGCTATACTTTAAATCAACAATTGCAAGTTTTGTCCAGTTACGCCCAAAAGTTGCCCGACGAAAACCATATGCTCAGTCCGCGAGCCTGATACTGACAGTAATATAACTGCACTGTTGATATGTACATTTAATTATTATTTCTTATGACTTATCGCAAATATATGTTATATGGCTGTATGTTTATAGGTGACGGCTCCCTCAGCAGTGTAACATAATTATAAGATGGAAATATTGTTCTGTTTGTGCCAAAGAATTAAGTGTACCACCTGAACTTTATTGTCTGGTCTGTATGATCAATGCAAGAGCCAGATATACCCAATGGTTATACGCAAAACACTCCATTGTAAATTGATTATTACTAGAATTCCTATTGTTTTAATATGTACTTATATCTAGTACAGCGATAGAAGTCAACGTACACTTTGCGTCTTCAGTCTGGTGTCTGACAGGAATTTCATAACCAGATAAGCCAGTCCCCATTTCTTTCGAAATTTCGTTTGAAATATTTGTCAATGGATCAATTTCATTCCCATAGTACACACCAAAATCATCATTTAGAAACAAAATTATCGAGATTAACAGATTGAAAATCGTAAAGATAAACGCGTAAGGGGTAGTAAAATATATTATTTCTAAAGTTTTACTATAAAAAATATAACACAAGCTAAAAGGCTATTAAAATATGATAAACGTTTTCATTGATGAAAAATGCTCAGTTGAAGGTAATTGGCCTATGCCACGTAATAATTCCTCAATTATTACTTTCTGAGCCTGATTAAAACGTTGTCTTAAACATCAAGTTCTGTGATATAAAATGTGTCCTGTATAGAGAAAGTTGAAATTCCGTCTTACTGGTTCAGCCAAATTATTAAGTGTTGCAGAAAATTACCGACCATATATTGCCTAAAAAGCATCCCATACATTTTCTTGATACTTTGTGGTTTTGCAGTAACGAAAGCCAAAAACAATTAAGTACAATGTGCACGGTTTTAGCAGTGGCTTCAACCACAAAACTTCCCATGAAACAAACACCTATAGAAAAAGTGTGCATTTTTAGCCACACCAGTGATCATCATTTGTGTGTAAATAATTTAGAATTTGGAGAACTATTAAGAAGTTCCTTCGGCGTTTCTACACACAACTTTCATTTGAATTTTAGATCAAAGAAGTCTTACTTAATTCAGCAATTACAACCTCTAGGATAAGTCAAACACCGAGGAGCGGCCACATCCTTTTGCGTTTTGCCGATGAAAGCGAGATGAATTAAGTAACTTTTGCGTCTTAATTTGCCTGGAAACTTCGAGGTACAAAAATGGGAGCAGAAAGTGCCCCGGCATTTCTCGACAAAAGAAATGCAGAAAAATGCCGTGGTAAGAATACCAGGAAAAAGCACCTGATATTTCAAAAGCACCAAGAATTCCGAGGTAGATCATGGATAGCTACTGCCATAAAAGTGAATGTAGATGGTCACAAATATGCTCGATATCACATAATATATCGAGCTGTTCCCTGGTTGTTTTTTGCTGGATTTTCATGGCTGGGTGACAAGCAAAATATTGAAATATGTTTGCTATATCAACACTTATTAGCCATGAGTACATACATGATGGACCATCAGGTTGATTTCTCTCATTTATTTTTCCTTTTGCCCTTGCCTCTGCATTTCTTGGTAACATGTTGAGAAATACATAAGTACCTTTACCTCCCGTCCGTACCTTCGAATTTGACAAGAAATGCCGAGGTAAGATATAGACATAGAAAGGACGTTGACATTTCTGCCAAGAAACGCCGAGGTAGAAATGGGAGGAAAGAAGACCTCAGCGTTTCTCGGCATTGTTTGCACTTACCCCCCATCTATACCTTAGCGTTTCGGTGTAAACATACTGAGAAACACCAAGGGGTAAATTAACCCCCATCTCTATGTCAACGTTTCTGCGCCCAGAAAGGTCCAGGAACATTTACATATTATTTTCACCACTACATTTCTTGGCAGAAAGTACACATCAGCATTTCTCGCGAGAAACGCCCGGACTCATTATTCTACCTCGACGATTTGTCGTTAATAAGCCAACGATGCAGCCAATCTTCGGTGTTTGGCTTCGTCCATTGAGCCAAAGGGTTAAAATTTTATTGTTTTAATAATATATGGCTCATAATCGTCCCAAAGATGTATATTTTTCATGTGTCTATCAGACTGATTTTCATTTGTCCCAGCAGGACACCTGATAAGTGTCTAATAACTTTTTAATGTTTTATGAAATTTTGCAACTTTTGATGTGAACTTTAGTTTTGAAGTTTCAACACAGATGAAAAAATCCCTGATACAGAATTTTCATACCGGAGATCTCTATATGTATTACAAATGTAATTGAAGCTTCTAAACGTTAATTTGCTAATATGATAGCTGTTGTACCACATGTTCCATTGGTGGTTTGATTTGTGGTGGTTTGAATATTTTAGACGACTATTTGAGTAAATTTGGCGTTTTTTCTGGTCATTACTTTCCAATATATACAACACCGCCTTTCTATCAACACGGATGCTCTGGCATTGAATGTGGTGTCCATTCAGAAATACTCAACCACATCCCGGGTCCTGTAATCTGCTGTCAACCGCCCCCCCCCCACCCACACCCCCCCCAAAAAAAACCCACGCCTTTGGAAGCCACCAATGGGTCATGTTTCTTACACTTCAACACAATCTCCGTTGTCCCGGATGAGTTTTTGTGTGAAAGCTATCGAGATAAAATGGAAACGCACACGGTATATCTTTCTAGTGGAAGTTACTGATGGGAATAAAAAAAATGCATGAAGAGCAATACTGGCATATTTTATGGTTTGCTGTTAAAACTAGTTGGTAAGGGACTACCTTGAATTGGAATTCTCCATGTAGGATGCCCATTTGATCAGAAGACCTAATGTGTTTTGCTTCTAACTTTAATGTCTTCGTGGATGGCAGAAGACATTTTGTCAGGGAAGCAAGGGCTCTAAAGGTGCCAAAATGGCTGACAACGTGTTTTACGATCGTTCAGTATTCATTCCGAATCACGCATGGGCACCCATGGGAATGACCAAACATACAAAATGAGAAATGGAGTTAGAAGTGGATTCAATTCTCATGATGCTAATCACTTTTTACACAAGAAAAGCCTTTTTCGTGTAATTATATGATTACAATCAATAACATTTTGAAAATCTTGCTTGACTGATAATTGTTTACAAAGGCCCTCTTGAAATGGTTTTGTCGTGTCTTTGAAAACAAAATATATAATTGAGGTCCACTTTACATATATGTATCGTTTTTTCTTTGATAAATGTGTTGGGTACCTTGTCCCACTTGCGTAGTTGGTTGCATCCAACTTTCAGAGACTCCGTCATAGGCAAGTATTTTTCATTTTCCGTTTTCACGGCCAGTCATACACCCATGGTATGTATGCGTATGTAGTTCGAACAAAAACAGATTCAACTCGGTACCGGCCGAAGACAACACCCCGCAACCGGACGTTAAAAGACCATCACGAACCACATGACGGCAATATCTTACTATTGACTCAATCATCCACGGTTTTAACGGCACGAATGCATCACGAATTTAAAGGACTGGCTATGCATAATTTGACTAGAATCAATCTGGTGTAAAACGTAATATGGCCTTCACTTTAATTTATATGAGTGCTTTTCCACCAAAGTTAACGCATCAAGACTTAGTCTGATAAAACATAACTCACACTTTTCGCAAGATGACCATACCGGTATGTTTGTGTACCAGCATGTAAAGGACCAAACACAGCATCTGAGATAGACGTCTTTTCCTGAAACATTTACCAATTAACATATCAAATCACCTACCCTGTGCCACAAATTTCATTCCAGTTAAGTTATTTACAAATCCGAATTTTTTTTTTTTTTTTTTAGTTTTTTGTTTTTTTTGTTTTTATGTGAAAACGACCCCAAAAAAGGGAAGAGATGACGGTGACAGAAACAAATCAAAACATGTTTGCAATCGCGTGAACATATAACTTTCAGTTAGCAAAGATACCAAACTTAGGGAAACATCATTATTCCAGAAAAAAAAACATATCACCCTTGGCACTATATTATTTACCACTCTGCTGGATCTAGCATTGATTTACTTCTGGTAGCTTGTTACTTTCAAGTACAAATGTCCAATAATATAGGGCTGATTTTGTACATGAAAGGTTGGGATGTATACACTACATCATTACATAAATAAATTGTACAAACTGTCTCATAATATATATATATATATATATACATATATATATATATATATATATATATATATATATATATATATATATATATATATATATATATATATATATATATATATATATATATAGTATATATATATATATTCCATTGGCACACATATTCATCTTGTTGAATTTGCGGAGCTAGGAATGTTTTCCGAACATTAGTATTAAGCGTAACATTTACACTTCGTTCTGAATGAATGTAAGGCACATATTAGGATTATATCCATTTTATATATCTTGCATTTACATTCAAGTACCTGTGCACATAGTTTAACTTGTTACTCCATAGCAAATTTCACGCAGTATTCTTGAATGTATCATATGGCTTGTCTTGTACAAATAGAAGGCTTCGAAAAAGAGCTGCACTCATGCGTGTCCGGATAGTTCAGGCTGTGACACGTAGTCTCATACTTTCCCAATGCAGACTTGTGATGATCTTTTAGGTTAATACAATATGTTTTATAGAAGTTTTTGTTAAACATGTTTAAAAAAATTTAAATATCCACCAAATTTGTACATTTGTATATTACAGTAGACATAGACAGAAACGGACGACAGAGCATAGAGATTAGCCCAGGATTTGTGCGATTTATGACATAAAAGTGTTATTCTTTGTGCCATAAAAATAATGCAAATTATATTAACATAGGCCACTTTATGACCTATTCTGCAATTGAACAACGCTGATTATACCGGTATGGAAGAATAAAGTGAGTAGGCATAATGTATGCAAGATGAAGTATAAAGAGGATGCAGCCGTTGTCCACTCGTATACATATGGAATTGAATTATAGTTAAAACCAATGTATGTGTTTAAAAAGACCATCTCGCTTTTACTCACAGTAGTCATAGAAACTGACAAATGATATTTTTTCCATATTCCTGTCACGCCAAAAGGAGCTGGTTTTCATCCTTCCATTTAAAGTAGAATGCCATATTTATTAATATTTTATGTATAAAAGCAAAATGAATATTTCACAAATTTCTATGAGGTGGATACAAAGGTCACAAGCATGTGCATTTTTTGTCCCTTTTGCATTATTATAAATGCATAAATATAAATATCCTATTAGTCTTTGCATTGAGCTACACATACCTTGTAAAAACGTAAACACCAGTTCTGTTGTATCAATAGTATTGAGAACTTTTCGTTCCACGACGAATCGACAGGTCAAATTCTGCAGCAACATTGGTTTTGTCGTTACTGCGGGTTGTGGATACAGTATTTGAGTAAATCATCAACACTTGCCGTTTTGCGTGTTCTACCGTGGGCCTGCCCTCTTGAATTTACTGTGTTAGAATAAGGCTGAGTCAGCAGCATTCCATGTCGCGGTTCGGGCACACTGCGCCAAACCTCCGCGCAGTTAAGCTGTTGGCTCAGGGCATGCTACCACGAGAGGCATTCTCTGCAATTTTAACCAAAACGTTTGCTATGGACGCAAACATAAGTTCAAATAGAAGAGGCAGACTCCATGTATGATTGGGCGTTCCTGGACGATTTTAGTCGAGGAAAGATTAACGTTTTCATTCTCGGCACACATCTGTTGATTATACTTATTTATTCCACTTCTGATAATTCTTTTCTTGTGCGTTTTGGCGTATTTAAAGCATTGCTATCGTCGAATAAATGAAAGTTTATAATTCAAATTGTGAAAGTCGAATTCCATTTCAAATAACAGGAAATATTGTATAATTTCTGAAATCGAACAAACTGACGTTAAATTAGGAAAAACGCTATTGTTGACTGAAAAACATTTAACTGTGTAACCATTTTAAAAGTTTGACTGTTCAGCATAAAGATGTTCCATCATCACTATTATCAGCGTCATAGTCATTGTTTTCGTCGTCATCTTCAACATGATCGTCGTTGTCGTCATCATCACCGTCTTCATGGTCCTTCTCTTTCATAAATTGGCTTCTCGGAAAGCTAAAAAGATACATTTTTGTTGTTTGGCTGTGTCTGATGCAGAGGTAGGATGATACATTATGTGTACATTACACATAGTATCAGGTCGCTTCCTGACAAACATACCATAAATGATTTCAAGCAAATTCATTATTTTTTCCACAACATCTTATCGAGCAGATGATAATGATTGTCTTCAAAGTATTTATTTGAGAAAAATAGAAAAAAGCTTACTCTTACAGGAAACTTACTCTTACCAAATCCCGCAAAAATTTGGTACCTTACGGAACTTTGCTTGCTAAACTGTTCATAATTTAGTTTTCTGTTATGAAAGCCGGTGAAAATCTAGTACGGTAGGTTACTTTGCTTTCTAAACTGTTCTTGATTTGGCATGCAATGCATATGCACCTTTTCAGTCTTGGAGGCTTTAAATACGCAAAATAATGTCGATTGTCCCCGAAAAACACATTTCCTTCCTGGAGAGGGCCACTAAACTGGAAAATTAATGGGACGGATTCTAGCATGCCCGTCACAAAGACGAGTCCTTCACCACAGGTTTGGCTTTAAACATTAAATCGGTAACAAGGATCTTGTGGCAACTGCCTGTACATCTTTCTCAACAAACAATTTAGAGCTAATGAAAAATGTCATGATTGTACGCAAACTGTTTCTCTCAATAAAATGTTGCAATGCCGCCGCTGGCCTTTTTGCTCCCTGTAAACTGATATGCCATATCACTTTATATATATATTTATATATATACAAAATAAACTGATAAACTGACTGAGTTTTGTGATTGCATACCTTGATGCTTTTAATTGATTGGTTTGTATAGTTTTAGACAAAAAGGACTCTGACTAGACTTACGTTTGGTCACACCTGGGGATCGCCTTTGTAGATTACATTAAAACCCGTGTGGTGCCTGCAGGAAGTATTTATTTCGTTAAACATTATATATATATATATATATATATATATATATATATATATATATCAAAGTCCGCCAAATCAGATTACTTTTATTTTGTGGCTAGACCACGTATTCCCCCATTAATAGTTTACAAATGGTTAATATAAAGGTTTATTTCTACTTTCCAATTAGATATTTTTGTAGTTTATTCGCAGTTTACTAGAATAAGCGTTTTTGTGTGAAAAGCAGAACTGCGAAAGTTCGTGATTTACAAGCAGTAAAGAGCATTTATGGAATATTACCTACTTTTGTAGTACATTTTGCCTTTCTCTATCATAAAAAAACATTACACAAGCTATAGAATACAAAAGTCTGAAAAATGTAGTAACAGATAACATGTCAAAGACAGGCACATCAAACCTTCCGATATATATATATATATATATATATATATATATATATATATATATATATATATATATATATATATATATATATATATATGTGTGTGTGTGTGTGTGTGTGTGTGTGTGTGTGTGTGTGTGTGTGTGTGTGTGTGTGTGTGAAAGAAAATAAAGGACAAAGTGATCCTATTGTAAGTCATGATCATTCTCTCATTCATTGGGTGTAAAATAAAGATTCCTTTTTCTTCACTGCTTGTCTTCTTTTCAGGTCTGTGTATCAAATATAAATGTGCATGTTCAACCTGGGACCAAAGAATGCATACCAGACATAAACGCAACCTTCTTGTCCGCATTTAGGGTATGTAGCAGAAAACAGTGCCGCAATGGCATGGATTGAGCGCCGGACCCGCACCAAAAAGTGCTGGCGATTCAGTGCATGGGAGGGTTAATGTTCATTGGTTCCCATAAAGTATGTTGAAATACCCAGTCTGTAAAACTCTTCCGCATGTTTTGCTGTAGTCAGTAATTGTAATGTGATCTCTGAGTATTAGACTGCACACACACACACACACACACACACAACACACACACACACACACACACACACACACACACATGTATATATGTATGTGTGTGTGTGTGCATGTGTGTTTGTGTGTATTGCCCGAACTTCTCATCATATATTTTTCAGCACTCCTGTTTTGCTCGTCATGGGCCTTCCCTTCTTCCTGTCTTTGTGTACGTTTGTCAGTCTTTAAGAAGAGGATACATCCCAAGTTCAAGGGATTTATCTGGAATCCTGCTTTTTTAAATCCCGGAGCGAAGCGTAGGGATTTAAAAATGCAGGATTCCAGATAAATCACGAGAACAAGGGATGTATCCTTTTTATACCATGCCTTCTTTGATTTCATGAATATAAATGCATTTTAAAATGCATTCACCAAAGCAAATCAGTCCTGTGTTGAAATTTTACAACGGAAAATAAAGCAGGGATATACGTGTAAGCAGGTGACATATATATCCCTTGAGAAAACAAAGGAGGCATGGTATAATTTGTAAGGTTTCGTTTGAAGGGTCCAGTTCACCTTTGCCGTATTGTACCCAAGAAATGGGTTGATGCAGAAGTCTCTTTCTACATAATTGCCTTTTTTTGGATTAAAAAAAAAACCGTCTGTGTATCAACATTTGCCATGCGTTTAAATGGCGCGTGATTATATATCAGGTGATCACAATTTTTTTTTCGCGTGATGTGCATAATTTCACAGAACGATGCGTGGTGCTATATAAAATACCGCAGTGTAAAGTTTGAAATGAAGAGATACATATCATTATGAAAATGGTTTTAATGTAAGTTTAAATTAAGCGTGGATGCTGTTTCTTTGATGGGAGCGTTTTAACTCTTTCCCCCTTGAATTAAGATTGAGTCAACAGCTTTCCTCGGCATGGGTTGAGCACTAAGTGCCCACTCTATGGATATTTTAGTCCCCGGTACTAAGTGCCCAACCAATGCCGAGGAAAGCTGTTGACCTGGGTCATAATGTCTTGACAAATCTCATCTTCAATTTTCAGTCAATTTGTTTTTCATTGCTGTTGAAATCAGTTGACAACGCTGAAGCAGACGACATTTGACCACCAGCCGGTTTTGGCTGGTTTAAGAGGGAAAGGGTTAAAGCGTAGTGAGGTTGTATTGCTCATAGCATACTCAAACTTACACCACATTTGGTATGCCTTTATTTTTATTTCGTTACACCACATTCACAAGCGCTTTTTCTAAAACTGTTTTACCTAGCCCAATCTTCTTTCAATTATGATGATGATCATGATAATAATAATAATTGAGTATCTTTTATTCTGGTACACCCAGTCAGAGTTACCTTTGTTTTTCCCTGTGGACCAATATAAGAATCTAGACAAATGCTAGAAAATGTATGACAGATAAGATTAATCGAAAAGCAACTCAAAGTTAAAACCTAGAAATCACGTTAAGTAGCGAGCCTTATAACTGGATCGAAAAGAAGGTAAATCATATGGAATGCGGGAAAAATCGTAAAGAGAGTTCCAGGTTGTATCGCCATTGTACGCAAACGTCTTCCTAAAAGAAGTTTTCTTGACACCGGGGACTAAAATATCCATAGAGTGGGCACGTCTTGTATTATAAACATGAGAATCAGAACACAAATTAAATGATCGCAGAGACAGTCCGGTGCAAGGCGGTAAATATATTCATACATTCGGGTAGCAGTATAAAATTCCCCACGTTGCTCCAATGTTTGTCATCCAAGATTAAAAACAAGATTAAGTTCCCTTGTATTTCTAAAATCGAAGTTATTACATATTATCCTGGTGGCGTAATTTTGATGATTTTGAAGTCTATGAAATCCACCATCACCAGAAATGTTCCACACAGTGTCTGAATAATCTAAGTTTGGCTGGATATAAGAGAAATAAATTGTTTGAAGCAAAACACTTGGAAGTAAGGTGCTCAAACGACGTAGTACCGCTAGTTTACCACACCACTTTGCAGTGATCAATGCTGACGCCAGGTCAGCTGATCCTCAATAGTAACACCAAAGTATTGTATTTTACATAATCTGCCTGGTTAATTTTCTCACCGTATAAAGAAATGTTTAATGCCTTATTTTTATTCTGACCACCGAATAATAAGAATGAATGGAATTTCTTTGTCTTCGCTTTCAATCTGTCACCACAAAGTTTTGGTTACACCATCTTGTGTGTTCTAAGCATAAAGAGTAAAAAGTAACCCTTTCGCGCCAAATTTTTGGACTGAATCAACAGCTTTTTTTTCGGCGTGCATTTGGTGCATTGCGCTCAATTCGCGCCGAGAACGGCTGTTGATTTGGGATATTATCTCTGGAGCTGTAGGAATACTTGTAATTGAATGAAAGGTCTTTTTGCGTGGCATACGAATATGGGATCTTAATGATTATTCAAAATAGTTTGACTTAAGCAGATCGACTTTAATCGTGCTTGGCACTGGAAGAGTTAACAATTATCGTGGCTTTGGCAACACTGGGTCCGTGTAGTTTACAATGGACACCTACATACAAATATATCTCTTCATTAGGCAGAATTTGCGAACAGATCAAAATACTGTTGGCCGCAACAGTGATAAGTTTTGTTATTGCCATATATTATCACCAATCATGATCGAAAAAATCATATGGTAACTCTGACGGCCAGGCTTCTCTTCTGTGCTTGTAATTAATTTACAGTTGTACGCGAAAGAATTCGATGAACTCCTTTCCTCAAAATAGCAAAGAAAATGAACGCAATCATGACTGAAAGATATCATAAAAACAAATTAACAAAAAAAAAAAAAAAAAAAAAAAAAAAAAAAAAAAAAAAAAAAGAAAAAAATGGAATGGAAGAGAGACAGACAGACAAACAAATGTATGAAAGAAAAGCAAAAAAATTTCTCAAAATGCACAAAGAGAAGTTGAAAGCAGAAATCTAGCATGAAGCATATAAATAAATGCAAGTCCAAGAGATTAGATTGGCTGTTAGTTTGAAAGGAGAAATCTCTAATTTCATCCCTAACAAACCAAATGATCCATAAATCAAAGGACTGTAACATATTAGATGCATTTAAATCATGGTTCCAGACTGGGTCGCGATTTGGCTCTATCATTGCAAATGGTGACAGAAGACGATGGCTTTTTATAAACACAACGATACTAGATGCGTATATTTTTATAAACCATACTTTCACTCAAATACCAACAGTTGTGGAGACCAACAGGTCTGCAGTTGTAGAGACTATGGAAATAGTTCAGGTCAACAGATTTGTTCAACGCACTGTTGGCGAAATGCTCCCAAAGTGCGCCAACAAAAGCTGCTGAGTGATCAGCCAAAACTTGATGCCGAAAGATTTAAGAACATCTAAACCTACATTGATCATGGGCATAGTGGGGGTCATATACATATATCGTAGCGTGTAACAAAAGTTGGGTAAGAATTGACAGGGGTCAAATCAAACATCGATTTGTTCTTATCCATTTAAGCACAATTGTTGGATAATAAATACAATTTGGCCTTCATCAATTGCTGAATATTAATATATTGTCAACAAAGAACCGATGTGGGAAAGGTTCAATAGTTTGTTCATATGACATCTTTCACTTGCACGTCTTCAACTATGAAACTTTTCCCAAGCATCCAGAAATACGTATGAAAAGTCGCATTTTTTAATTTCAATGCTTGTTTTGGCGCCCGCAGGACTTATCTCATTGGAACACCTATTCACGTTTAGCGGGAATTCTCCATGTGAATATTTAGGATAGATAATTATCATTTTAAATATATTACAGCGTCCGGGGCCTGCATATATTCGTAAAACGTATGTTGCAAAGTCTGCATTACCCTGTTGGGGAGGGTGACTGGTTATAGTCGGTGTTTATTGCAGTGTATTTGCGACTGGCATACATGACTTAAATGATACTGTTATCTGAGTGGGTTTGCTGACAGGCATATCGATAACGTAAGGGTTGCAGTTTGAAGGGTCTAGTTATACGAAATTAAGAGTTGTCTTTGACAGCCTTTTATATAAACTGCCAACATTCGATCACATTTCAATATTATAATCATTATCCGTCCAGTATAGAGATTGTTAGCACAATTCAGTCTCGTGTCTGTCTGTCTGTCTGTCTGTCTCTGTGACAATGGCTTGGTGTTGTTTAAACGGTTTTACATTTTATCTGATTTTACATTCATCATCTGGTGCATTCGTTAGATGTAAAGATGCTGCAAACATTTGTAAAAATGAATTGACGTTCTTTAAAACGGTTCATTTGCCCAACTGTCAAGCTTTCAACAAAAGTGTTGCCATAATCTGTAGACTACGGAAATACCATTATAAATGTTACATATCTTTTCAAATTGTTTCATGGAGATGAGAGAAAAATATAAATAATAATGTTATTCAACTAAATTTATATATGGAACGCAAATTGCATGTGAGTGAATGTCGTGGAGAATTCTGGAAGCCGTTTCATGGCCGAAAGTGTAATATATATATATATATATATATATATATATATATATATATATATAATTGACTTTGATATCCGGCTTAATATGTATAAAAAAGACTCTTTGATCAAGAAGTTGTGCCAATGATATGTTGGATTTGATAGTCTTAGCTCCTTAAAATCTAACATCTGTGCAGCGTGCTCCGTCCGTCTTTCACAATAAAAGGAATCAGTGGTACTCTCATCCAGAAATCGCGTTTGGAGACATTCAAAAGTAGAAATGCTGGGATTCAAAGTGATGTTTATCGATCACATAATTTTTATATACCTGTGTTTATGCCACATGCCTCAAATACCTAGATGTTTACCGATGACCAATACAATAGAGGCTTACAGACAGGTGTTGGGTTTAACCGATACAACAGAGGCTTACAGGCGGGTGTCGGGGTTAAATGTTCACAGAATAGATCAAAGAGACAGCCCAGTTACCCATCAGGACATATCTATCATTTGTCTTATCTTTGAAGATGATTCCAATTGGCTGTATGTTTCTGTGACAGAACAAAATTTAATATCGTCTGGTCAGAATTTCGGGCTGACATCTTATCTTTCCACACAATTGATGCCATCAGCCTTGGAATTCGTCAATATGACTACAAAGCACTTTTAAGAGCATGCAGGTTGTCCATGTAATTGCTTTAATCGTGAGACATTGAGTTTGCTGGTTGGACATACATTGCTCAAATCAGAAGACATTCCGCTTGCATATTTTCTAGATAATTATACAGCGTATCCATTAGGATGCGTCTGGATATTTAACAGGCCTATAGCCCTTGACATTATGCTGAATGAATTTTGTGACCAGTTTTCCGAGGTGTATTGCGCCGAAAACACACCGAGGGAAAACCATTGACCAAGCCGAACTCAGGAATCGTCGGCTAAAGACCACTCGTGCTGCTACTTGAATGAAAGATCTTTTCATACAAAAAGTTGAATCTGCGGACACTTTGTTATTTTAAATGAGCAGGAGAGATCGCAGAGGTTTCATCTTCAAGTTGACAATTTGGAAAGTATCTGAAGAGTCTGTATTTGTTATATTCATTCAAACAATCTAAATTTTTTTAATCGTCTTGAGCAGCACATGTATTAACAAACAGGGATCGTTTACTTAGCGGAGGTATATCTAGAGAAAGGAAGGGGTATAGGCAGGGCAGTGCCAGTGACTGGTTGATCTTTGATTGCTTTAAGAGAAAGACCAGTGTTACATTATGTTGTACGACTTGTCATAAATGAGTCGTTGCTTTTTCCCAATGGATTCTGTGTTATACAGAGTGGAGCGGTCTTATTGCAAAGTGAGTTTATGTCAACATTACGAGTTTCTTTTTTACTGGTTTAACGCCGGTCGCTAAGACTGCAATTAAGAGTGAAACACATATTGTACGTTTTGCTGCAGTATTGTTTTCACCATAACGGAGCGGAACACTCGATTTGTATGAACTGTCATTTCAACAGGTCTGCCAATTATATATGTAGTGAAAACTAAGTGAGTTGGACTGCATTTCATTTGACACAGCCCCACCTAAACTGCTATAATACGACCGCTTTTGATTACCACCTGCTTTTTTCTTCATCTTGAATTTAATTCTTTTTATAACTGATTTTAATCGAAGTCTCTTCCCTGAGGAGGCCTTCTGGAGGCTTTGCCCCTGAACAACAGTTTCCAGGGTGCGCTTTGCATTCGAATTTCAAAGGCTCCGAGACAGACCGAAAGGTTTGAACACAGTTTTACAACAACCGTTAAAAAGTTTCCGTTGAACCATCTTTAAGATATTCTTTAAAATCATACTCAGATATTGGAACTGTTAAACTAGGAATTGAAAGCCACAGCTAATTTCACACCAACCATATACGTTCAAAGTTTTGTTTTGATTTTAAAACCTCGATTCAGGAGCCGTTGGCGCTGAGTGAGCCTGTTTTTGGCGCGCACATAAATATGACAGCTACATTTTTTATGTCACCTCAAAACATATCCCGAGTGCGTAAGGAAGAAATCAAGTTAAAAAAGAAATTTATAAAAACATTGGTCGTCCACTATATGGTGACAGGTCTGACGTTACAGTGATAAAACTACAACAGGATATTGATATGTTCTTAATTGCACGAACAGTGTATTATCGTGTTTTGGATAATTTCAAAAAAGGTCTCTTGGTTTAGTAGCAGAGAGAGAGAGAGAGAGAGAGAGAGAGAGAGAGAGAGAGAGAGAGAGAGAGAGAGAGAGAGAGAGAGAGAGAGAGAGAGAGAGAGAGAGAGAGAGAGAGAGAGAGAGAGAGAGAGAGAGAGAGAGAGAGAGAGAGAGAGAGAGAGAGAGAGAGAGAGAGAGAGAGAGAGAGAGAGAGAGAGAGAGAGAGAGAGAGAGCTTTCCGTGATCCATATTTGCATCCGTTCGTATATTACATGGTGATACACTCTGTGGAAGAAAATTCATAAAAGGTGCAAACTGCTTGGCACATGTACATCTTGATGTGTCTTGTGTTACAAATGCAGAGATGTCCCGCAAAACTAAATCAGACAAGAACATGATGACTGTGTTATGAGAAAAAGCGTGCCCAAAATGTAGATATAGAATGATGTGTTACATTTTGACCAGAATAGTATAAATTTCGCATTTATGATATGTTAGCAGGCACATGCATTGAAAGCTAAGTTAGCCTTTTTTAGTTTGTCTTTTCTCAAGTTCTGTTTTCCAGGAACACATCGGGGATTACTAGTTTAATCATATCATATTCATCTGTGAAATCTGAGGTACACTTTTTTACTTAATCATGTGAAAATGCCGGGGAATATGCACTCTTAACTATGCTACTTTATCATAACATTCAAAAGCCCCAATGAGACTCAAGTAAAGCAATCAAGAAAGCCAGATCAAATGCCTTTCAAGTTAAATCTAAGGGTACACTACCGGTATATGCAACAATAAGGTCAGACATTGCAGAGAAGTCACTGCAAATTGTAAAAATATCTTCTGATTACGATAGAAAAGTTTGATTATTGCTTTTCAACATTAACATAGTAATGATGACAATACTACTACTACTACTACTACTACTACTACTACTACTCCTTCTAATAATAATAATGCGAAAGGTACGTTTCATGGAAAAACCACCTTTGTAATGTGTCGGTGGAATGCTTTGCCAATAAACTGTAGTGGCGAGAAAAAGCTTTACGTGATCGTTTTTGTATCACTTCGATGTAGTATTCCTTGGTAGAATTTTTCCAATTTCTTGGTAGAAAAAGTGTGGTGACCATTCAATTATTTTTTTGATATTATATGTACATTTCAAGCTACAGCTGGTGCGTATCTAAAATATTTCCTTGCAAATAATAGCGCAATTTAAACACTAAGCTCTTTTTTTGTTTTTGTTTAATTCATGCGATTTCTATGGGAAGTTGTGGCCATGACTTGACACCTTATACTTTCGGCGGAAACTGCATTGAGTCACATGCTAGATGCCGGCCTCTAGAAAGTAAGACCAACCAGTTAACGCTTATGACTACTTCCATCGTGACTCTATGATCTCAAGCAAACAGTAATGAATTAAAGGGTCTGATATAACTGTTCACAAGAACTCCTCTATGAAATGGCGTCAGATATGTACAGTGCTAACGACATGGGCCGGTTGTGTTGATTGCTTATGTTATCAGATTAATTATCATAATTAAATACACATAAGGCTTTACTCTACCATAGGTTTTGCTTCAAGCCCCATGTAAGAAACCAGTCAAGTTTTCAAGCAAATTGAATCTCTCATGCAGCCAAATAGGCAATGATGGGAAATAAGTAGAATACCAACACCATCACAAAAAAAAAAAAAAAAAAAAAAAAAAAAAATAAAAAAAAATCACTTAGAGCATCTTTTATAGCATTGTCGATATTTTGGTTATAGTTGTAAAGTTCCGTTGACCTCAAACGCCTAATGCCAATGTATCCGGATGCATATTTAACCATGTAAAAATTACCCGAAATGGTCATTAGTAACTGTTTCCTGCTTCTTTTTTTCACCGGGAATGAGCAATTAGTCAACAGCTGTCTTCGGAGCGCTACGGCGCCAGAGTCCGCCCTGGGGAGCTGTTGACTCAGGCTCCAGATGGCTTTACTCTTTCCCGCTCAAATCGCCCAAAAGCGTCCGGATGTAAATTGTCATCTGCCTTCACTGTTTTCATTAAAATTTCTCGTTAGTAGAAAACATTTTTGCCGAGATTTGTCTGTAAAGCCATTCATGATGGCACGCCCTAGGTCAATAGCTTTCCCAGGTATGAGCTGGGCGCATTGCGCCAACCCGCGCGAAGGAAAGCTGTTGACTCAGTCGTACTGTGACCAAGTTTCTTTTTTTTTTTTTTAGAAGGTAAATAATTAAGACCGGATATAAATTTGTACACTGAGAACTTCGAGAAAAAGTTTCTAAACATAAATGAATATTAATTTTAAGATCAGCTTGTAATCCATCGCACCCACATTAGGCGGAACTACGGCACTTTGAAGGAGACAAAGCCAACAGTGTTGAGGATAGTGGTTTTTTGGCCGGCAAAAAGTATTTTGTTTGGAGATTGAACGCAAAGTAAATAAAAGGGGTCAAGCAAGAACATAGGACAGAGCGACAGGTTGATGGGCAGTGCACCCAAGGTGCTACGTTATACACCGCCTGGCATCGAGTTTCAAGTATTTGTTACCGATAAGCAATACACAACAAAATTGAAATCCTTTCGCGAAAAACCATTAATGTTAATGACTGGGGTTTTGAAAAGGAAAGGGGCTCCATAGCCCCGGGTAAAAAGAAAGCTACAGTGCGCAGTTTGTGTGAAACACGTCTAGCAGTGCGTTCTCAACTATTAGATATGCGATGGGCGATCACAAAGCAGACAAGAAATATTTAACTGTAATTCTATATGTCATTACCCGGCCAACAAGCCCGGACCTCATTTTATATATGTTGCTAATCTCTCAAAGCCTCACGTCTCTAGGTCCATCAGAAACAATCATGTTCACAATGCGGCCACACAGATAAACGAGCAGCACAGCTCTTGTTAATTCCATTCAGAATTACAAATGATTTGGTCATAAATCACGGCTGAATTAATAACGCCACGACCCGCCACTCTCCATTGAAAGTGTCTTTCCATCTGCCTTTAGTGCATAATGCTGAGTGCCAATGCTTGCGACAAGAAAGGGCGCCTCTCACAAGCGCCTACTCAAGTGAACATCTATTAGCGGCAAGTTAGAGGATCAAGGAGAAGCACTGCGGCATCAACACCGGAATCTACCAAGTCGGTAAGTTCAAGAACTTTTCAGATACCTTTATGCCTCTGCTGCATCTGCAACTTCAAAGAGTCGAGATTCTAATTCAGGTTTCAAATTTATTCGTAATTCACGAGGAAGAAGTAAAGAATAAAGACGTAGTTTTATCATCAAGGGATATAGGACACTTCAAAGATGCCACAGTTACACGCCAGATTCCCAGCAAGTGTTACTGTGTCACCCGCGAAGTTGAAAACTTAATATATATTGATTTCTTTTTTATCATAACGAAGATGTACCTGTAGTACATGACTGTTGCCGCCGTGATGTCCGCCTTGGTTGTGATGGCAAATGTGGTATTCGTGAAACACCTGTTCTATATGTTTACGACAACAATAAGAAACATCATTAAGCAATGCCGGTAAACATGGCGGAGTGGCAGGCGCACGGAGGCATTTAAACTTCAAGTAGGCTCAAGTGCGACATGTGAAGTGCTGCTCTTTTCCTCCTTTTCACTAGTGAAAGGAATTCCAATGCTGTTATAGCCAAACTAAAGGGTCTCTGTCTTCGCAGGTCCCGTGTAAACAACATGGCCTGACAGTGTAATGGAACACCGCCGCTTTTAAAATCGACAGTGCCGGGAAATCATAAACTTAACACTCTCGGTAAATCGCTCATCTGTATAGTATCCTTCTCTATCACGCTTTCATTTTGACAGCTGACAACCAATCAGAGCAAATTATTGTTGTTTGGAACCACGAGAACAACATATGCTGATTGAGAAAGACGGCGAGGTGTGTATGTGTACACTTCCCACACCTGAGTTTTCGTGGAGCATTTCTGTTTGAATATCATGTGTACAGCGTCAATATTATCCACAATTTGTGATATAAAACTGTAATGCAGAAAAAGCTGGACGACAACAAACAAACACAATACCATTATCTACGTCGTTCGGTTTTGATTCGTTTGTGAAAAAACAGTCGTTTAGCAAGACGCTGGAGAAACCTGAGTGGACGGTTACCGATAGAACCAAAATTTTGCCCATCTAAGTTATCGGACATCCGTTGTCTGAGTAAGGTTATAAGTAAGGCCGTGGTAATCAAGTAAGGGTATAGTCATCAACAATTCTTGAAGACTCTCGCATATTCTTTTTGGGTAACGAATAAATCTGAAATGAGCTTTGCGTAGGTAGATATGGTTTGCAAATGTTCATCCAAAGAAGGCAGGGCAGCCATGCCTCACTGTTTTCTGACGACATGACTAACTAAAACTGAAAGAACGATTTTTGCACTTTACCAATTCGAAATTGAACAAAATGTCAATAAGCATTGCGGTATAAGACAAAGCCAGGTTGAATAGAGAAAAAATTTACGATACAGATAAATTTTAGGTATTTGTTTGAATTATGAAGCTCTGTTTCTTTAATTCGAGCCTGTTAGGAAACAATCAGATTATCTTATCTCCTTTTGATATTCAGATAATTATGAAGTTTCTCCTGTTTCAGTCAAGGTGAGAACTATCCTTGCATGATTAGAAAACAGTGTAAAACATGATGAAAGTGAGACAATGACCTAAGTTTTAAAATGTAAATAATATTGTGGGGGTAATATTAACACTTATTTGAAATGAGGACTGAAAAAAGGAAGATTGAAAAGCCCCACATTTTGCAAATTGCCAACAAGAGCACTGCATATGCTGGCGTTTCTTCTCAATGGACATTTTGCTAATGGCTAGAGGTATCTATTTGTTCTCCAAGTGATAAATGCTTAGGGCTTTATCATCTGTCTGTTTTAATGTGAAGCTCAGGACAGGTGAAGAGCGTGTCGTGGCTATATGTTTTGTAGTGTCAAAGCAGAAACCGCAAGGCCACACACAGTCAGCGTACGTCCTTTTGTCTCTTCTCGCAAGTACACAATACAATACACCTAAGGCATACAGGTACATTAAGTCTTGTCCATTTTTCACTGTGTGTGTTTTACCACCAGTTCCTATAGCCTTGGTTTAAATAATGGCATAGGTAATTTTCCTTACTTTAAAGAATAGACTTATTTTAGTAGTTGTGTGGACAATGTCAATCAGAAAAGCTATGTCGAAATGTTCTCACATTTTCTTTCTTCAGAAATGAACGTGTGTGGTTGTTCTAATTTAAGCACCTACATTTAAAATGTATATCATAGTAAATAGAAAAAAGTGCTGATGATACTGTGCCCAAATGTAAGCATTCATTATGTACGTGCTTGTGTTGTGCAGACTAAGATATGGGGAAAAACTTTGATACACACTAAAATAAACCGAAAACGTTACTACTGAATAGCGCCTTTAGTAAAGCTCGCAAAGTGCGTCTAACATCTGTATCATTCGTAGAACAGGCAGCACAAATAAATTCCTTTCGAAAGAGGATACTGACATGTATATTTATTTTATTGCTTTCTCAGGGTTGTATACTCAAAGATGATCTGTCATAGTCTAAATTATACCTTGTTCCCAGGCAAAAAGCAAAAATGAAAAAAAAAATACATTGCTTAATATAATCCGTTTAGCTGTTTTTATCTTCAAAAGTATAAGTTTGCTTTTAATAAAGAAACGATGACTTCCTTGTGAACATTACCCGCAGCTACTAAGGTGGCATGAACGTCTATCGTGTGAGTAGAGAACATATAATGCATACTGTACGCAACATGTGGATTTGCAAGGAATTATATATGTATATATATATATATATATATATATATATATATATATATATATATATATATATATATGTATATATATATATATATATGTATATATATATATATATATATACATATATCTTTTTGGCTGAACTACTTTATGCAGGGGCATTTGGTGGTCTCATCAAAATGGAACACATATGTAGCAGATCAAAAACATGCTGGTTAGTTTACATCATTGGTAGACTGTGTTGACTTGTTGCCCTTTGCATGAAGTGTTGGGTTTATTGCATTTACAATTAAAATACGCAACCTGATAAATAACCTTTACTGCACATACTAGGTAAGTTGTGAAGTGACCTGCGTAAGCATCTGAATAAAAGTCATTAGGAACAGCTACCACGGAACATGCAGTAGTCAAACGTACCCTGCCGTAACTGCCCGGGGCCCAAGTGGCCGTCATCCTTTCATGGACGCGCGGGAGAACAGGTACGGTCCATCCAAACTATATAAGCATGATTCCAATTTTCCTAGTAACTTTTCCTTGGTTGCTAAGACTCCGTAGAAGCCTTAGACGTGGTCTCTGGCGCTCCATCTGATACAGTTCCGAATGTAATATGCTACCAACAACTTTACCTGTACTCTCATTCCGCCCTCTTACCAGTTCCAGAGTGATTCGACTTATGCACTGCGGAACTTTTATCCCTATATCATTCGGCGGCGAAAAACCAACAAAAGGGCAGTCTAAAGAGCATTAAAGGTCTGTATTGAATGGATGAGTACGTGTAGGAAAGAGAGCCATTGAATAAAGGCATACACATCCCCGTAATGAGTAACCATTTAGGCACTAACAATGAATTTACAATTTCTCAGCTACTTTGAACTTCTAAATTAGTAGGGCTCGCTTGCCGTTGTGGCTAGCACTTTGTCTTTTATGGCGGTCTACGATTTACAATCCACAGGTTTCCTTCTTGTACTTTAGAGATCCCGTTGACAGGACATGATATATCTAGCTGGTCAAAGGAATCCCATTACAACAATAGACAAATATTCCAATATGGAGTGAATGGTTAAAGTGTCATTTCTGCAGACCGCTGCTAGGACTTATGTACAGAGCCGCATGCCACTACTCACACCTTACATGGATATGTCACCTGGGACGTCCGCCTATGTGAGTGAGTAACTGTTATTTGAGGGTGTTGTTACCCAACAGATATTGCATTTGTATTCTATAATATAGAAATGAAGCCAACAGGGTACGTGCGCCATGTTGCACATTTAGTCTATGTTGCGAGACATCAGACAGTCTGGTCACACTTAATCACTAACAGTTGGATGTATGATGATATTGTGGTTCATATATTGTGGATTACAGCAACGTATGTGTATCAGTGATGACCTCTATCGAAACAATTAAACTATTGCAGGACTGAATGTATTAGGTTAACATAGGCGTTTATTGATGTATCGTCACACTGTGTAAAAACATCGCTTCGTTAGGGACCCTACCAATTAAATTTAGGGTATCTACGTCATATACTGACTGTGGTAAGTATCATAGAATCGTATTCTATGCTTACGATCTAAGATGAAGTACGGAAGGTTACATCTAGTTACGCATTGCAAAAACAGAAACACGTTAAATGTTTCAGTATGATTAATCCTTTCACGCACCTGTTTCAGTTGCAAAACCTTCGAGTTAAATACTGTAGTCCATACGTTATACTCATACATTGCGCTCGCGCATCCTACAAAGGTGGTATTCAATTAACTGCTGTGATATAGCATTTTTGATATTTTCAAGTATGAAGGAGCCTTGCCAGAACTCGTGTATATCACAACGTTTCTGACTAGTGAAGACCTTAAATTTGTAAAGAGCGGAAGTACGACAGATTTCTTAAATCATAAACACAAAAGAAGAGGGTTATGCTTCAGGCTTAGCACCCTTTGACATGTTCACGGCTATCATCCTATCTTTTTCTTTACCTCTCCTTATATGAACTTCTGGATACTCTATGGTCTTATAGAAGAAATTTTACCCTGATGAAAATGTTAACAGAGTTTTGAATACCCAGTATAATATGCTTTTAGATAGTCTACATAATTAGGTATAGTACGCTTTGATAAATTTTAGAGGTGATTGACTGTTTTGTAAGATGTTAGTAGTTTGCAATAAGTTCCCATTGTGGCTTCCACATATCATGGCCAAGTAATGGCGCTTTGATATACCAGGTTTTCAGTGTATCTTTGATCAGACCGCTTCTCACGAAAGGACCGTCTGTTGATAGATTAGATTCTTTGCTTCTCTTGCAACATGTACGTTCTAGCATTATACATAGCAAGTTTCATGAAAGGTCATAAACTACATGGGTCTTCCCTTGTTAGTCTATTTTGCGCCCGATCATTTATCACTACTAAAATTGATATACATAATTTTAGGTCAATAATATGCACACATCTTGCACTAAAAGCTCATTATTGGAATTTATCCTTCAAGTATGTAAGATATGATATTGTCAAGGGGTCAGCCAAAATTGTCAACAAAATTTCAAAAGGGTACACGGAGTACTCTTTCCTGAAACCCCTCCCTCCCCCCAAAAGAGTACTCTAAAAATGTTGATTTTTGGCTACGAATTGATCAACATTTAAAAAATTAGCTAAAACCCTTCACTGATCTTGACCCCCACCCCCCTGTGTACTCTATGAACTAATGTGAAAATGTTGCTGAAAGGGCTGACCCCTAACTTAACTTTGTGGATGTTAGTGTGATGGTTCATGTTATATTAGTCTTAGATATTTAATTATCAGAAAGTGTCGAATGTTCCATTCGAAATCCAGTGTAAAATTCTGAAGCAACAATTCGCATGACATCACCCAGAAACCCTGTTTGGAATGTGACAAAGGACCTGTATATTTACTGAGAGATGGACATATGTGTGTACAAGGAAGACATATGTATTTAGGGTACAAAGGGTACCTGCAGGTGTGACCTGGGAGGGGTGCAAGATGAGGGCTATACTGGTTATATTAGAGGCTCTGCAAGGCTAATGGCATATCCACAGGTGAGCGCCCGCAGTTGTCGGGGGGCCGCGCTAGGAGCACTGTAGTACACCTAATGACAAGGCGGGAGGATGTGACCACAACACTTCATTGACGTGTACTGCAGTACTGCAATTTAAAGGTGCATTAACAATGCAGATATACGGCTACCTGCTATTTTGTGGTAGATGTCTAATTGAATAATGAAATTATGGCGTACCATAATAAATTATAGAATTCTAGGGGGGAAAGAGGATTTATCATGAACTTTTCTAACTCTACAGCATGTAGTGGCTTTCTTCAGCTTCAGAATTATCTATGTTTGAGGCAGGGGTTAAGGCTTCAAAATTGACAACCGTTGCCATTATCTGTATAAAGTTGATATGATGATTAAAAAACTCCACTCTCATAGAGGCATGCGGTGGTTTTTTTTAAGATACATGTTTTCTTTCCTTATTTTTGAAGGGTAGTCTCGTCTCTTTTGAACATAGAGTAGGCTTCTACGTTTAAAATATAATACCTTTTCCTAACGATAATAGTTATAGTAGTAGTGGTTGTAATAGCAATATTACTGGCAATAAAAAGAACGATAACAATAACAACAAGAGTGCCAATAACAGCAACAATAACAATAGCAGTAAAATAACAATAGTATTTATAAACCTGCTTTATGCTGAAACAAACGGAAAACCAAACTATATAGGGCGCAAACATACTTATTTTTTATTGTTTTTGGCTGCAAGCTTTGGCGCTGAGAGACAGGTTCGCTAATGTTATGGACTCATATCAGTAGGCTGGAAATAAGGTGCTACGGGATTATTTTAATTCTCTAAAAAGTGAAGGTAGAAACAATTGTAATGCAATAAAGACAAAACAACCCCCGCCCCCAAAACCTGCACAAACGAACAACACAGACACACAAAAACAAAAACAAAAGCAAAACAAAGAAAGAAAGAAAGAAAGAAAGAAAGAAAGAAAGAAAGAAACAAAGAAAGAAAGAAAGAAAAACGCTCTGGTGCTTGGAAAATGGTGAAGCTGTGTTACAGTTTAACGGATATACCAAAGCAAGACGTGATCAAGAGTCGGCGTTTTTGCATGTCCATGCAGGTATAGAGTGTAATAATGATTCCCGGTAAAGTTTTTGGTTATTTTGTAACTTCTTAACTAAATTGTATTTTGCCTGATTGGGGTACAATAAAGAGTAAGTACTTGGTGGCGGTTGCAAATACCATGACACTTAATGCTTTACTTTCTGCGTCCTTCAACATTACACATGCAGTTTTATGTGATATCGCACATCACTATATTCACCTATCAGGAATGACAGTACATGTATTTTCAAAATGTCATCTGTCACGCATAGGAAATAGTGAGTGTTTGAACACTGGCCGCGCCATTGCTTTATAACACAATACATTATAAGCACATCTGATAGTACACACACACAACTTGTGTATCAGGTTGAGGATGATAGCATTATATTAAGGGATGTCAGTATAACGTCATTTTTTGCGTTCTCGCACGTGGGGTACAAAATGATGCTTCGTTAATAACACATTGAATTTCACAGGCCGCACTTAATTCTAAGTTGCCTTTTGACAGACTGTAACAACTCTGCTTAAACCTTAATTATCTTAAAAATTGTAAGACTTGAAATAAGCATTGATTTTGTTTCATTCTTGGTTATAAATTTAACCGTCGACATTCCGTAACAAGTGATTTGGGCGAGTGTTAAAAGTACTTAAAAGTATTAGTACAAATGTCAATGGTTACATAGAGTTGCAGCTAGCTGATCACGGCAAATTTGGTGTGGGGCATCGAAAATAGTGAAACCAAACGCTCAAGTATTTTTTATCAACTTTTGTTGGTTTCCCAATGATCGCTGAAACCTTTAACACTAGCACGGATAGGGTAGAGTATTTTATCAAGGCTCAAGTTAAACAGGCATCGCCTTTATCTGAAATTTTCAGCCTTCATCACTGTGCTTGTGATCAAAACTCAAGGATTTCAAAAAAAGTACGAAACCAATAAGTCATCCGCAAAACTTCTCTAGTGCCACACCAAACGGAAGTCTTTGTGGAAATATCATGCACGGTTAACAGAAGTATTCTCATGACATCTTTTTCGTTGCACTGCAATGAGAAAACGTTGACAGCTCAGTGTTAAATTGCTTGGTTCGAGCTATTAGATCGATAAAATAATTTAATTCTAACTATAATGATATTGTTTGTTGCGTGTTATTGGATATCAATTCAAATGACACTTAATTGTCTGCAACCTCAGGAAAACTCCCTAAAGGGAAAAATAGTTGTCAGGCGGTGGTCCTTATCTTCTGTTGGTGCCTTGTGCAAATATTGTGATGGAGAAGCCGCGATTCGCCGATGGCACATCGATAAGATTAATTCAGATTCACACGCAGGCATGCGCCGTCATTTAGATACGCATGCGCAGAATATATTGCCTTGTAGGTGGCAGTGCTGTGATGCATGACTGACGTATGCAGATATCTGCATGTTGCCGCTGGTATTGTATTCATCTTTTACACGCTTTAAAGGAACCATTCAGGTAGATACTATAAGATTGATGAGGTCCCAAAAGAATGTCTCTGAAGTCACTACAGCTACAAAGATGCCATTGCACAGCAAAAACATCTTGTGTAACATAGAGGCATCCATGGAAAAGTATTCCTAAGATTTCGGATTTCTTTAAACGTTTGTAATACTGCTTCTGCTGAGAGTGATAATGAAATTATGATGATGACAATACAATGTTATTAATGATGATAAAACTGTAATGGAAAGACGACAATATGATTAATAATGAGCGCAATGAAAATGGTCTGACGTAACCGTGCACATATGTGTTGTACCAGGAACGTGCATATTGTGAAAGGGAACTGGGTACAAAATAAGCTATCATTAACGTAAAGAGTATAATCAAAAGCACAAAAGCAGAAATTGTTATTTATTGGTGAATATGGTATAGGCCTGAACAAGCTTTGGTCCTTCCTTGGGAAGTTGACCTTAAACCTGTCTGAGAAATTTAACGACTGAGGACAATGTTGCTTCGGAAGTAACCCTATAATTTTTCTTGTTTAAGTATACACTTGAGATCTTTATGTCAAGAGTGGGTGTTGGGTATAACTTCCTGTTGGCTGTTTTGAGGTCAATGACACAGGCACATTTCCTGAAGAGTATTGCGATGGCACTTACAATGTGGCTGCGGCACCCAAAGCATTTTTGTACGCAGTTGAAGCAAATTTTGCCTGCTGATTGAAAATGAAAGAGAAACCCGCCTTTGTTCCATCATATAAGCAGATGCCGTAGCTAGTTGTGTGATGTTTTATGTGGCATGAAGATGACCAAAATTGTGATTCTCCCGTTTAGTTATTTTTTCCACGAAGTTGAATATCTAAACATATCTTCGCGATATTCCACATTCAAAGTTTTAACCGCGGTTCTTTTTTTAACTTTAGTTTTGTTGTCACTAAGTATATTTCCATATCTGGCTCAGAACTTTGTTGTTCAAAGCAGGTTCTCACTGCAAACGTCCGGTGATTGAGAAAATTTTGCCATTGAAGTCGTTGCTCTTTTCACGAGAAAGCCATGTAAATAAACGTAATGTAAGTAATAATCATGTTTAGATCTTTAAGGTTAAAAAAACACTAAAATTCGGCCGATTGCGACCAGGATGTCTAAACTGTTGTCTGTTTGTCTGTCTGTCTGTCTGTCTATCTATCTACCTATCTGTATGTTTTTCAAGGTCACAGGGGGTTTGATTTTTCTGGAGAAATGTGAGCAGTGGGGATTAATATCCTTCAGACCATTTCTTGCATAATGTTTGATAGGTTATTGATGTTACAAATCTAAATGGAATGAGATCTGATATTGCATTCTTAAAATTAAGGGATGACAGAAAGTTTTGTTTTCACATAATAGTAGTAGTAGTAGAATTTTATTGACATCATAAGGAGTCTCGTTAGACTCATTCGTCATACATAATATACATCCACATACAGATACAGATATATACAATATGTAAAACACAAAAGATCATGATCACGGTGCATAAAAGAGCATCTACCTATGGTGCATAAATATGCAGATAAACATACAACATTTAGAGAAAAAACACCCGGAAGCTTAACTTACGAGGGTCCTGACTTGTTAAAACACTTATAGAGGTACTGTCCTAGGGCAAGTAAAACATTATGGCACTTTGTGGTTATTAACAGAACAAATTTGTCATCGTCTGCCAATGAATCAAATCCATGGAGATATTTTCGTGCTACATTGAATAAAATACGTCTTTCATTCACATGTTTTTCACAATTTAAGAGAAAATGTCTTTCATCTTCAACGTTGTCAGTATTACAGTTCAGGCATTTCCTTAAGTCAACTGGGGTAACAGGTCTCATATGTCGACCTGTTTCGATTCTGAGGTTATGTGAACTTAGTCGAAATTTTGCAATTGCCTGCATGTACGTTATACTTGGAAGTTAGAAAATGTATGGCTCCATACAGAATTCTGACTTAAATGATTTATACGTTCGTAATTTGGAGTCAGTGCTAAGTGCAGCTAACTTTGTGTTCACCACTTGAACATACTGACTGAATAGCTTATCTTTGAGATTCCGAAGGAACACCGAATCATTCAAAACACATTGATTTTCCCAGTGAGTAAACATACCGGCACTCGTCAATATTTCATCTACTACGGTGCACCAGTTGTTTTGCCCAAATTTATGCAGATCTAGTAATGTGTTATACGCACACTTAACCACATTGTTTTCGTGTAATCTTAAAATGTGAAGCCAATATTTGATCATTCTAAATTTTTGACGTAAGTGCAGAGGGAAACGTCCGGTATCTGCGTATATACCAAGAGTTGGTGTTTGCGTACGAACGCCAAGCATGTATTTAAGTTGTTTCAACTGAACCTTTTCTATGACATCAAATTCCTTATTACCTGTCCAAATTTCACATCCATACTCTATAATAGGTAAGATTTGGCAGTCGAACATTTTAAGAGCAATCACGGGCGGTGGCTTACCCATGGCACTATAGCACAGCTGTGAACTTTTAAACATAGCACGGTTGGCTTGTTCTGCCAGGTGAGTGGGTGTACTACTAAGTGGGTGTCGCTTTGTAGAGTCAAAAACTACACCTAGGTATTTAAAACTTTGAACTGTTTCTAAGTGTTTGCCATCAAATGTAAAGTGGTTAGGATAATTACGTTTGTTAAAAAGCATTATCTTGGTCTTTGGCAAGTTTACAATTAAGTGCCATTTTTTACAATAAGATGATAGACAGTCTAGTTGTCTTTGTAGTCCGCCAGGTGACTCTGAAAACAGTGCAAGATCGTCCGCATATAATAAATAATTAAAAAGCACGTCCCCTAGAAATACACCATATTCATCATGTAAATGTTCACCCATGTCAGTTAGATATTCAGTGAACAGCTTGGGACTGATTACCCCGCCTTGGAGTACACCATATTCACTTGCAAACGACTCACTTAAATGGCCCTGCCATCTAACCTTTGTCGTGGCTTTCTTAAACATGTTTTTTATAGCATCCAGATACTCCCCACACACTCCACGTTGTTTTAGTTTGTAAAAAAGGGCATCACGATTGACAAAATCGAATGCTTTTGTAAAGTCAACGAAACAAACATATAAAGGTTTACTTAGAAATTTTAGTTTTTGAATGAGGCTGTACAGTATATATGCATTATCTACAGTCCGCGACATACCACGGAAGCCAGCTTGAAATTCATCATCCTGGGAAAAGACTGAGTTTTTAAAGACAAGTCTACCATTTAAAGACATAATTCTTACGTACGGACCATTTTATACGGAACATTAGTGGAATGCCAATATGACAGAAGTACATTATTATTTTGCAGCCTTGTTATGTTTATTCTATGTACAGAGAAACACAGCAAATGGAATCCTTTGAAAATGCATAGAGCATTAATGTGTCATTTGTGACATTTACTCATAGTCTGTTCGATGTATGCTTGGTAATACACCAGGCTTTGTTAGCATTGCCTGATTCGCTCTCTTTAGAATTTTGGATGTAATTTCTTAGAGTTTACTAACAGGACACAAAGAGACATTTTCCCCAACTGCTAGTGTTATCGAGTGCAACATGTTGGTCCATAAATTGAAATAAGGGGACTAATCGTAGAGCCCTGCAGACATGGTAAAATTAACATTTTCCTGGTCTAGAATTGACTGGCCAAATACAGCTTTCCCCTTAAACAGGATTGAGCGATAAAAGAGGTATTTATTAGTTAATTATTTGCTAGCTCATTTCAGTACCTTTTATGAAGCTCACTCGTGCACGCGCCAAAGTCAAAATGAAATTATAGCAGGAAAATGTAGCGCCTATCCGGATTCTTTCCATTGGTTGGAACGATGAGGGTATAAATATCAGTTCGGTGATCTGTGACAGAAGTCAGCAGGCTCCATGTGGTGACAGAGATGACATACAATGGCCCCTGTGTTTACGGCATGGCTGTTTGCCTGTGACACTGTGGTAGCCTATGGTGAGTAATATGTAGAATGATTGCAGTGGCAAACTAAAGTATTTGTTACATTAGGTTCGGCATATTAGATGCCAAGAAAGGAATCGCCATTTTACATGTTTAATTTCGCAATGACACAAATTATTACAAATGCAGAGTAAAGGGACGGCAGAGGGAATATTAAGTTTATGATGATCGTATTGTCTCAGTTGATGATGTAGCAAAACGTAAGAAGTTCATATGGTGGTAAGTAAGCTTGACAAATTCTCTTAGGGAAACGTATTGGCGGCGAAACAACTATAGCATACAGAATTCTCATTGTTACTATCCACATTCAAGGGTGTTATGTTTATAATTTTAAAATTTCTGTTATCAGCTTTGGTGCAACATAAGGTCATTTCACGCCTACCTGGTCCTTTTCACCGATATTTTAGTCCTGGACCTCGAGTTATCTATTACTAGTGATTATCGACTTTTGCTCGCATCCTGTGGGCCAATATCGCAAGGAGGAAAGTGCTGCTTTCTACTGCATCTAATTATTGTTTAAATAGCGAACGACACCATCAAACCTTATAAATCTGAAATTAATGGGTATTTGTACTTTAAAGAAAGAAATGTGTGGCGAAATGTTAATATTTTGTTCATCATAGGTTTATTAGAATAGAACTAGTTGGTTTATTGTGGATATGCAAATGTACTTTAATGCGTAAGTCAACATGGGCTGCACTAAGAAATAGTTTCAACAGCAAAGATGGCGACTCAAAAAGTCGGAAAAGTCTGCTCGATTCGGAAATTATTTTTCGATTTCCGTCCAATTAAGGTGTATGAAAAACAAAATAAAGCATGGCTTGTCAGTTGCAGTGAGTTCCACTCGTTGGATGTTATGGTTTTCCTTCAGAAAGCCTCGCCAAATCAGAACTACTACTTCTACTACCTCTGTTTCAACTACTACTACTACTACTACTACTACTACTACTACTACTACTACTACTACTACTACTACTACTACTACTACTACTACTACTACTACTACTACTACTACTACTACTACTACTATTACTACTACTACTACTACAACTTATTTATCTATTTCTGTAGCACTTATATAAAACAAACTTGCTTGTAAGTGTTGTAACATGAATACCAGGTATAAATCATCATATTAAAATCAATCAATGTGAACGTAAGGTCTGGTTTTAGCTTTAAAACTTCGGCATTTCATCCTAATGATAAATTTAAAGATATACGTTTTTACTGAATGGCCAAAAACTTTAAAAAGTAGAGCTGTTCTGATCGTCTGAGGTGAAGAATTGGAAAAAAAGTTGCAAGGAACATTCTCAAGTTCTCGAGACAAATAAAACTCCACGTGTCTTCTGTGCGTACAGGGGGAAGGACAAAGCTGTGGAGTATTTTATATATCATGCATGTAATTTTAAGAGAGACCCACTTTTTTACAGGTAACTAACTGAATGTAACTGGCACATAACTGGTGTTGTGCTATCTATATTCCTGGTGTCGGTTATTAGTCAACATGTACTGTTGTTGACAGGGTGCAGGTTACATTGTAACTTGGTAGGCAACACTCAGAAGAAAAATATAGAAACCCTCACTCTACCAGTGTCTGTATTATAATTTATGATAACCAAACAAGAGATCCGGTGAGATGCATATATGGCAGTGTTACAATCCCCAAACAGACTAACTGGGCACTAAGTCAAATTGCATACATGTACACGATGTTGAGGTGGCTTTATATATACACATGTAGTATGGCTGGGATAGAGTGGTACACACGACACGTTACGCGGTGCTGGCACTCTGCTACAGCATGTTTGGAGCAACCAGCCAGGCCATCACTCACATGTATCTACTGTCATTTCCCATTACAAACACATGGGCATATATGTTTACACACGCTGCTAAATGGATAAAAATCATGTCACAGTTGGTAAGTTTTCTTTGCGTTTTGTTCGGAATAAATACTGTTCCACTATATGCAACATTCATAAGGCTAAATGGGTCTGCGATGACACGCGCGGGGGAGGTAGGGTCTGGCATTTTCACATTAACACTGACAATAATGCCGATTTATCCAGGCTGTCCACAGCCGAGTTTCTCCCATTGTTTGTCGGGGACCCATGGGTATGGGTGCAGTGTGTTAACCGCCTCTGTTGACGACCACCTTCGTACCCCTGCCATGCATCCTGCAAGCCCAGTGTGAAGAATCGCCAGAGCGTCGCAGGCAGGCGTTGGTTGGTTGAATGGCCGTAATGTACTCCATGATGGACCAAGTTAGTTCCTTGTGTGAGGTGCTTTCACGTCTGGCTAACCGTCAATAGGGCCTTTATAGGCCAACTAATAGGCGCACAGCTCGCTAGCTCGCCTATGACTGCCTGTAGTGCTGAATAAAAGCAACAGAGTGCAAGTGTTTTCTCAAGCGGCATCCATGCAGCAACTCCACGTGCTGCACAGAAGTAACCAATACCCCCGTGACACCAACTGTGCCCCGTTGAGTAGCGCCTCGCAAGATAGTTTACAACATGTTAGCATAGGCCTACATACCACAATGTATTCATTCTCTATAATAACAGTGCAGCCACTCAATGTTTGCAAACAATAGATGTATCCATTGCGAAGAGAGAGAATCCTTAACCACCAGGATGGATGTTAAGAAGACCCCACTTTTGGGCTTGTGGGCTGATTCTTGAATCACTCTTTCGCCATTCCAATATCTGGTTCTTGTCCCGTGTAAGAAACATTATCTGGCTTTATGCGGCCTGTTTCACTCTGTGTCCTATGGTTAAAGGTGGCAGGGAAAGGGGGCGGAAAAGTGGGAGGACACCTGCGTCATGCCCCGTCACCAGTCAACCCTATGCTCGTCTGCATAACATACTGATACAGCTTCCTTCTTCTTTGCTCACTCCTCTTCACTGACCCAAAGACCTGCGTCTATTAATCTTACATTGACTGAGGCCAATTGGACATGCAGATATTGTCCCTCAGGGGGCGCTGAAGGATTTTAATACAAATAATTAGGAGGTAATAGTGAGTGGGGCCCTGCCCTAAAAACAGTGACGGTGACCACTGAAACCAGGGAGGATTATCATTTGCTATAACACTTCAGATGCTCCAACTGGTGTAAACTATCATAAAGTTTGTCAGCCACTATGTAATCAGTCTATTGACAATTGATTGATTTATAGGCCAGTGATCATAGTTTAGCAGTTACACGCTAATTGGCAGTGGAGAGAAGGTAACTGTAGAGGCTGACTATGCCCTGAGGTCTCTGCAGTCTGTCAGGGCCTGTCCGTCTTACCCCGTGTACACCTGCCTCAGCTACAGTGGCATTAGAACAAGTGTATTACTGATAATAGCTACCCATCCTCCGGCTACAGTCTTTTGTGCCCACATACCGGTCTGGGCCTAGTTTCCAGTAAGGAGAGATACCTTGTGTTTTCCTTTGCTCGCCTAAACAAGGAGGAATATATTGCTTCAGTCACACGTCACTGTGAGTGTGGCTGAGTCACAGATGGACTGACGAGTGCTGCTATTACATGGTTAAGACCACTGTCCCCTGTTCTCTGCCACTGGCCTGCTCCTCACTGTAACGCCAATGAGGTCACCACAACATTTAAAGCCAATGTCAATCTGGGGCCAAGGAGCTACCTGCCCTAGCAGTGCACAAGTCTGGATCTCACAAGTTTAACGCCATCATAGCTGTGCCACCCCGTCACCTCGTTAACGGAACCCTACCTGTCAGCGATGGTAAGTGAACTTTTTGTGCGCCAACTGCGATTTTTTATGACTGTCACCAGCATCAGCCATGCCACTTTCCTCTCTTGGATCACCGGTAAGACGGACATGAGAGGAGTGACGAGATGACGTAACCTGGTCACTGAAATAATAGGTAGAATTGCCATAATAGTCCTTGTGATCTATTGGAGATGCTATGGTCTGACGACCACCGGGTCAGCCAGGATCACCGTGGGCTAATCTAGCTCTGGGGGCTGTATAGTGTGACACCCATAAGGTGTGAGGTGTCTATAATACTAGTCCATACACATAGCTAACTTTCCTTCTCTTTCTTTCCAACTAACAACCGAAATGACACAGATTTTGCATGAAAGTAGAATATAAACAGGACACACCAGGAAAGGTAAAAAGAGACACATGACGGTGGTTCTTTCATGTTTAGAAACTAATATCTCCAGAGAGGCAAGAAACGTATCCAATGTGAAATAAGCATAATGCAGTATTGTTAACCTTAACATGTTTTGACAAGGAGAGGCGTGTTGTACACTGTATTGAAGCAAACATACCCACCTTTTACACTTCGTGACATGTCCTTGCATTCCCAGGCTGTCTCTAATGTATTCAGACATTCCAACAAAGACACTGCATTTCTGGTGAGATGTAGTTATGGCATGCTGTAGCTTATATATTAGGTATACTCACGTGAGAAAGAAGCCATGCCTATGGATATGCTTTTTACATTTGAGAGTAAATAAAGCGGGATTTAAATTTACATTTACCCACTTCATTTATACATTATGGGTCTCGGTTTGTTGCGAAATGATGCAACCTTAGATTTCATCCACACTCTCCACATTTGGTGATGTTTCCGGGGAAGGAATCAGTTATAGCATTCTGTCTTAGCAATTCAGTTGAAGCTGTGGCTAACTGTGCCTGGTTCTGTATATATACTGGAGATATATACAATGTGGACACCAAGAGAATTTACCTGATTCACAAAACTGGGTTTGGAACGTCAAATGCAATGCTACTACTAAAAGAGCATTGATACAAATTATTATATTTTCAACTTGATAATCTGTAATTTCAAAAATAGTGTATATTGATGTACAGCATGAATTTACATGAGTATATCAAGTTATCAAGTGATATGATCGAAATCATGGTTTAAATTGTGTTCTACAGGTACGTTTTGGGTCTGTGTTTGTTGCTTGATTTCAAATGATTTCTGAATGCCTTGGAGTAGCTTATGCGAAAAGAGTAGGATCATCACTTGCTATGTCGCATACTTTCGTGTGTAACAGGAATAAGAGCCTTATTTCGTGGTGCTAATAGCTTAGTCTTTGAGCAAGTATACAACCATATCTGTGAATGTCATGTGATTTTGCAAGTATAAATGTAAAATTATGGGTTGTGCAATACATGTGTTAAATACATAATTGGTGACATTCTTATTAACTGCTGTCCTGCTCTGGATCCATACCTCGCAGGAAACTACCGAAAGCAAGAAGGGGAGATCCATGTGTTTAAGCATGGCAAAATGTGTTTCTCTTCCACACAACGCCAGAAGGGAATGATCTGAAAAGATGTCATTAACATTTTTCCCGAACATGCAGGAATCATGCCATATATTTGGTATTTATATTTGTGTGGTGGATATTGTGTTATTTCTCTATGTGTACGTGGCATGTCTTACACACATGGCCATATCAGCATAGCTCTGTTCCGCAGCAATATTGTAGGGCAGAGCAAAAACGCAGTCAATTTCGCCTATTTTGTGATTTGCTAAAGAAAACAAGCACTTTGCAGCGTGCTACAGCTTGGAGATTCAATTTTGTCTAACAAATCAAAAGGCCAGAACAGCCTTGGCTCTACTTATATCAGTACCTTTATTCATGAAATCATTATAATATCATGAATTGTAACTAATCTGTAATAAACAAGACATTGGTCAACCAGTTATAATCTCATGGCACATCTGATACTCTTTAAAGAAATAAAGTATATTACTACTACTACATCTGATACTGGACCAAGCTACAAAACTGTTTACGACGGTTTCCGTGAGTTTAGACCAGTGTATGTACAACGCCATACTGTCATTAATCCAACCCTCTACATTAATGCTTTTTCTCTGAACAAGGGGCTCTTCTGGTTTGTGTTTATAACTCTAACGGCACAGCTTGTGACAAGCCGTCAACAAAGTACCGTTCTGGATGACTAAAGGATCATTTCTCGGAGAGCGCGTGGGACGTTAGTAATGCAGCTCTGGGATCCCCGGACAGACGCGCTTCCTGGCCGATCAGTTCCTGTGAATCAACACATCAATTATTGCCTTACATGTTTCGGATAACTTTGAAGCCACTTTGTCAGTATTGGCAAATTAAAAGCTTTAGGATTGCTTAGGAGACCTGTAGATGACACCGAAGGGAGACGTAGGTGATATCTATGTCAATAGAGTTGGCGTCTGGTGAGACTATAGTATGGAGTCATGTTAATCTTGAAGACTCTGATTACAATGAAGCCAAACAAGGTTGTCTGTACTTTTGTGAGTCAGACAAATGACAACGAGTCACACTCTTTTCAGCAAAATGCTTTTATTTCTTGGTACCAGTTGACAAATAATAGTATGAGACCATTGCGTGTCAATATCCCAGTTATAAATTCAGTCTAAGTCAAAAACTGTCCAAATTTGACAACATAAAATAAAAACTGTCATGAAAAAAAGAAACGGAAAACAGTTTTCAACAATGCCACAGAAAGTTCGACTGTGAAATGAGCAAGATTGTCTATACCACAAAATGTGACATGCAAACGATATACAATTTATTTGATTTCTGGCTAGCATATGGCTTTCTGTCACAGTAACACACCAGATTGATCCTCCACTCTGCAACATGCTACTATATTCTGTGACAAAGTACGAATTTGCAAAATCGGTTCTAATGTTTATTTGGCGAAGCTGCAAAAGACTTTGTATGGCGCATGGCTACTCATCAATTTTATGTGCAGTAAAATTACACGTCTCCATCATCTCATATATACTCTTGTAAAACTTAGTACGATTCGCAAGATGTTTGTACAAACATAAAATATGGACAGAAGCACTTTACTCAGTATCCCGGAAAGATGGTGAGGACACATACTCAATTTATAATGATCACACAACTAAATAGGAATTGGGGTTTGGCATTTTAATGATAAAGCGTTAAGCCTGTATGAATATTACTATGTCTTAATTATGTTAACGTGTTCATATCCCATGATAACGTTTACCAGTCTGCAGATCGAAGCATCAATAATGATAAATCCGTTAAATTAATTAACATCTTAGTTTTAGTGATACTGGCTGAGTCCTCAAACGTCATGCATAGGAAATGCAAGGATTGTGAGCACAGACACAGCAGAAGGCCAGAGCCTGACAGCTCAGGAAATGTGTCACTATAATGCTCTAAATGGACTGAACCGTTTGCAATCTAATTCTTTCAACACCAACCGTGACTTAAGCCCAGCAACTTAAGATAAACTTCTCTCACTTATTAAAAGGATGCCTGATGTATGTTCCTTGTGAACAGACCTTTCATTTAAGTACGAGCATATCCATAGTTCCTGAGAATAATGGTCCGGGTCAACAACATTCCTCGACGCACTTTGAGCGCATTTTGCCCAAAACGCGCTGTAAAATTTGTTGCCTCAGTCCAAAATGTTGTATCGTAAGAGTTAATGAAACAAATCTACCACAGTTTAAAGAAAGTATGCACTAGTGTTTCTGTGAATGATGCATAACATAGCATTATTACATCGTACAAATTTTGATAAAATAGTGCATCGAAAAACAAGAAATTTGGCTTTCGGGTTTGTAATGAGTACAGGCTTCCATGAAAAAAGTATTATATTCCCAGAGCTTTATTTAAATGACAATATTTGTTGTGATTACGATGATATACTCCATCACTAAGTAGCTGTACACGTATGAAGGAATTTCTGGAACCACCTTCTATGTGTCTGTTTCGATTCCTATGAACAAAGCAGCACAATAATAAATCATATCATATCTATAATGGCCATTGATAACAATTGTAGTCAATGCTGTCCATGTGCCCATTTTTAAAGGTCCACTTGCCGTATGTCGCAGTGTCCAAATTCTCCCTTTGTTTGTTTTTTTCCCATTCTTTTTAGGTGCTCACCTGTCTAATGTGCGCATTATCCTGTAAAATAGGTTCTTATCTGACCGAAGTACCCCCTGTACAGTGACCAGCGGCCAAAGATTGACAAAGATCAATATCAAAAAATGTCAACGAGTCTTTTTCGTTTAAAGCAAGTTTATGTTACAAAGTAAAAAGGAAGGCCAACCAAAACATGTTTTGAGTGACCACTTGCTTTAAAAGACCACTGGGGGCAAGTTTTGAAGGTGTTCACGGATTGGAGTTTGACTGCATACATACTTTTGTGTACTTCTAGAGTTTTTGGAGAAATATAAAATTTTCAATCTCGTGTACGTTATGTTATAATTTTTGTTGGTTTTTAGAGAAATTTTAATATGACGGAAAAGAATCACAATTCTCAGTCTTCCCATAATATTGCATATCAAACATATAAGATTAGGGGAGCTTAGAGGTAACAAGTTTTGTGATTCAGTTCAATATACAACCCAATACACGAAATCTGGGCGGACTAGAAATATGTGCTCTCATTGGATTATATGTTTAAATAACTTTGATTAACTTAGCACTTTTGATGCTTGTAAACTAAAAGATTGGGAATCATCAAAGTAAGTGGTTTATTTGCATGTGACAATTTAAAGTTATTACCTGGCAAATTACAAGGGCGAGTAGTTTTAGTGCATAGGTCTGTCCATCCTGACTCAAGTGCCCTCTGTACGGGGGATACAGGAACCTTCTAGTCGTGCTCTTCCCTTATAGGCGTTATTGTTCGTGGCTATAGTTTTATGATTGTTCGCTCTTGACACATATTCTAAATCTCCACTTTCAAAGTTGTACTCACGCGTGTGTTAGGTAGAAACGCAAGACAGATATACGGCTGGTCAGTGAGCACATGAATGATTATACTGGTCCTTTTGCTGCCAGGACTGTTCGTCAGCTCTTTATGTATCACGTCATGATGACAGTGAAACGGCAAACTGATGAAACTCCTAACAAATATTTCACAACATTTGCTATAGATCTTTTATTTGTAAGGACGATGTAGCCCAGGTTATCGACACTAGAATTCAAACCTACACCCCTTCTATGACCGGTATCAGGAATAAAATGGATAAATGTTTATCAGCTGATGTTTTCTGCCGTAATGCTTAGCAATGCACATGGCTATGTATATGGTTGCCAAATTTACATCTCATGACCGATTTCAAATCATATTGAATTCTTTCATTTCAATTTCGGCAAAGGTCGAAACATTCTGATTTGACATAATAATAATCATTTCAATTCTTTGTAAGCATATCTTACATTCAAGTACTGGCATGCCTAACATTTCAAAGACCATAACAATCACTCATATCAGAAGCTTTCATGTGCGCCCTTTGGGCAAAACATGCCGAGGAAAGCTGTTGCCTATCAAACCTGGGTAATGAAAGAGTTAAGAAAGTAATGGAAGAATTGTAACATACAGAGTTGTTGTATGAAACCAAAGACTGCTGTTATCTTGTATTAAATGGTTTATCCTGGTACACTGAGTTTCTCATGCTGTGTATGAATGATAGGAAACCCACATATATACACTCAATCGCCTTTCTCAAACTATTTGTCATCTGTAAAACAACCTGAATAACCTTTGTCATGATATGCCGTTAATACTCTGATATATACTCTTTACTTTGATACCGGTTTAATAGCGTTGTCAATCATATGCACTGATCCATGAGGATAATTTCTCCACTGCAAAGTAACGAAAGTCAGTGAAAGTATCATAATCTAGAAAGTAATTTATCATATGACCAGTGTCATTATACATTTGGTACTGCGTCACGCGTTCGATATAGGTTGATTGCACTGTACACCTAACTAATATTTATTAGTCTCTGTACCCACCTTAATTTTAACACAATATAATGACGAATTATCGGGTGACGCTGAAACTGCTATATAACATATTTCAGTTCTAGTTAGATACTTAAGGAAATGGCTTATACCTTTTGGAGAGCACCAGCTGTTGGTACGACTAAGAAATAAGTGTATTTAGCCAGCGGTATAGCTGATTTTATAATTACATGAACAAGTTTGTGTTCCGGGGTAAACGGAAAATCATGTTCGTTATGAGGGCATAGTGTACTTTATATATTCATACCTTCGAAGTGTCTTCAAGCAAACAGCACATTGTGTGTGGAATTGTGCTTGCTCTTCGTGTTTTCGGATTTACTGTTTTGCTTCCTTACTGGAACTTATAGTAGAAGTGACTCAAGATGTGTAGAACGTAATGTGCTATTGTACTATTTGGAATTCTTAGAATGTGTATAGACTTTTTGTGAGATATTGGGTGTATAAGGTCTATGTTCTATACAGAATAATTGGAATCATGTATAAAACGCATTTTCAAACAGATGAGCAAGGTGAAAAGAGTTTTTATTGTATACCAGACACATGGCGTAATCATATTTCCTAGTGTTGTACCAGACATATGGCCGAGTGTTAAAAACATATAATCGGACACAAAAACCAACTTTTGTGTTACTAGCGTGCAAGTTCTGCCTTCCAGACACCTTTCTGCTTGTGTATCCAATAAATTTTGGTGCAATTGCCTCGGGCTAGATCCTTCTTCAACGTCTGAATGGTTTTTCCTGATAGTAATCGCGATGAAAAGTTTTAAGCCTCGTTTCAGCTGTAATGCGTGAGATGAATGGACGATGGTGGGCGATAAAACGTGAATAGGTCAAAGGGTGTGATGGGGAAAGATAGTAGACGAGGGAGGGTTAATCGGTAAAAGGGCACGGTGACACCTTAGGCAGATACCGTATCTATGTTCAAAGATAGCAACCTTATCATTCATCTTTACTCAATGACGTGAGCACTTGACAAATATAATGGTTTATTTAAGTAATTTAATACTGTAGTCATCTGCTTGTGCATGTCTTGCAATGGATGAAATATGCGACATTATCATATTTTTGTGTTGGTACATTCAGGTCTGTGTAATTGCACCCATTAAAGTGTAAAGTATAAGCTTTATTAAAAAGATAAACTGTTGATATGGAGGAAGCTCATTAGATTTTGGAATGAATGAGATGAGGGAAGCACTTATCTCATTACCATGTCCATTGCTCATACCATGCCCCCACTCTCTTCATGACAAAGTGTATGGAACACTATACCGACTGTTTTTTTATTCTTCTTATTTTTTTTTTGCATTTCCGTTCTGTCTCCTTCATAAATTGATGGGGAAATACGATGTATTATGGATAAAAGGCATACGCATTATCAAACTCATGTTTATTGAAGAAATAATTGATAGAAATGCTGGACCTATCTTTCGTAGATTGGGTTTACCTATATGAATACGAAATTGGGGAAACTAGATTTGTATCTGATTTCACGGTTTATAAATATATATATATATATATATATATATATATATATATATATATATATATATATATATATATATATATATATTATGGTTTGGTTTGGATGTTGTATTGTCTTCGTTCCTGTTGCAGTGACAGCTGCCAGGCTCATGCCAATTCTTCTTGCCATTGTGAAACATTTACAATTTCAACCAGTTTTTTCTTACTTGTAGACTTTTCAGAGTAAACAAATTTGGTGTATCAGTGTATTTGTTCACACAGAATAGGCAAGACAAACTGAAACTTGCTCTTTGATTTGTTGCTAGATATGGGTCAGTGTGAGAAAATGGTTTCTTCTTAAAGAAATGACTTCAGCTTGGTGAAACTCGATACAGTTTGACGCTGCTAGTGTCTTTTATTCCTGCCACATTCCATTGATATATGAAAGAAGTCTGTAAGTAGGGGATGCAATTGTGGGCTGTCAACAGAACAGAACAGTGGCATAGTAGTGTGGCACCATAATAGCCGCATGTATCCTGAAGCAAATCTAGTTACCCCGTCGCCATGAATTGCTTTAAACTGATATTGGCTGCTGAGGCTCAGGGGTAGATTTGTTTCATGCAAATAGTGTTCAATCTTAGAAACAACTCGTATAGGCTTCAGTGACTTGTTTATTCTTGTGTAAATCATGCCGCAGCGTAAACAGACATGACGCAGGGCTGCTGTCGTTACATCTATAGCAAACGCGTTTGGCTTGTATTCCATCGGGAATCAAATATGAACATCGATATGGGGCATTCTTTGGCAAATTCGAAAACGGGAACATATGAACTACACCCTATACGAATGGTTAAATTGTATGTGTAGGAGTAGGATACTAAAGAGACGCTGATGAACTTTAGTTACAAAGAAAACACATCTATAAAATATTCTTTAAGCTTGATGCCATTTTTCTGAATGGCAGAAATTATTGTGTGCTCTTACATTCCTAGACACACACTTTTGAAGCAAACACGAGTATCGTAGTTATGCCAGTAAAATGAATGTTTCATCTGTCTACGGATAGGAGAAGTTGCAAAGAATGAAACAATTTGAAATATAAACATGTCCATCTGCTTGGTCAGTCACTACTGTCCATTCCGCACTGATTTTTAAATGTAATTGTGTTTTGAAAAGACCTTTGTTCCATTGATCCAACACAACTCAACATGTTTCGAAATATTGCATAACTTCTCATAAGGGAAGAGTTTCTGTCATATGCTTGCATGCATAATGACGCCACATTTAAGAACAAGTCACCTTGATTCATGGCTCGTATTCTTATGTAACAGGTATTAAAGTTTAGGACTGATGTAGTGTTTACCATTTCTAATGGGCGAAAAATTCAATGATGCTATAGTGGCATTACCAGGCATATATTTTTTTGTTTGTTTTAAAATCTGCTTTTTGTGTGTAAGAGTGTAGGGGAATACAATATGGAATGCCGTTTAAAAAGGAAATCAAGCTTGACGAACATTTTTTTCCTGGTATCAAAAGTTGGTGACCCTTACCGTAATATATTTAATGTCCTGCTAAGGTGGTATATGTCCATTCTGGCACAGAAAAGAAAGAGAGAAAGAAAGAAAGAAAGAAAGAAAGAAAGAAAGAAAGAAAGAAAGAAAGAAAGAAAGAAAAAACCCACAATATTTTGCTCAATAATTTGTTGTCAATTTGTAACTTTCGATAAATACCATTTATAATTGTTACAATGTTATCTTAGCTCTTGCATGTATTGATTTTTGCACCGAAAAGAAACTGTCCATTTTAAAATTGTGTTTTTGTGCACATTCATTCATTATGATAAAGTGTTAGACTAATCGGCCAATTATGTGGCTAAGCCAGGGCTTGCGCAGCCTGTAAGCTGTGCTGTGTTCACGTCCTTCAGACCTGAGCTTTAAAACTAGGTATTAGCGAATTTTACGATACTACACCATGTCTCATAAACAAGTGAATATCGACATAAATACCCAAATGATATCATGTGAATGATGGTCCATAATACATGAAACATGACCTCACTTGACGCAGAAGCATGAAATGTACAGCCTGGTGCTAGTGCTACCACCAACTCACTAGAGTCGCTGCAATTGTCCGTAAAAGTAGGCACTAACATGATAGGTGCAGCAGGGTATGCCTGGCAATTTTTCCTGGCTCAAGTTGGGAAACCTAAGTGGATGATGTGCCGGATATTTTGAGCTGATTTGCATGCTTTGTGTCCTTTGGTTTGTGGACTATTAAGCGGAGATCGTTAATTTGCATGTCTACAGGCCCGGGAAAAGTTACAAGCCTGCCAGGAAAAATGAAAATGTCTAAACACATGCATGAAGGCAATTTGAATAGGTGAACAAATGCGTAAGAACAGGGACAGTCAAAATATCATCATAATCTGTCCTGAGGACAAAAAAGTGACTGAGCCTCGTGAATGAGCCCTGAGGAACATGTGATTATTCGCACCTCTCCAGCAACACACTTCCTGTATAAAAGGATCGAATTGCCAATTTGTAACCGTAAGGGATCTTCATTTTTGGCTGTAGACAAATCTGCTATATTGGCATTTTTATTTTGCAGGCCGTATATACGAATTAACCTTTACATTATTGTTTTTGTAATACTCATAATAACGAGACAAGAATTTAGAGTGTGTTTATATACGAATTCACCTTTACATTATTTTTTGTAATACTCATAATTACGAGTCAAGAATTTAGAGTGTGTTGTCTTTGGAAAGAAACTACACGACTCAATAGAAATTGCATCACGAACATGATATTGATATCATAATGATTCAAGGTACTTTAGAAATGTTTGTTGGCAATTTCTACATACAAAGCCAGTGCTCTAACATAATTTAATAAATTATCTATGCGTGAGGGGCTCCTGTAAAGATTTTATTAATTGTTCAAATGTTTTATTCAACTTCACGTATACATTATCTGTTTGAGAAAAATATCATTGACCGCAAATGAAAAAAAAATTCTTTCTGGTAATCTGTTGGTCTTATCAGATTTGCATAAAGTGTGTAAAATTCAGAGCACTTCCCATAAATCACCTGCTTATGGTGTGTTCCAATTTATGGTGTGTTCCAATTTATGGTGTGTTCCAATTTAGAGTTAAACAACTCATGCGTCTTTTCCAAACATTTCTCCTAATGCCAAAGCGCCAACGTAAACTGGGATACAGACTTCTGCAAAATTGTGTTTCAAAGGTAATTACAATTGATTTACATGTGTGCTATATTCAACCCGCCTTCCAGTCCACATCGAGACAACAAAGTATGCCGCAGGTTATGTTGGCGTTATAACCTTTAAAAGTTGTGTTAACTTGGCCAGCTGCAAGCATTTCAACTTGTCTACGTTAACAATATAGTGGGGGTATCTGTGGCTTCATTGGTTACAGTACACAATACAGTATTTAGAATGATGACAGGCATAATTGGTGAAATAATGCGCCTCAAATCAGTATCTGAGAGAAAAATGATGAAATGACTTTTTCCTTTCCAGAGACGCCACTCAATAGGCTACAAGCAAATGTCCCAACAGCCAAATGAGCTGAGTTACCAATTAAATGATGTTGATTTAAGGAAGTGTACACTTTGATGGGGGAGGGGAATCCCCCAAAAGTGTAACTTTTGTACACTTGTGAAAATATCTACAAGAAGAGATGGTCCCCAAGTACAAGAATGTTAATGTAAATAACTGCTTCAGTCATTTTAATCTTTGTTCTGTCACGAAAACCCACTCTGATTTAACCGTGGTCCTTTTTGCCAAAGTAGTGTCTAGTCTGACGGAGTGGTAGATAGGCCGATCTTAACTGCAAAGGGAGTAAAACGGGCAAAGAATGGAAAACGCAGGACTAAACTTTGCACAGATCAAAGATATTTGGTTCTTAGACGAGGCCGAATGAAACTATGCAAAAAAGTATCGTGTAAAAACTGCTTTTACCTGGACCTCTGATGGGATGCCACGTAATAATATATATAAGTAGATATTTTTTTCTCAAAAAGGTTAAGTACACCCATGCTACATGCAATTAACATATTGAGATTTGTCTGATATAAAGTCACAGTTAGGGAATTCTGTAATCTTAAAACCATGATACAGGGATATAATGTCACTATCACAAAAGGAAACTCCACTTAAGAAAACTTACATGATGAAATAAACATGGCTGTACAACTAAAGTAAAGTGTTGATGAATGTGCCTACATACAAAATGCATCTTGATGCTTACACAAATGTTTTGTTGGTGTCACAACATATGCAAACAGGCAGCTCAATGCAATTTACCAAAGTAACTTTCCCCACCACTGCGCTTGCATCTTAACTCATTCGCTACTATCAGATGTCTCTGAGTTGACACAACATTAGATTCAAATTCTTTGTAATCCGACCTGCCCTGTTATCTTGAGACAGGCGTAACCAGCAGAATGGTGCGGGTTGACAGCTTTCATAGGCGCGCTTTGGGCACCATGCACGCAGAGGAAACGGCAGGCGCGCTTAGGCACATTGCGCACCGAGGAAAGCTGTGGACGACTTCAAACCTTGGCACCTAAAGAGTTACTAGGTGTCTTGTTGTATGTGGCTTGTATACTTGTTTTGAGCAGCCATGCACGGATAAAAAGTCAGCATTAGGACAATGATACCACACCGTACCAGGTTAATGGCTAATTAACCCATGCACCAAAGAAAGCAACAGGTCAGATGCTCGTGTGCTTTTGGCTATACTTTTCGCCGCACTTGTGTGTCACAAGGAAAGTAGTTTCCCAAATTCCCGACAGGGATATTTATTGAATCTCTTGGGTTTCTCTTACCCATTGGTTACTTCATATTCTCTCTTCATAAGAATATACTCAAACTACTAAGATAAAAGTAGTGTAAGGTCCGTGGACTCAAAAATATATCGTTTTCGAAGGCTCTGCCCTGTGAAAATCTTTCCTACGTTGAAGTGATGTATTTCCAAGCTTAATATTATGACAGCAAAGTTTATTTTTGCACCATAATCCATCATACGACTACTCCGGTACTCAGAAACATACCCCTAGAGAGAAATGGCTGGGAAGATATTTAAATTGAATAACCTCTCTCGTTACAAATAACAAAAGTCGTGCTCAGCAAAAACCCTGTAATTATGCCACATTGATATTTTCTTCTAAAAAGTAATTTCATTAAAATACCAGAACTTCTCTTTTTTCCAGAGGGCTAAAAACACGATCAGGATCTACAGCTTCCCTCTACACGCTTTGAGGGCATTGTGTCAAAGGTGCTTCTCAGAAAACTATGGATAAATAAGGTCTGCAATTCAGAACTGTGAGCTTAAAATGTGGACATAATGATCTGTACAGTTTGGTTGTGATATTTATTGTTCATTTACATCCTTCATATTTGGTTTAAAATAATTTTGTATTAATTGTGATTGGAGAGCACACTATACTTATATCCAACCGTCTCAATAAGTAAAATTGAGTAAAGAATGAATAAAATTGTAAAACTTTAAAACAGCACAATACATACTTACAGGTACTAATATTTTTCTGGTAGTGACATGTAAACAAACTGTCAGTTTTTCGTCTTTCTCTTAATTTTGAATGTGATTTTTAATTTCAAAAAGTCTACTTTGATGGAAAGTAGCATCCGCACCCGTGATGCTTAATCAGCACTTTTATCCAAACGAGAGAACTTTACTCTTTCAGTGCCAACTGTGGCAAGAGTCCAAGTATTTATGACAAACTGTTCTCAATCATAATAAGGATGCTAGATTCATATGTACCTTATAAAAAATACTTTCCGTTCAAGTACCAGCATGGCTATAGTTCCAGAGAACATAATGGTCTGAGCCAACAGCTTTCCTCGGCGCGCTTTGGGAGCACGTGGAGGAAACCGATTGACTCAGTCAAAGCTTGGTACTGAAAGAGTTACTACCTAATTATTGCAGACAATTAGTTTCCTTGCCACCAGATATCTGACAAATATAATCAACACAACTCAAACTTGTCTATCCTCACCCCGATGATCGGTGTTTGCTTTGTATAACTGATTAATTACCCACATTACATTTGCGTAACTTTGGTTGTTATTTGGCTCATATCGACAATAGGTTCCAAATAATGTTGGGATATATCTAGAGGACAAAATAAAGTCCTATTTTCTTGGGAAAACCACAATCAAAGCAACATTAACTCTACTGCATTTTTGTGACGTATAGTAATTGTTATCAGTTTTGTGGCGCCTGATAATGTAGGACATTCAATATCTAGAACCTGTCTTCTCGAATTCTTGAAACGGTTTTGCCAAGACACCTGAAGGTAGTTTCAGTGCACATTGAAAGAAAGCAAAAAAAAAAAGTTTGTATACTTGACAGTGTATTACTGAGCGCTGAGGAGCGAGCCTTGGGCGCTGGGAAGATCAGCACCTGCACAAGGTAGTGATGTACACATTTTTGGCTTGAGTCCCGCAAAAAGACAAACTTTGCCTCTTCGTTGCCAGATAAAAGCAGAGCGCAATCTGCCAGCATCGGCAACCTCATTGATGTCCCCAACAGGTGCTTTGGCAAACTACAGTTATTTCTGCTGCAGCGACATCTGACTGTGACACCGATTGTTAACCGTGGTCTCAACTGACACGATTAGAGCTCCTATATCGCTGTTACACCGTCATTACAGGAGAACATGGTACTGCACTTGAGCGGGTTTTACCGCGCTGGGGCGGGCAATATTACAAAACTATTGCATTTTAGTATGTACGTGCATCAGAGACCTATCCATCCAGGCTTGGAAAGGCTGTGGTATTATGTATTGCTTTTATGTGCATATGATGACAGAGATGCCGTGAAAACAGTCTTGACAAATTATAGAACCCGGGGGGTGCTCTAATGCCCAGTGGCCCGCCCTCGCCTGCTTTTTCATAGGCCAATTTATATTAGCCTGCTTGATAACGGGGGCTTTTCTTCTTAGTCACTGGATAGAAAACCCATATTTAGACTCGCTAAGTTTGCCGAGGCATTTTTGCAGAAGTCAAACGTATATAATCATTGTTACTTGTCTGGCTGGGCAGGCTTGTGGGCTGACACAGGGAGGGAAAGTGGACAATGTGGGCACTGAGGCGCCGCGCACTCTACACTTGACATATGCGCTGTCACAACAGCGCCTTGCGAAAACGTAGGCAACAGCTAGTGTTCTTTAGTGTGCTTCAGATGAAGTTTATGCCGCAATGCTTATGCTGTTCATGGGCATTACAGCAACCGTAGTGATTAATGGATGCTATTGGTGCTGTCGGTGAAAACGGTGATGATGATGATGATGATGATGATGATGATGATGATGATGATGATGATGATGATGATGATGATCGATGATGATGATCATGATAAATTTTGTTTTTAGTATTATGAAAGACAAACAAAAGTATCTGGTCGCACTATCAACTTAAAGGATGCAGCCTATTACATAAATTATATCCTTCGATATTACTATTAGATGACTGACTGCTCACTGGTTCACATTAGGTCACCCATGTATTGCATTGGTACTCAGGTACGCCTATATTTTGGTAGACACTGTGCAGGTAACGGCTTTTGAAGCACATTCGTCAGAACTAACAAGGCATAAAAAGCATCATCGTTCTCCAGAGAACAGGTGGCGCGATCCTCTTACTAACTATTAAAACCTTGCGGCGTTTATGGTGGTTTCACCGACAAACTGTTCATGATACGTTGCGGTTTTGAACAAAACGCAGCTATTTTGGGTAAATTGCTCATATTTATGTAGAAGGACACATGTGGGTTGCTTTGCCACTCCGGAAAAACATGGCGACCTAACATCCCTTGTGGTTCGAAACTATCAAAGATGGAAGTGTTTCTGCAGTCCAACTTGTCTGGGACACGCGGACCTATAACTATGTGCAGGTATGCGAAGGGATTCCTCGACAGATATTGATCTGTTTTTATACCGTGGAAAGTAGGTGGCGTTACTGAGACTGTTAAATGTGTACCCACTTGGCCCTCCTGTCCACCATCTTTATTCCGGAGAGCAACAAGTACATATTAGGTTAGCATTCATTTTGCTTTTGTTGTTGCCTCACTAAGACTGAATTCTGGTTTTTCAGTGGGGCACAGAAGTCAACTGGTGTTCAAATTATGAAAGAAAAAGGCTGAGGCACTAGCGGAATATGCATGAAGGTAGCTCATGTAGGGAGAGCGTAGAAAAGTACTTAAATAGGGGAGGTTCATAAAAGTGGTCAGATTTATGTATATTAGTCAATGACTTAAATTCGATGTTATACCTCGTATTAAAAATAGAATATCCCAAAAATTACCATGCTTGCATAGTCCACACAGGAAAGCTCTTGAGTTAAGCAAGGCGTACATATTTTGCTCATTGTTGACCAATAACATTATACTTTTGAGAGCCAAGAGATAACCCCATCACTGTATTCTTCTAAGCTGTGTTTCTCTGACTCGGGACGCCCCCGCTATATAATTTTGACGTGTTGTTACCAAAGAAGGAAACCGTATTGCATGTAGGTAAATAATGTATTAAAGCAAAACTGGCGCTGTTCCAAAGACTAACATGTCCATGGATATAATCGCATGAGAATTATTACTAGCGCTTTTGGACCTATACGGATGTAGTTGTTAAAGCATACATATACATTACATGAAAATTCAAGTTGAACTTACATGTACAGTACATGAAAACTCAAGTTGAACTTCAAGTTCATGCGGAAATATGATGAATATATTTGATACAAAAAATACTTTCTTTTGTCTTTTGGTATAGAAAGTATCGCTTTGAGGGTGGTCATAAAGATCTCTGCTTCTCAGATTAACCTCAACGGCAGCGGTTTCTTGAATTTTCGGTATATACGGTGCTTACCCTTCTGATTATACTGGGATTAAGGGGCATATGTTCACAGATGTCTGTTTTTGTGATCTAATGTAAGTAATAAATGCTGTTTTTAATCACAAATTAATTTCCACTATATGTAATATACTATTTTTCTTTACAATGACCATAGGAAGAGCGAAGCAGTCAAAGAATAATACCTTTTTTTTGTTAACATACACTTGAGGTTACAAGTTTGGCTTCAACTTTTAAATTCAATTTAGCATAGATCACCTGTAATGTAGACCTTTCATAAAATTTGGAATTGCATGCTGAGCGTGGTCACTTTGAAATGCATGCATTTTCTGATAATTGTGTAATTTCGTGTTGACCTATCTAGGTTTTCTGTTGATGTGAAATTTTCGTGCAAAATTGTCAGAATATATCTAGCTTTCACACTAATGTCGTAAATGTTGATGAGTTTCAGCGGCAATATCTTGGCAAGAAGCTGCTGACAGCATTTATGATGTTAATTTTTTATCTATTCTTGTGGGCTTATAAAAGTTAGCAATGCAGAATTTGAATTCCAGTCGTTGTGTTTTTGGATGTCAGTGACAGCATATTCTGAAAAGTAAGGAATCTGCACGGTGGTTAATGAGTTTAACGTTCATTTTATATCTCCATCAAAATGCTTTAAAAACCAAAGAATTACCTTTAAGCTGTCTTTAGAATTTTTGAAGTTAGCAGTCAGCAGTCTGTTTTCTACCCCAAAATACCTAATCCTGATGTATCAGCATACAAATTTTTCCCAGTAAAACTACTAGCAAGAGGTAGTTTTTTGCTATTTAAAATAATGCGTCATTGGTCAGCGGCATATCTGTTGGCCAAAGAAAGACGTTGACTCGGTCTCTAGAATGTCAAAATGTTTCATGTGGACATATATGTGTTCTTACTCTGGATGCTAATGATATTTCAGGTCTGAAATCAATTAATTTAATACATGGTGCGGAGAACTGAAAAATTAATTCATGATTCATCATTAATGGTTCGGTTGTCATTCAGGTGGTCTCTGATGCAGCTGCAGCCATATTTAAAAACATCGGAAATAACCTGGGTTGCTCTTTTTGAAAATGCAAGTGATTATTAATAAGATAATTTTGCCTGCAAGCTGTTCTTTTGATTTGATAATATTGCTACATGCGTGGTTTGCATGCTGGTCTCTGTGTGGTCACAATTGTAGGAGGATTAGCTCTCTTTGATATTATGACGTGAAGATTTGTATTGGCTACAAAATGTGGGTAATAAATGTCTTTTCTCTGAAGCGGCAGGACATGGTAGAATTGGATCACAATTTTGATGCAGTGATTGCGGAGATTATGGGTGTAAATGAAATATACCAATTTATGTCTCATGATAAGCGTGGCGAAATAATTCCCTCAAAAGTGTACATTTTGTCTATGTAATTTCCGAAATTAAGAGCAAAAAGTGTAGATACAAATTTACATAATTATCTGGGTGTTGCTTTTTGTTCGCATTCGTCGTGATTAGTTTGCCGCATGAAACCAAATAGGTATATAGTTTATTTTAGAGAAGCTTTCCAGTGCATGTAAAGTTATTCCTGGGCAACAAACGTTCAGGAAAGCACTCTCTCTCTCTCTCTTCTCTCTCTCTCTCTCTCTCTCTCTCTCTCTCTCTCTCTCTCTCTCTCTCTCTCTCTCTCTCTCTCTCTCTCTCTGTGTATGTGTGTGTGTATGTGTGTATGAAGTTCAAATATAGAATGTAATGGGTTGAGGTGGTTATATCCCCAATTCCCAGTTGGCATAGTTACTCTTGCTTTGATACATGCTCTCACATTTGTTCACACCATAAGGTGACTTTGTTCACAAAACCTTAGCACGTTCTCCACACATGTGTCAATTGGAAAAGCTTCTGCTTCAATAATCAACCCATTGTATTTACAATTCCCTTGTTGCTCAACTACAGTTACCTAACATAGAGAAACGCTCAGGTAGCTCATCTGCCATGCTCCACACCTGTACAAGCCCCCGTGTGTTAATAGTCTGATGTCCGCGCGTGAGACTGCATTGAGTAGTGTCGGTACGGCCTCTGATGATGTCCTGACTTACTCTGCATCAGTAAACATCTATGCGCCTTGACTTGATCGAGCTTACCTCTCCCAAGCCATTCACCCCAAACTTGTTGTAAACAAGAGTACCACAATGTGGCCTTCAACTGTCAAATTTAACTGGCACAGGTATTTGCCTTAAGTTCAACTGTCAAATTTAACTGGCACAGGTATTTGCCTTAAGCACTCAAGGTATATTTCCAGTCATGTTCTTGATATTAAAGCTGCCAGTCATGTAAGACCGAACAAGTAAACGAAAAGATAAAGCGGCTTCCAAATACAATATTGACTGTGGACGCGAACAACTTTTGACACTAGAGTACATGTATAAAACAGTGATAGTTGACACGTAGAGTGTGTGATAATGGGCATGTAGGATGCTGATCATCAGACAGAGAATGGATAATAGATAAGATGAGCTTGACAGATCAGAGGTACCATGGTGCCAAAGCAGATTGCCAAGTGAAATAAAGACCTGCTGACAGTACAGTTTTACTGTGGAAAAACACTGCCACGAGCCAGCAATTGAGCTGATGGTGCTCGGTACTGTTCGGGTAGAATAACTTTCATTGGTTTTTGTCACGAGGTGCAGAGGCCGTGGATATTCACAGGAACAGTGTGCGGACAGAAAGGATCACACTTTGGACTGCTGGGCTAGCGCAAATATGACTAAAACATTTGAGCTTGTATCATAATTCTTCAGACGAATTCCTTCTATTTTTTTCAGTAAATAGACGTGCTACCAAATGACGTCAGCATAGTTCAATCAAGCGGACAAAAATCCAACTTTTCTTCAGTCAATTTTGGCTAAAAGATAACAAATGTCTTTAGCCAAATGCCACGTCCGTTAGCCTATGGCTAATTAGCTAACGGCTAGTGCTATCACAGGGCAGTTTATATACAGTGCAGGTGGAACCTGACAACATCAAAATCGTTCATTGGATAGAATCGACACAACTGTGTAACAGCTGCCTGCTGGCTAAAACATGGTAATGGATTTGGTAATGTACACATCAAGAGCATAATAAACGTGTCCATATCAGTCACATAGACAATCTTAGCTGCAAGGTCCGTCATCACTCACAGATTTGAACCGAGTTATTCAAATTCCCTTGCACTTTTGCAATGGAGCGGTCATTTTTCTTTGTATGGAACACCAGTGGAACGTACTCAACATCACCAGCATTCTCTGCTGAATGAGTCTATAAGCAACATCCTTAAAAGGCGAAATTCACACGAAGTGGTTTTTTTGGAGAATTTTTGTTTAAGATACTTATAGTCATACATTTGAATATGTGTTTGCAGTGGTGCATTAACTAGGGTTCCTAGGAACCCATTCCCCCCCCCCCCACAAAATGTCAAAAAGTCGGGTTTCGAATCCAATTTTCAATACCCGAATACTTTCGATACGAATAAACAAATTATAGATCTATGCGTATTTCTGTCTTTTTCACTGGAGATCTTCGTTCCTATTTTAAGCGCACCTCAGTTTGTTAAGTTGTCGTTTCCAATACGAGCTTTGTTTTTAATTGACTGGTTGAAATCTGTTTTCCACGGTTTGTTTTTGTCTTTTAAAGACTGGATCGTGGATCATGCTTGTTTATCCTTGATATGTCAGCATGGCTGCATGTCCAAAAGCGCTGAACATTGTGTGGAAATATTTGGAAAAAAAAGATGGACATGCAACTTGCAAATTGGGAGTGCCAGCACCTAGCATGCCCTGCGAGCGCGTGTTCTCAGCATGTGGGCACATAACAAAAAAGCGCAGTTCTCTGGGTGCAGAAACAACAGAAAGGCTAGTTTTCGTGAATCTAAATAAAAAATTCAAAAGCTAGAAGTACAGCTAAAAATTACATTATCTCTACCGATGGGTATTTTGTGTAAATAAGAAAGTTATTGCTACATGAACTTTTATAGTGTTCGACCAGCTGCAATGGACGCATACGCACATGTAATGTTCTTTACGTTTTTTTCCTCAGGGATAGGCAACACGTGGAATGGTGGAATTCTTATACTGTACCTGAATAAAAGAAAGTTAAAATATGTTCCTGTGTCTCATTTCAGTTAGGGTTCTTGTCCCAAGGGTACCCGGGTACCCGGGTACACGCTACGCGTCCCTGGTATTAAACATAGTTTATTTGCGGGTCCCAGGACCCGACTTTTTCCCCTAAGTCAATGCACTGGTTTGCAGGAATCCTGTCTGTGGGTAGAGGTGGTTGTAAAACACTGTAGCTAAACAAACCATAAAGACCCACTGGCATGTTTTGCTTGAATAAATGTGTGTCATGAATCAACATTCTGATTCCTTAAGTGTGGAGTCATTGTGCATGCGGGAATATATATATATATATATATATATATATAAATATATATATATATATATATATATATATATATATATATATATATATATATATATATATATATATATATAAAATATATATATATATATATATATATATATATATATATATATATATATATATATATATATATATATATATATATATATATGTTACCAGTAGTCCTTTTACTGAAGTCATTTCGACAGAACTGGCAAAGTTCTTTTTTGCTGTTATTATCATAAAGAAACAACCAAATAATTATCTGACCACACATTGTCTCCCTATTTCAGATGCTGTTTTCCCTGCCATTATTGTAAATGTTTTAGTATGTTTACCATAAATCAACCCGAGATAAGGATTAATGACATAACATTCCACGGCAGCAAACCTGGCAGTAGTTAAGAGGTACTATATATACCAAAGAACTAAAGTACTCCGGACAATGTTAATGTGGTCTCACTTTCAATCCATCAAAATTAGCCCTAGGGATTGCCGCTGCATCACCTGCGAGGACAATAGCTTGCATCATTTGGGATGAACAGAATACCTTCAGTTGACTGAAATTTTTATTGAATCCTATGGTGAAGCTTGTCATAAATTTATTACCAGGAAGTATATTTAGCGTAAGGAATTAACATGACGTATTTGCTATTTAAAATTGAATCCAAGAAGACGATTTAATATAAGAAAAGACAAATTGAGCTTAATGAATTTTTCCCTCATTCGTTAAGATTCTACAGGAATCCAAATTTCACCCAGTCACGTGTCCATCAAGTGCCGAAATTGTATTAGACATGCGAAGCACTTTCAAGTACGTCTTTCCGGCAATTTGTCAGCTATGTAATGTAGAATAATTCTATTTTTTTTCAAATTTAAGTGAGGCCAATTCTGCTTTTGTGTTACGATAATATGAAAGAACTCTGTAGATAGCATATTGTGTGCCTTATCAGGATTTAATCCAGGGGTATAACAGGGACGTGCTTGCACATTTGTCTCGATTGTGCCTTTTGTCTGGGCGCGGGACAGACTGACAGAGCTTCGTCGTCTCCAATAAATATGAAGTAAAGTGCTGCAAATTTGCTTCCTTTATATGTACCAATAAATGACTCCTTATTAAAGTTCCCAAACTTCTGACATTTCTCTGCATCATATGCGCTTTATTAAAACTACCAGCTGATGAGAGAAGTCCAACAATGAGGGATTCCATGCATAATCAGCATAGCTGCAAACTTCAGTCATGCCTTCATTGCAGGGTTCTCTGATTAAAAAAAGTTTTTGACTGCTGAGGTTGGGGAGACGGGCCCAGAGTCCTGACTACACATAGACAGTCATGGTGTTTGTGTTTGCACACCAGACAACCCCACAGCCGAACATGGACGATAATTAAAGAGCTGTACAAGTTAAATATGCCGAGCAATCGATCAATTATATAATCCTATTGTAATCGATACATCAAGACGACAGCTCTGAGAGCCGCGTGCCCGTGCAAGAGAACGGTCGGAAACACAGTCGGTGTTGGGGTAATGGATACACGGCCCCGTCTGCTTGCCCGCTGGGAGCGTGCTTGCCTTCCCGCTCTAGTGTCTCATTGAGACTCACTGGAGAGTTGAGCAAATGTTGTCTCAGCTTCCCTTCCGGACACTCCTAGCCTTTCAGCACGTCTTGTCTGCTGCCGTGACACACGATGCTGGCTTCTGGTTGTTGCAGTGACTACTGCCATGCATATGGTCGAGTCACATCACTGCCATATATGGCAGGCCAATAACTGTCAAACATAGTATCCCTCTTACATGGAGGCACTAGATTTCTAGGATGTCACTGTTCTGACTAAAACAATTTGAACAGTTTCTTCGCCGCATAAAAACACCAACATCAAATATATATATATATATATATATATATATATATATATATATATATATATATATATATAATATATATATATATATATATATATATATATATATATATATACAATGCATATATCCCTTTGTTGACCATTGTTGACCGGTATATGGCTAAGTTAACACCTTTTCTTGGCGTTGGTCGCTCCCCACCCTCCGCCAAAGAAACTTTTGACCAAGAGTGCATTATATGTTCCTTCGGCTCATCACAATTTTTATCCAAAATGTTTCTAATTAAAGAAAAAGAACTTAATAGCAGACGATTTTTAGACTCTTGAGAGGTTTCGGCAGAAAGAATTAAAACTGACCATAGGTACATAAGGGAAAAGAATCACCATGCATAGTGACGTGTTATCTTGTTTGTATGTCCACGGAGTCAAATTATGGCCATGTACAACCTGGTATGTTGGTTGTCATGTTCGCCACAAACCAACTCAGAATTGTCACAATAACCTTGCACATCCAAAGTGGCCACTGACTAAAATGTATTTTACGTTCGTACTTGAATTGACTTTAGGTGCTCCCAGTGGGTAGCCCGACTTAGCTGGACTTTCCAAATCATCTGTGGCGGATGGCCGTGAGCACACTGGTATATATAGAAATATATCAACAGAATCAGACAATCTGGTGCCAAAATCGACCCATTTCGCGACAGGTTTTTTAACAGTATTCATAGTGTACTAATTTGATCCTTTTGGTAAATCTGAACTTTTGTGAATCTCTTTTGAGACAACGAAAGACAACAGAGCTCAGTAGTCAAATACACGCACGGCAGGTTGCACACTCGTATAGTTGGCCAGCCCACGTGGACCGGAAGTCACACTTGTCTTAAAGAGTCGCGGTCTATAGTCCTCTATTGCATGGCATTATTTTCGTATAACAACACGAGCCGGGTGGTTTATTATCATTGGTAGACATATGTTGCGATGAAAGAGCGAATTACAGCATGCGAGAAACGCTCCTTCTTGGTGGTGGAAATAGCCTTACAAACGAAGCTAATCAGGATGGTGTCTTGTTCTCTGTTCACTTTCTTAGGGTCCTAGCCCAGTGTACAGATACAGATATACTGGTAAAAAGCGTTCTCGTACCGCAAGGCAGATCTCAACTTTTATGTAAATTTTGGCTGTCAACTTGTCGGGGCCAAAAAAAGGGAGGGGGGGGGGGACATGACGAGTAAATTTAGGTGTGTTTCAGTGTGATGAGGTGTACGTGTATGTGAATGCAAGAACTAGTTTGCTGACCTTACAGCAAATATGGAGCTAGCTCCTCAGTAAGTGTAAAACAATTGCTTCACTGAAAAAAGTTATGTATTTCGTACATATTCACTGATACAGGAATATTTCCAAAGGCTTAATGTCCCTTTCCAACGCTTTACTTCTTGTATATGCAATTCCATTCTCTAAACCTGGAACTTGAAAGTTTTAATACCTGTCAAACAAAATCTTTCTGGTTCACAGTTTCGTACTTTATGGGAAGATGCAATAATAATAATAATAATAATAATAATAATAATAATAATAATAATAATAATAATAATAATAATAATAATAATAATAATAATAATAATTCATTCATTTATATAACTTCAATCAGCTGAAATGTCCATTGATTTAATTTTCACAACATGAAAATATGTAAGATATAGAACTTAAAATGCTCCCGACTGCGAAGAGTCGAATAGGTGTGGACACCTGTGCGAATCGACTCCTGATGACGATAATAACCATCGAGAGAGAGAGAGAGAGAGAGAGAGAGAGAGAGAGAGAGAGACAGAGAGAGAGAGAGAGAGAGAGAGAGAGAGAGAGAGAGAGAGAGAGAGAGAGAGAGAGAGAGAGAGAGAGAGACTTAAGGATTCTTTTTGTGCAATGTCTGAAGAACATACGATTTTGATATATAGTTAGGTCTGATAACAAGTATAAATGTTGCCAAAGCGCTCAATCTGAGAACGGAAGTGACATTAAATGTTACAGACTTTCAAATTATATTTTTTTGCAATCACCGTCCAACTTCACAACGACCAACTTGAAGTCATATTAAATATAAATGTCGCCAAAGCCGTCAATCTAAGAACAAAAGGGACATTCTTTGTTGCAAACTTTCAAACCCTTAGTTTTGCGATCACCAACCAACTGCACAACCGCCAAGTCTACTGACGTTTTGTAAGATATATTATTCGGTCATGTTGGTAATAGATAAACAAGACTTTTTAAATGCAAAGGAGATGTATTGTTTGTAAAAGCATTGATAAAACGCCACATCATGTTAGACGTATGGTTGTCCTATTGTTGATAAAGTAATGTGCATTTCGTTTTTTAGAAGGAAATATCGAAATTGAAGTACCTCAGAATGAACATTTTACATGAGTGTTAATAAGGATGTGATTCATTGTCACCATGTCTGTGAATTTCAGTAATGGAATGTCGTTATGAAACATTAAATATTTTATGTATTTTCAGGTTTCTGGTGTATCATTTTTACACTCAATGTTACAAATTTTTTTTTGTAATGCTACATCCTAAATTATTTTTGTTCTGTGATAACGTAAAGGACCGAACAATGCAAACAAAAATTAAACAGTTTGATTGTGTATATTTAGAAATAATGTGATATGACTGTCTACAGATCCACTGGCCTGTACAGCCGGTGGCAAATGTACCATCCAAAAGTCACCTTGATACATTTTAGTATGTTTATCATACAAACAGGGGCAACAGTGCCACATCTTCCATGTAGTTCTCATCCCCCCCCCCAAAAAAAAAACAAATACCACAATCCAATCTCTCTACGCTCCATAGACGTTCCAGTCACTAAGTCTAAACCCATAAATTAATTAACATGTTATTAAGTTCGATTCAAAAGCTAGAAAGTCCTAGGCTTCAACATGTGTAATCCAACAGTTATAGTCTGCTGCCATAAAGATTAAATTTCTTCATAGGTATACAAAATGTTGATCAAAGTGACCGTATCTGAAATACCTGGATATTGTGTCCGCCCGTTGATGACCAGTGGTTCATCACACCTGCCATAAAGCACGCGAGTAAATTAAACAGAAGAGTCTCCTCATCCTGTAGCTTGTAGCCAGTCCACATCAGTCAAATATGGATATAAAATGTTACAATGTTGTTTATTGCATTGCATAAAATAGGTTTAATTGTTGTTAACCTTCTTTTTGAAAGGAATATTTTGTAATGATTCAGCGGGCTAGCAGAGGATTGACTGTAGATTCAGCGGGCTAGCAGAGGATTGACTGTAGATTCAGCGGGCTAGCAGAGGATTGACTGTAGGTAGCGCACGAGAAAGTGCCGTGTATCGTTTTTGTGCATAAGACAAAGAGAATAGATTGATTTTACCAATAAGTATATTTTAACATTTTGTCATTTAAATGAAATTGTCGAAACCATAAATATGTCAAGGGAAATAATTTAGTATTCAACAATTTGAGTGTTGAATAACACATTTTTCAAACACGTTTCGCGTGAATGTAACTGTGTAGTGTAAATATGACAGACAAAAATAGGGTACTACTATACATAAGAAGTCATGATCCATTTTTTTTAATATCGCAGAAGTTTCAACCTACTGAGCTATCTTCAAAAGAACATGTAACGTTCTCGTAAAATAGTGAAATCTAAGGCTTACTATACACATGTCCAAAGACGCTTGACTGGTTGCAAAATGTTGCGTGTTGTGCACAGACAGAGTTAGGACAAGCGTGACTAGAATGTCACGGTCATTTTTAATACGGGTTTATTTATTCATTTTTTTTTATCAAGGAGGACATTTCAGAATTACTGACATATGAATATAGAGGAATGCCAATTTTAATCTTTGATATTAAATATATATATATATATATATATATATATATATATATATATATATATATATATATATATATATATATATATATATATATATATATATATATATATAAAATGTGTCATGTGTTTTAAAGTCATTCATGTTGATGATACAAAAGGTGAGAATTAGTAGCCTGCACAAAGATTATTCACTGTCGTCTATAAAGAGTAGTTCAATGCTACATTTTTGTCAAGAATGTCTGTTTGAAAAGCTTTTTTTCCAAAGATGCAAACCTTTACTGTAATATTCAGCTCATGCTTTCTTAAAAATGTACCACCAAAAAGCGAAAAATAACAACAGGTTTATGAATGTGTGGCATGCAGTATGTGTTTTACCACAGCCATCCAAGTTGCGGCATGCTGAATCTAATATATACCCAAGGCACAGAACAGCCATGCTCAGGTTCATTAGAATTTACACTTGAAAATACTTCAAACTGGATTTTTCTAAGCAGACAAAAGCGCTATTTCAGGGGTAAATATAAACGTTTCAGACATAAAATGACACATGTGAGGCTCGTGCCCGGTGACGAACAGAGAATCATTAGGCCGGATATCTCCAGAGTTTTATGGGGGGAAATACCAACTATCCCGGTACAGTCTCATCGCTGACAATTGTAGTTTATCCCAGCCATAAGTGCCATAGTTACTAAGCTGGGACATGAAAGTTGCGCGAATTCCACAATGTCTGGGTGCCTCAATTTGATTGTTCACCGCGAGAGCAATACTCAAATATGGTCTTTTGACTCCATTATCAGCCGCATATAAAGACCGCTGACTCTCCCTTCTTGTGGTTCATTGTATAGGTGTTGTCAACGATTTGTTCCGGTGTACTTTGAAGGAGCTCCAATACAAATATTGGCTCGTAAATGCAGATAAAATGTCCCAAAACTGACTTTTAGGGCTTGTGGTTAGAAGAGCAAAGCCTTTGTGCCCAAAGCGCATATGGCATATGTGTAATAAACTGGGGTAAAGGAACGAGTGATCCCTTTTCTTTAATTGTTTAAATCTTGGTAGGTCGTCCTTGGGGACGCGGTTACGTTTCTTGTGGTATTAGATGCATAAATGATACTAGTAATGACTATATAATGGCAGTAGTAGTGATGATGACGATGATAATAATTAGGGCACAATATGTACAATTAGTAGCCCGGTTTGTTAAAAGGGGTTCAGGTGAACAGATACCAGTTAGTACAGAGAGTACAGTACATTAGGTCGATGATAAACTCCGCAACATATGTTACTGAGATAAATGGCTTTGGGTCTACAAGTGCAATAATTGCGCTTGTAACCAATACTCACTTTTACTCTGATAGTATACTGTTTCCTTCAGAATGAATCACTCAGACGTGGCTTTGAACTTTTTGTCTAACCTCTATTACACTCTTGACTATGATCGGAATGGGCGTCCAGAACAAAAACATAGACCGGGCCGGCTCGACGTTTTGGAATCGGCTAATCGGTTATGTTTTATCTGGAGTACTTCTAGATGGGCCAAATGACACCTCAAGTGACAGTTTTGTATTCTTACCTTTCGGAAGTTTAATTTTTCCATTATATATATATATATATATATATATATATATATATATATATATTATATATTATATATATATATATATATATATATATATATATATATATATATATATATATATATATATATATATATATATCATTATGAAATGTGTAACGAGGAATACTGCAATTTTTGTGTTAAGGTAATAGATAACTTGTATAAGCAGTAGCATTACAAGATGACAAATGCGAACAGATATACTTTCAATAAAGCGTTATGAAAAAGAGAAGCTCGAAAATGTTTTCACTCGTGAATGCCAATCGGTTTTTAGGGTACATTCAATCCACAGTAATAAAAATCTTCAATGCTCCTGATGATAATTGGAGAACAAAGAAAGTCAGAAAGACGATTCTATCACCGATCGTTACTAGATCAAGGAAATCATGTAGGTTATACGTCCTTCGAGAACTGTGCGCTGATTTTCTTTCAAGTAACCAGATACACATAACTGTAGCCTTTATGGTGGTTAGAAGTTTGGAAGAATATTCAAACTGTAAATCCAAATACTTGAATGCGGATGAGGCATTTTGCTGATAAACGTATAATGTGAGCGCAAAACATTCAATTTTGTTGCAACCAGTGTTGGTAATACCAATTCCATACCGTTTTGCATATCCATACTATCGTTAACACAATTTCGTCGGACGGCATATCCATCTTTTCCTGCATAACTTAGCATAACAATAATAATACCCCGCTTGCTGCAATCTATTGCATTTTTTACGTATAAGTTCATTGTTTGTTTGCAAATTATATATTTCTTTCTCAGCTAGACAAGATGTCACGATTTCTTTAAAAATAGTGATGCAAAAGTAATACGTTTTGATGCATATTGGAAGTGACAATGTTGTTGCCAATCAAGACAAACAGGTGTAAATGTTAGCAGCATGGACAAAATAAAATTTTGGCTACATAAAACATTGTATGATGTGTTTTTGCTCTTTTTTCTCATATTATATCAAAATTAATTAATTTAATTTTGAAGTATTCACTTTCCGCCCATCGAAACTCACAACGTACAATACGTACAATTTTAACTCTTAAAAAGTTAATCTATTCAAAGATACACAAACTTTCTTCCATAGGACAACTATATGGTCAACGAAAAGTTAGTTTTTTTATTCTCTACATAGCTGTCTAATGGTCGAAGAAGAATCTGTACCTTAGAGAAACAAATTCCTTTCCGTGTGCCTATACAAGCTAAAGGATGAAAGCTGACCTTTCAACTCTTCCATCGCCTTATCAAGTTTGTGCGTAGCGATTAGACGGCGGATTGCGCAACTTACCCGTTGCAACCAAAGTTAATTCCTTATTAGCGAATTTCCCGTTCGCGTCAATTCAATCCTCTGTGCGATGTTACATCCTGCGCCCTGAAGGGGTTTACCCCTAATCCGCTCTTATATTTTCAGGCACTCCATAGGGGCACGCATCTTTTGTAGATTGTTCCTGAATGCATCTTTAGGACACTTGAGTATTTCGTAAAAAACTAGCACACAGGTTAGAAGATTACTGGTAGGGGTAACGGGTCCTGGGTTACGTGTTTTTGAGGTTCATTCAAAGTAGTGACCATAATTTAGTTGGCTTAATGTAGTTTCTTTAAGAAACGACGACATGAGACTAGTCTCCATTCTTGGCATACTTTTGCTATTTTGCCAGCACGTAACATGTTCCAGTGCTGCTCTTCTTTCAGGTGCTTCTTGGTTATTGTGGTACCTGATGGAGGTATCATGAACCACGCATATTCTAACCAAGGGACCAGTGGTGCTACGCTGCACCACATAGGTACAAACGTTATAATATAGTGTATCATAACAGCCATTTTGTCTCAAATTGATTGCATGCTGTTCATACCGGAGCAATTAAGTGCATTTTACCGATCTTCTTGACAACGGGAATCGTGACAATGATTAAAATCGGATAATAGATTTGCATTTCGTAAAACTTCCTTTTCGCAAATGATATATATATATATATATATATATATATATATATATATATATATATATATATATATATATATATATATATATATATATATATATATATATATTGTCCAGTTCGGCATGATAACTTTGTGCCCCAGTCTTGAAAATCTTGTGTTTTAATACTGCTTTTAGTCTAAAGCATACTCTCAGTACTTTTACTTGATTGCCTGCATTTGTTCATTCTCTTCTTACCAAGTATTCATCAAAAGAGACGCTGAAATAATAAAGGGCGCTTTGCAGATCAACATGCAAAATTTGCGCTGTTTCTTTTTTTTTTATAATAATGTATGCATGTAACGCATCTTAATATTCCGTATAAAGTTGGTCGGAGGTAAAGAAACGACTTTAAAACCTCTTCTTTTTACGGATCAGACCAGGGCTTCTTATAGGACTGCTTCCCTCGGGCAACAGACCTCTTATCCAGCACAGTTTCAACCACTAACGGCGACAAATATGCCCTGTTACGAATAAGCAAAACGGACATTCCAAAGCCTTTGTTTGTTAGCCGGGCCAGATAGCCAACATGTTCACTAGTTACTCTAAAAGTTCATAATTATTCCCTGTGTAAACTATTTAAATAAACCTAATATTGATGATGGCTTTTCCACTGTTGTTGGCAGAAGGGATTTTTGGCCTAGTCAAGGTTCAGAGACCTACAGTACAGTTTTTGTTCACCAGTCTTTAGTAGAGCATGTGAAAGAGACAAAGAGCTTTTATGGCCAAATCTGATTTTTCTGTAAGCTTATGGATTCCCTTTCTTTGCAGGTATTACGGGGCGCATGCGGCTACAAGGCTCTAGAAAAATGCATCAGAAGGAACAAATATTCAGCGGGGGGCCGTCCATGGCCAATAAGCGCTCGGTTTTAAAACCTGACCGGAACCAACCGAAGAGTAAAACGGAGAACAAGTCATTTATGAAAAATCTTTGTAATGTAATCTAAGGTCTAGGCGGACCATTAAGCTATAGGAACAGAGCAAACCTTTGCGAGCACCTGTCAACATAGCCTGACCAATCAGCAACACAAGTGTATTTGATCAGTGAGCATTGGCGCTGTGATCTGCTGTGTACAAAGTGACATTTGGACTATAATAAAACTGAGCGTGGTACAGCGCGACCAATTGAGTCGCTAGCTAGCGACCTAACAAAGCTAGAAGACTTCAGAGCAAAGTAGATGACAGTAACTCCTTAAGGAACTGTTTTAGATTTCTGCTTTGCCACAAAGATTGGAATTGCTGGTGCTTCAGCCTAGACAGCAAAGTGCAGGTGATCGTGGATAATAGACATGATGCCAATGGCTACTGACGGTGCAGGTACATAGGTACACGGCCAATCATAGAATAATCATGTATACTGTACCAGTTATTGAGTCTTTATCACCGCATCAAACCGCTGTTGATTAGTAAAAATTAACTTCCAAGTTACACAGTGCTGGGATCAGGACAGATCTTATGCGACGGTGATCTGATCCGTGTTGCTGCCTACAATGGCGATGCACGTGTCTACACGTTATGTGGAGGTGTACGTATTTTTACTGTTACTTCTCACGGGACTCGCCTTACAGTGCGGCCCGGGAAGAGGATCTGGCAGGCGGAGGGGATCTCGTAAAATGATTCCTCTTGTCTTTAAGCAACATGTGCCCAATGTCTCGGAAAATACACTGGGAGCCAGCGGTCTCGCCGAAGGAAAAATTGTGCGGGGCGACAGCCGTTTCAAAGAGCTCAAGGTTAACTTTAACCCCGACATAATATTTAAGGACGAGGAAGGGACGGGAGCCGACCGACTAATGACACAGGTAAGTAAACATTATAGTTTTATCAGTCTATCAGGGGTCTGCCATAACCGGCTCAAGTGTCAAATTGTCCCTTTTGCCCGGCCCTATTGTTCAGCAGATACCATGTTCACTGATATATTACATACAGGCTGATGTATCATTGTGGCATGTTGCCCTACTTTATTGTTCTACATATACCCCAATGACTGCAATAATTACCTCAAAGAAGCTATTATATAATGTGACCAATACTTGGATCGGAAGTTACTGCAGTGTGCCAAAGCAAGACACTTTATGTTTAATCGACCATTTTATATACATGTAGCTGCGGAGAGCCATGGCTGCCAAGACAGTCCCGTTAGCTTACCCCCAGTGCCTTGCCCATTAACTCTTAATTGGAATCAATGAGGTGTCAACAGCCACCCAAGCAATCCACACCCGTGTTAAGACCCACCCTCTTATTCAAGCCTCTAATTATCACTTATTTAGGACCTGATTGTAGGGTTTCTGCAGCGGCCACGCAACTGACAAGACGCCCCACGTGGTCCGTACTCACAGGAACTGTGGTCCAGTGACAGCACTTTCATTTAATCTTTCAGGAAAACCAATCCACTGTGCTGAAGAGCATATGCACATTCAAGAAAAAATAATGTATATCGCAAGAAGGTTGTTTCCTTTTGTGTCGTTCTTCTGTATGATATTGCATTTTAGTGACGGAAGACCAAGAAATTCTGGTCGATCTTAAAATACGGCATGTGCTACAGAAGCATGCTTTCGAACTCGCTATACTATAACTAGGTCCTTAAGAGCTAATTTTGTTGTTGAATTGAACAGGACTAGTTCATTGTAGTAGAAATGCTCATATAGCACGGATTAACTACGCCAATTAATAACGGAGCTTGAAAGATTTAGGGCAGTCCAACCACAGACGACCCCCCCCCCCACACACACACTCACACACACACTACCAGCCGCACGAACCAAGAGGCGGCACTATTTCCTCGTCTTTGAAGCCCTGCCCTGCACTTCGAAGGTGAACTCTGGTGTCCTTTCCGGGGCAAATCGAGGAGATAAATAGGTAAATGCGGACCTATATCTGATTAATCAATAAATTTCCTCTGGTAGGCTTCCATAAACACGAAGTAATCGGGTTTTAGCTTTTTTTAATAGGATTTTTGTTAAGTTACCGACCTGAGTGGTAGCTTTGGTGTTCACTGTTTATAATATCTGTTCACCGGTGTCTGCAGGGGGAATATGCTGTTGCTAGCCTTACCAGGATTCTACCTACAATCACCTGCACACTTGTATAAAATACAGACATAGCTTTTGTAAAGGGGCGCCTGATTCAGTCATTTAATTTATGCGTGCGGCAGCCAAATTATGGAGTAGGTTACATTTGCATTGGTAGGCGTGTGTTGAGGGGATGTCAACTGGTCAATGCAAGTAAAGACGAGTACAACACGCTGTTCCTCATTACGGACCTCTAATAGAAAACTCAGCTTGTTCCCAGTAAAAGACCACATCGTATTTGCCAGGCCAGCCTCCCTATGTCACGGCTCTTTTGTTGCATGGCTTTATCAATATTTAGTATGGTGAAAAGCGTGATTACAGGTAAACCGTTATAGGCGCCGCGGCGTAACTGCCCAATGTAATGGCTTGTAAATACGCTCCTTCTGGTGCATTCTCCACCTATGCTTCAAACATGCTCCCTTGGACAATATTTTGCCTAAGCTTAGATTTCCTTTATGACAGGGTCTTTGTTGTGATAAGTAAGCGAGACTTTTGGCAAACTGAACTAAATAAATATAAAAATTTCTCTTCAATATGGAACATATTACTAGTTGTATTATGTGTTTAAAGGCCTGTTCATACGGCCAACTCGACCTTTCACCCCCACTTTCCATGCTTCTTTTGGTTGAGTAGATAGTCGATTGACAATTAGCAGTGCTTTGGCCCTTACGTTTGCATGTACTGACTGCTTAAGCATTCCTCATTCTGTGCATTATAAACCCTACTTTATCCAGCTCAGTTAGGTTCAAATACTACAAGAAGAAATCATTGTGGCAGACTACGGTCACACTTAGTAAAAAGCGCTCAAGAGAAGTGCAAACTTAAAGGACAAACCTCTCAAAGAAGCACTCCGTGTCGCCATGCTATGCTAGTACCTTATGACCTAACTAAACTGCATCTTTTTAATAATATACTCTTATTCATTAGCTTTGCATATCTGTATCATGCACGACAACAGCAGGCTTACCTACACAATGTATTACATTTTAATTAATAACACAGCTTAAGGATGTAATTTCGTGCAAAATGTTTTTAATAAATCAGTTTGTGTACACACTTAAAATAAATGTTACAAAGTGAAATAGCTGTGATTCGTTCCTTCAAGTACTGATCTTTGTCTCATACCAATAGATGGCGCTTGTATGTCTCATTAGCAATAAATTGTTGTCTTTGCTTTGCTTTTTAATGACATCTGTAATGTACTGCATTCAGTGTTTAATATTCGTCGTGTACTGCGTCCTGCTTGCAACAATTGTGCTGTGCCGTCTCCTTCGTGTAACATCCGCCTCAACTATGAACTACTACATTGGTCTTGTGACAACTGTAACAACTGTGAAAGACTACATTCTGCGTGAAACGTAGCAACAACTATGAAACGCTGTATTCGTTGTGTTAAAACGGAGATGTAATATCTTATTCAATTAACAACCGTGATGTACCACCATCTTAAACCTTGGATGTACCACCTTGGCCAATTAGCAACTGTGAAGTAACACTTTTATCGTGCAACAACTTTAATGTACTACCTTCTTTATTTAACAACTGTTTGTTTATTACTTTCTTTGTTAAACAATTGTGATCTACTGCCGACTTATTTAACAATAGTAAAGTACTACGCTCAGCAACTGCGATTTACCATCTTCTCTTGTAACAACTTTAATGTGCTACCTTTCTTATTTGACAATAGGAGACATTCATATTTCACTGCGATCCTGCTCACTTCCTGTGTTGCCGGGTCAACAGACTGATGCTTCCACCATGATCAGGGCAGATTTGTATTATATACTATATAAACATCCATAAATAACACCTTTTCAACCAAAAGAGATCTCATTTCTAATCAAGGTAGGCATCCTTTATGTTTCAAATATATGTTAAAACATTTTGTTAAGATTATTCTGTGTTCGTGTTGTTTATTTTAATTGAGAAAGTAATTTTGACCATGCTAAATATATGGATCTGCCCTGATGCAGGTGGCTCCCTCTTTTGCTCAATAGGTGTTAGCGTAGCACAACATTTAGATATGAATACATCATATTGTTGTTTACTGCCCTCCTCATTTAATAACTCTAATCTACTGTGCAGTTCATGTAACAAGATTGATGTACTACGTTCTATAACAATTGTGATATTATTATATTATTAACATATTTATTTTCTCTGGATTGCCTAATAGTACACAAAGACTAATCTGGAGGCTCTCCAGTACATAAGAGGACGCACAGGAGTATATACAATAAGCCTACACACTGGACGAGAACAGAAGACCAAATTCACGGCTTGTACACGTATAATACAATTGATGCCAGATAAGGGAGACTTATAATTAGATAATATACTAAATTAGTAAATAAAACGTCTAGATTCTGATAAGAATGTCCGAGCAGCCTGTACTGCCTTCTTAGTCCACAAAGTGTGATATACTGACTTATTCATTGAACAACTGTAATATACCCTCGCCATTTATCAACCTACAATGAAGCAGTAATATAATTGAAGCGCCAGTGTACGTATATGAAATACATTATGCCCCGTGGTTGAAGACAATTATGTGCTTGCTTTCTGATTTTGCAAAGTCAACGTTGCTCATCGTTGCGCTGGTTTCCTGGTTACGACATTCTACCAATCACGAGGAAATACTATATTGTAGTAATCAGCATTTGTTAGCCTCATGGCACCCCTTTGTCATGTCCTGACAATTTTCTCTCCAATTACTCATGTTGAGGACTTTCTCTACATTCTCGATGAGATAATTGTTATAATGTGCACCTGAAATCCATGTAAATATTTTTTTTTAATATTATGTCTTTACAAAAAGCAGCTTGCCGATCATGCTTTTGGGCAAGAGGACATCTTGGAATGTTAAATATCTGACAAGGTGCAAACATTGCCCACCAAATTCTGGGAGATGTCTCGCATCAATTAAAAGCCTCTCTAGAATCACGTGACTGCATATGCTCACCTTTGACACATCGTATCAAATGTTGTAAACCTTCAGAAACAAAAGAGCCAGACAGTAACATCAACAACGCCTTCAAAGAAATTGAGAGGAAGGCTTGATGACAAACTACAAGCTTAAGTACAGTTTGTCTTGTGTTACTTGTGAATATTGAATATAGCCAGTGATATGAGTCCTCACAGTGCGATCTTTGTTAAAATACAATCCACAGGGATCTGACGCCAATATACTGGCTACAATGTTTTTCAATTAAAAACTATGTGAAATGGTGCAATGTCATACATGTCGTCTGCATCTTTATTTCATCAAGGGTGTAAAAGGCAGGTACTCTGCAGCTTTCTGTGCACCCACCGTGCACTGAGGAACGGTGTTAGGGATTGACCAACAGGTGAAGAGTTTATTTAATGCCACCCTGCAGTAGCCCTTTCAGTGCCAAAATGTGACTGAGTCAACAGCTTTCCTCGCCCAAAGCATGTGGAGGAAAGCTGTTAACCTGGACCATTTGTATCGCCTCGTGCAACGCCAGTTGCTTGCGCTTAAATGGCGGGTCGTTTTACAATGAATAGGAATCTGGTTTCATTATGGCAATTCAGGCACATCCAGTTGTGTCGAATTTGACAATGAAAGAGTTATTACCATACCAGTAATGATGCCACCTCTCAACTAAGACCAGACAGACTTTTGGTGCATTATCGTTTCCATCTGACCGTATATTGTCTTAGAGCCCTTGCAACTTCCAAAGGGAGAATCGCCTTAAGATAAGCACATGAAACTATAAGTAGTCTTACTTCTCTGGATCCACTGTATATCATAAAACCATTAGAGTAATCTTGGAGTGACGTTCTGTTGCTAGCTTAACAAAACTTCATGTTTTCTCAATAAAAAAAAATGAGTTAGGGCAGACTCGGAGCCCAATATGCCCGGCTTTCCACGTGTAGAGTAGAAGCAACACAATATTTGGGTCCATACAACCTCAGGCCAGAGGCGGAGAAGGAGAAGTATAAAGTTTGGCTTGCTATGGAGGCAATATACAACACATACAGGAACAAGATGTGAGCTGTCAGGAATATTAACTAATACAATCACAGTAAAGACAGTAGCATACATAGCTCTGGTCACACGTATTGCTGTCAAGAAGTGCCTTTAGAAACGGAACTCCATATGCAAATATGACCTACTCTATATGTCAGACTTTGCGCCAAAATGTAGAAGCATGAACAACATCTTTTGCCGAAAATTTGTAAACATAGACCAGTATATTGCACTTTATATCAGATATGGGTTTAAGCGACACAAAAGCAGTTTACATAAGATGTGTAGATTATGTCAAAAATAGCAGTTTTACACTATCCTTACTTCCCTAACCTTTGAAAGTGGCTATTTTTTTCTGTAAAATAGCTGTCTGGGTTCAGACTACATATGTGTGTGCACCGGCCTTCAGCCCCTGTTTCCATCGGACCAGACAGAGGTAGCTCAGCAAAGCATGTATAGTTAACACAACAAATTTGCCGACCAGGGCCTGAGTTAGGTTGGGATATGCAGATGCAGAAGTGTTTTAGTGGCTGTCAGTTCAGACGTGACATTGGAAGAGTTCCTTTGTCCCCACGAGCCCTGTTCATTTATTCTTTATGCATGTACCACGACGCCTAGCTAACTAGCCTGACACAAGCTAGGCATGGCAGGTCCCTTCTTCCTTGCCCGCTATTTATTCCCGTTTCCGCATACACATTTCATCTATGGGAGGCTGTGATCAGAATATTAAGCGCACAATTTCTCTTCTCACGATTTAGTTAGTGGGGCAAAACAAGGCTACCACAAACACCAATGATTTCCCAAATGTAGATTTGACATCAGACGTGGTGTCTGTACTGAGCCTTCCAAATGTACTTTTGGCATCAGACCAGGTGTCTGTAGTGGCTCTTCGCTTGGGGTGGAACTGCAACAGATCTAGTGCTGCTGCATCAGAGACAGAGACACTGCACCAGAACAGACGCGTTAGAAATTTAATCTTGGAGTTAATAGGAAAATTTCCAATGAGAAACAGAATGCAGTTCTCCTAGGATTCAGAACGCAACTTGCTCAGAGCCTCTGGTACGACGATAAAACTGAAATTCAAGCTGGCAACATTTAAAGACTTGCAGAGATCCCTGTAAATTGCAAAAGACATCGGTTAAGGTATGAGGGAAACAACGTGTTCATACAACTGAAAACAAATGTCGGATAAGGACAGAGATATCATGTATAAATGATGGATTGTTTGAGGGAAATAAAAACGACTCATGGTAGACACAGATTGATAATTAAATCAATTTCTTGTCACTTTATAATCACCAGTTTTGTTGCTCATATAGATGAATAGTCATTACAGTCTGAGTTGGAATTATATTGTTCACAAGGATAAGAAACTCCTCGATAATTATCCCATATGTAACAGAATCTGTAACTGTAGGCTCATAGCAAAGATATGTAATATTCTAACAGTGTTGTGTCTTGTGGTAATTCACTGCTGCTGTGTCTTTAAGGAGAATCCTTTCTGAGGTTATAATCACATTTATCCTTCCGTTATTACTCCAGCCACTGCCACCTGTCATAATCTGTTCGAATTCATGAGCCCAACCAGGCCTGATAAACAAAGCAGGTATAATGTAGTGATGTGTTAGGTAAAATTGAAAATGTAAAACTGTGCCTTTCATATCATAAACTAACGTCACTGCGTAATATGTATATATATATGAAGAATGTTGAGCTTGGTCAGTAATTTATAGTTCAACAGATGTAACAAGGTATCGCCAAGTTGAAAACGAAATCTATCTATCTATCTATCTATCTATCTATCTATCTATCTATCTATCTATCTATCTGTCTGTCTGTCTGTCTGTCTGTCTGTCTGTCTGTCTGTCTGTCTGTCTGTCTGTCTGTCTGTCTGTCTGTCTGTCGGTCTGTCTGTCTGTCTGTCTTTTTGTCTATCTGTCTGTCTGTCTGTCTGTCTATCTATCTATCTATCTATCTATCTCTCTATCTGTCTGTCTGCCTGTCCGTCCGTCCTTCCATCCATCCATCCATCCATCCATCTATCTATCAATCACTCTCTCCATCTAAATATGTATATATGAGAGTTTTGAGTCATGAAGCCTTTTGGTTTTATGTACCAATTATAGCTATGGGAACGGTTGCCATGGTGGTCTTCAGAATTCTGTGCAAAAAATACCTCTTTTCCCACTTTTTCGGGCCAACAAGCGTTTAAGGTCATGACACGTCTGTGATGCAGGAAGTATAGAATTGCTTATCACCTGTATTTGTGGGCTACTGGCTGATATATCCAGCTTCATTGCTACAGTGTGCCCTTGCGTCACTGTTACTAGTTTCCAGATGTGTGGCATTTTTAACACTGTGGTGGTCCATAAATGATGCCACTTTACTTTCTGTAAATGCATAGCATTTTAACGTATTTACTTGTTTGTGAATGTATGTCATTTTATCAGTGTTACTGATCTATATTTGTTTCATTTCAACATTTTTACCGTCTTGTACGTGTATGCCATTATGGCGTTTGTAAATGGATGCTCTTTTCAATACTGGTTTGCCTAAATATGGCACATTTTCACTTGTACTGACATGCGAATATATTGCCTAGCATCCCCTATCATTGTGCCTGCTTGTAGAGATCATGTCATGCTTATCATAGTACCTTTAAGTGACCAAAAGCGCAAAATTAGGAAACTGGCAGCCGAGATACTGCACTGAGCATCATACTTCAAACAGATGCCCCAGAATGAGCAAGTTAGAATACAAAATGAAAATAGAAAGCCCCACAGGTTTTGCTTGTGGGAGGCTTAAGCAAGTTTCTCTTAAATTAGTATAAGACGCAAAGCTTCTCAAAGCTGGATTTTAGAAATTGGGAGTTCAAAAGTCAGGCGATATTACTGGTTGCATAATATGAGGAAAGACAAAGGCAGGTGGAGAAGAGGAATGTTTTGTCTGTGTGCAAGCCAAAGGTACATATTGACTTACATGAGTGGTTATATGTTGCACTTGTCATACTATCTTAATCAATGATTTATCCTCAACCTAAACATTTGGCTTATTCTTTTAGCCCGCCAGTTCATTATGCCGACATGTGCCAGTGTTCATTTATGCGGTTTCACATAACGGAACAACAACCTGACTTGATGGGTATACCTGTGACAGGACGCATGCGCTGTAGTACACCTGACTGACTGTACTTAAACATCCTTGTAGGATTCCGATGCATTATGATAAAATATCTGTAATGAAAGCCATGTACCCCCTGTGATAAGTAGAAGAAAAGCCTTCTTAAGAGAAGAATTGTTACAAATGTAAATGGGCAGGTGGCTCTCAAACGACCGATAGGTTGTCCTCTTGATGTCTTTGGTGTCCTTTGTTTGTAAGCAGATCACCAATGAGAAGTACTGTTACAAAATAGGAAAGACATATTTATCGCAATGGACCAATCATTTGTCTTGTCGGTATCTTTGCGATGTATTGTCTACTGGAGGCAGCTCAAGCCAACCTAGCAATTCCCATGTCAAACCAATCATATCAAAGTAAGCAATTAGTCAAGTAAGTGCCGGCCCATTACAGGCTATGCCCCGAGGTATCCCGCTATCAGATTAACCACCACTACGGCATTGCCGCAAGTTCTTCGGGTCCGTTTGCGAGAAAGTGGAGGTTGTCTGTAGTGACCTGGTTGGTTTAGCTCGACTGCTTATAGGCTGCATGTCGGCAAACAGCTCTCCATTGATTCTACCTTCCCATTGAAACAGCATATTAAAGCTGGCTACATAATACCCTGCTTAGTGCAGCTCATTAGCCACTTTATATAGAGGTATTAAAGTCTGCAAGAAATGAGAAATACCTAGGCATTTCCTGAGGACTAGTTTACCGCATGAGAGACTTATGTTATTGGGAACTCCAGCACGTGTGTTTTGCCACACATAGAACAAGCAAGTCGAGCCTTGGTACTGCAGTTGGACAAGTGTATTCTATACAGGTACACTTATCCTCTTGTGGACCACGACTATACTCCAGTAAAGGGACATATATCCTCTTGTTGAGAAGAGTGGCCGCCCGAGGGGGTGGTACGGGGCGTTGAAAAGTGCAGCACACCTGTTGAGAGACAAGAGTTTGGCAGAGCCATTTAGGTCCAGACATCGTCGCGTAGGGCAAGGATGTAGCGGGTAACTGCCACTCAGTCCGCCTACGTACCGACACAAGGGCACATAAGTAGCCCAAATCCTGCCATGTCCCATCGTGGTACAAAGGACTCGTACCCCTTGATTGTTGAGTAACATTCCAGAAACTCAATACATCGCATTTGTTGATAAACGCTCTGCACAAGTTAGAACCGTTTAGGCATATATACTGACAGGAATAATATAACCTGTCTGGAGTTTTATATGCTGATCAAGCAACAAAATCAGCATTAAATATAAATTTTGTTTACAAACATTCGAATACATCAGTTCAGCAAGAGGGCAGAGAATGAAGTCCTCGAAGACAGTATTTCAATAACATGCATCAATGGTTTCATTTACATAAAATATATCGTTCAACACCCTTCCATGTAAGCCCTGTTCATTTCCTAATTTCATGGTTGTTTTAACATTTTTCACTGATTCAATACATATTTCTTATAATTTAAAATATACCATACATACCTAATCAATGTTGATGGACACTATTCAATCTATCTTGGTAAACGTGTCTAAATATATAAAAAATATTCGTCAGTAAAAGGTCCTAAATTACCAGCGCAAAGAAAAATGAATATTCTGGAAAGTAACCATTGAATCAATCAATGTGTGCAGAAAATGTGAAATGCAGGAGGCATATGCAAATGAAGGTACACGCAAAAATAGCGTACGGTATCCTAAATATAGTATTAAAATTTCGTTCATACTGGAGTTTTTATCCTCTAAAATACAGTGTGTTCAGAGGGACGTAACTACATCAAAATGAGGGAGCGTACTGAAACTGCCCGATTAGAATGCTGGAGAAATGTGATCCTAGCCACATTCAGTATTTCCCAAGGGATGATGCCTTTTAATTGAAATAGCATTGAAAGTCAGTATATCCCTTACTTTTTCATTACTCATTGAGAACGCTCCTTTTTTTATTACCCCAACAACCAACCACCCTGGCCTTCACAGACTAGAAATGGCCACTGGGGAAAGGCGGCTGGACATTCTGGCCGACAAACTTCTATGCTATGAGGCACCGAATAACAGGAGACTTGTGCCTGGCACTGAAAGTGAGACATTATGAAAACTGGTATTAGGATACATAGATAAACCTATGCCCAATTCAGCACCCCTGCCTGCATGGATCCTCCACGAGCCCGTATCCTCCATGGACCCTTCGGGTTTGCGGAGGATACAGTTTCTCGGGGGATCCATACAGGCAAGAATACTGAATCGGTCATAGGATAACCTCTAAGTATGTATAAAGACACTTCTCATTTACAGCTAAGGCAGTGTATAAAGCATGTGTGGAAATACATTTTTTTAATGTAATTGGTATGATACATGAGTTTTCCCACCTGTTGAAGTACCTGCAATTTTAAATATTTACGTTTCTAAAACCAACCCAGCATATATAAATTCTTGATACTCTGTCCTGAGTGCACATGCCAATTATTTCAAGTAATGTAAATTTTACTATTTGTGACATATCCTCAAGTTGAAAAAAATGTATGTTCAATATATTTTTGCAAGTATATGGTTTGAGGGATATTCCATCTACAGTTCATTTTGGAATATTTCTACAGTTTTACCGAAGAATTGTTACCACACTAACATACACGTATAGCTCACACCTTTACTCCTGCAGCACCGGGCAGGGGCAAAATCAAATGGTTCATGGTTCAAGTGGCTCTCCCACAGATGTCACTTTATTTGCTCTCTATATGGTTGTATCTTCCCATAAGGTTGCGCTAATGACCTTAACTCAATTGCATCTCTGACGGAGACAATCACATTATCAATAGAAGTGTCAGGCTGAAGTCGCCGCGAATGTGCATGATACTCAGTGAGGACCAACCTAATTAAAAGTTACACCAACTCGTAATGTAGTGAAATGATACTACTCTTGCCGACTGAAATGTGTCTGTATTGTGTTGTATACCCACATTATTGCCACTTTGAACAATTTACGATCAAAACATTTGGATGTACAAGCGATATAAGGTATATATCACAGTAATGTGTTTTACGATCAGCCGTAATGAAACGAAGATATTTGGAATTGGTTGTAAGTATGAGCTGGTAACTCGTATTGAAATGCAACTTTTGTTTTGGTCTTGGCTTTCTCTTGCACTTTTATCAGTGAAACACTGGAGTGCTGGATATTGTGTCAGACAAAGGATGCCCAATCGGCAACACCTATGTTGGCGAACTCAAGTGGGCACACCAAGCTTATCTGAAACTTCTATGGCGGTCGATATTCGTAACAAGGCTGTTACAGGATGTATGGGCGATGTTAAACATTGCTATGTTGTTAAGATATCAGCTTAGAAAGCCCACTAGCATCAGCTTAAGTGTTTACTCTTAATAAACAATGGTGGAAATATATTACTTTGATTTAAGGGGTGAGTAAGTATATGATGGCTTTATTGCCAGTGTAGTCGGCGATACCACTGACATTTATAACTGTAATTTAGGAAGGTTTCGATACAGGGATATCCTTGAACTTTGCAGAAGTACATGTTTATGTCAAGCCTTTGTGCTCAATGAGACTCACAGAAACTCATTTCTATTTTCTGATCCACGCAGGAGGGTACTCATTCACTGAATAAGCCCTCCAAAGAAAGACAAGATTTCTTTAATTCCCCCTTAAGTAAATCTTTATCCTCGACACTCTAGTCCTTCCGGTGGAGAATAGGTCTGTCTGCACCGTGTTTACACTGTGCCTCACAGTTTCGGAGCCAACTACACAATTACTACACTCAAGTACCCGGGGAGGCCCACAAAAATCGGTCTCCAAGAAGATCAGGTTTCCAAATGTCCTTTAGACAAATTAGGAGCATCTTTGGTCTGAAGCAGATACTTTGGAGCAGAATATTTCTATGTAAATATTCGAAACGATTTTTTAGATCATTTACCACAAAATCTGTATAATGTACACATATCATGTATTTATGGATACCAGTTGCTCCTAACAAATACATACGGACCAGTATATTACTATTGTATTAGAACTATGTGAGAATGAGGACAAGAACTGACTCGAAAGCTCCTTTTGTGTTTCAATTAAAAATACCGTAGGGAGATAAGGGCGGACTTTGCTCAAACGGGCACGATGGGTATATCAGTTAAAATATGACAACAGGAACCACGTGCGACTTGGCGATTTTGAAGATTATCCTACTCATTAGATTTTCCTCCTAGTTGCTCAGCTATGCCCTTTCCAAACGTGAGAAATATTTCTGACCGTTCCGGAAACATTCAGCTGGTAAGTGCTAAGAGAATTTTTTTTAAGCCCTGACGGACCTAAATCCGATGAATTGGCATGAATGTTTTTCTTCTTAAAAATTACTGGACAGCGCTCAGTGTCAATGTCCTTTGCATATGTTTCACCAAGGGCATTTAATTTTGAACTTTCGCAGGTCATCTGAACACACCAGGTGCTACATAGTGATTAAAGTGTGGATATTTGACCTGACATAAAAAGAGAATGCTAATCTTTGTCATGTCTTTGGCAGCAAATTTACTCTTTCCGTGCTAATCATAACAATTGTCACGCTCATCTGACATAGAATAGTGATTTTAGATTGGAATACCACGCATAAAGACATTCCACTGCAGTACTAGCATGTCTACATTTAGAGAATAAAGACGAACGATCCAGGTCAACAGCTTTCATTGGTACCCTTCTGCGGCATTGCGCCCAAAGCATACCGATAAAAGATGTTGACTCACTCTGACACTTAGACCTAAAAGAGTAAATGTCACTTTAAGGGGTAAAATTCCATGATAATATAAACGTATGCTGTATTATGTATCATAAAAAATCTAGACTGAATAAATCTTTTGGGTACACATCTTAAATTCCAAAAATCAGTGGCTCTATATCCGTGCTTTTTTTTCCCTTGGTACATCTGGTCGCCCACTGGGCACGTCGTTTATCCGGGTCTTCGTGACCACAATAGTCCTTGGGCGCCTCAATGATTTGCCAGTTAATTAGCAAACCACATTGAAGAATCTGCATGAGCAGAGCAAACTTAAGTCTTTGCAGAGAGTGTCCTCCAAAACACGTAAAGTGTGATAAATACTTTATCGATGAGCTGCTGCCATCCCCCCCCCCCACACACACACAGTATCTCGCGCTTCGTTATTAAAATTACACAAAACCAGACTATCTGATGTTGATTTCTTAAAATTCAATCAGAATTTTGTACAGAATGTCATTTGGTGATGTATCCAAGCTTAAAAATTCTTAGGTTTTTTCTCCTTGGTACAATCACAAAACATAGAAAGCGCAGCAGACAGGGTTCATGTCAAAAAAGCAGATGAGAGGAGAGATATGATACACAATGGCGGGAAGATATGTCGTAGAATAGTCGACAGGAGGAGAATTGTCAGTTCTATGGTTCACAACAAGCGCTACGGTAAGGATGTCTGTGTCAAAAACACGTTTTTACTCTGATCTTAAGTCTTGTCAGACTAAGATTTGCACTAGATAAGTGTATGTAGCCGGGCTAATTTTCATCGATTGTGTCTCGAGGCCATGAAAGAAACATAGCTGCTATCATAATGAGAAGGAAGCTGATGGGTGTAACTGTATACTTTAACCAGCACAGATTGGCCATTGATGTTCACGTCAGAGGCATGCACTCAATGTTTCTATGCCCTGCAGTCGACAGCTCTAAAGTCAGGGCTGCAAAGTAGCACAGACACCCCAAGAAAACACGCAAGGACCAAAATAGGACAAGAACGAAAGCAGGTGTCTGATGAGCCAGCTGTTTCCCTTCTCATGTTGAAAAACACTTGGATGTTAAACACACAAGCGGTACAGCGTTAATCAGCTTTCAACATTTTGAAAAATTCTAAAGCTCTGGGTACTGAGCACACAACTCTCCTCGGTACAAGAGGAAAACTCTTGACAGGTCGCCAATATCCTTTTCAAATGACGTAGACAAAATAAATGATAATGGGATGCAACTGTAATTTTTAACGGGAAAATGTTGCATGAGGCTTCAACGGGGTTGGGTTTTTTACTTGCAAGTCAAATAGTAGCGTCAGTACTCTGACTGGAGTTATTGCTTTTTGATTTGTTTTAATTTTCCGATTCATATTTAAATGTTATAAAAATATTTGTAATTTCAACATAATTTTGGGACTACGACACCTTAAAATATCAATAACATTTAATAGTAGTGCATTTTGCCACTCACAGAAACTCGTGATTGATCGCTGTTGATTTAATTGGTTTTCTGAGCCAAACAAGTGGGACAGATTCACTTCAGACGCACCTATATATACATGTAACGCAAACAAAGTCTTCAAGGAAAGCTTGTAAATCAATTGCTTTAATCATAAAAATAATAGTTCTTGAAAATCATCAACACTGAATCAAGAAAAATGTAATATTTTGCAAGATAAAGGAATAGAAAGACTAGGGAATCTCTATCTTTAAAGGTATTCGCTTGTCATCCTGATTATATTTACTAAAATGAAAATTGCATGGCACACGACTACAATTTGCCGAATTTGCCTTAGAATGTATATTGTGTTTTCCGTTGTTTCCATAAAAAGTACGAATTTGTCGAAGAATATATTTCAAAGCTGGGTGAAATTTTTCTGCACAACTTTCAGACAAAACCTTCTACATGAGTACCGAGTTGCTTTTTTGTTGATAATGAAGATGGGATATTATATGAAAACAACAACGTATGCCAACACATATGGTTTAACCGATCGTAAGTGCCAGATGGGCTGTTAGGTAATCATTGTCCAATGGTAGGTGTCCAGGCGATAGCAACACTGTGCTCGGTGGACCCTATATTTTCACTAGTAGCTCCTCAACGGCTATTACTGTAATTAAGGCCAGTGATTCACTGAGATAAATAAAGATGGCTGTCATTCTTGTCGCAAAGTGACAATCCGGCGATTAGCGCCGTGTCTACCGGGACCAATCTCTGGAACATAATTAGTTTTCAAACTGGTGTGACATTACTGGCATCCTAGTTGGACCAAGCATGTGGTGGTGTGATGAAAACTTGGATCATAAGCCTGAATGAAGGAAGTTGTGTAAATACACTTAAAACAACGTGCTGGTATTGATACAGTTACTATGAAGATCGCCGGGCATTTAAGCGAGCGGGAGACACCTGCTGGGGAATTGGGAATGCGCATGGATAATAGGGATTCAAAGTGCATACAATACCAAGGTAGGGAGCTGGTGCCGGGCAATGCCGTTATGGCATTTCAAAGAGCATCTGAAGGGTTATAAACCACTATAACACCATCTCTCATGGACCAGTCTTAATTTTGCTTGATAGACATGTAAGCAAAGCGCTGCTGCTTGAGAAACTTGAAACTTTCTGGTTAAGGAACACTCCTTTGTGTTCATATGTCAAGTTCCAACAAAGAAATAGTATTTCTGGCCCTATAATAATGACTGCGCGGGATTATCCCAGCTCTGTTTACCAAATAACTTTGCGACTGAAAGGCCGCAGTAGAAATGCACTCCAGGGGAAAAAATTTATTTGAGAGATTTTCTTTGAAATCTTTGCAATATTTGCAAGGATTAACGCAGTCCAAATATTAACTTAAAAGACTATAGGACTACACAGCATGGGCCTGAACACACTCCAGTGTCATGTTCACAACACGGCTCCAGGGCAGACTCTTTTTCGTGCCCTTTTACAGCGGCTACTTTGCTTAAAAGTACTAATGACTTGATTTTTTAACGCTAGTTTAATCTGGATAGCCGTTTTTGGCAAGCATACTTTAATAAACTCTGCATTTGCCTGCAAAAACCATTGGGTACCTGATGGCTGGAAAATACTTTTGAGCAATTAGTTTCAAATATTTAAAGTTATATATTTACGATGAATAAATGTTAATTAAAGTTAATATTTGTGTGCTTTGCAAAAGTGAACATTGAGAAAATATTGGCACTGCAGCTACAGCTGTATGGGTTTGTTATATCAGAAGACCACAATAGCTTAGTTCTTGCGCCCTTGTGACACATTAGTAAAAGGCGAGCGAAAACTACATGCACAGAGCGTGTAATCAATTAAATGACAAATTAGTATTGAAAAAAATTATGTTGTCACTACAGATTTGGCAAGATAATGTATCAACTCTTTTGCAATATGAAATGGTTCACCACGAGGATTGTAGCCAAATAAACCTATTTGCTGCAATCCAAAGTCTATGGCAATTAGCCGAAGATCTCACATACGGTAGAATTAGCCCTGTCAAGGGGATAGCATAACAAGTGATTATGCCTGCTAATGGTCGCACCTGGACATCCGATCTGCACAGAAAACTGTTACAACGGCACCGCCAGTTACAGTCAAGCTACAACAAACTTCTAATTCCTTCGATTACACTGATAAAACACAAACGGCGAATAATGAGTAAGAAAGTGCCGGAATTGGAGACGGAATTGTACAGTTCAGACACAAGGCGCCTGCTGACTTTTCAGTGATTGTTGTATGACAATAGGCAAGATTTGTAGTTGTGCTCTAAGTTAGGACACGTAGCCACAAAACAGGGCGTCTCAATTTCGTTTTCCTTAGACATGGGTAGACAAACTTTACCGAGTACACTTGACTGTGCTCAACATTTGCACGTCTTTTCCTGTATGTTTTCCTTGTCCGAAATGCCCGAGTATTCAACTTGTTTATGTTGGACAAACATTGTTGGGGATTCTCGTCGGTTTACTGTATTCAGCCCTCAAATTCTAGGTGGGTCCCAGGCCAGTTTAAATAGCTGTATCTGTGACATCAAGCAACATGATGCCAGGTCCAAGCACCCACAGCAACATTTCTTGTGATACGAGACAACATAACCCAGGAACTTAATGATGGCCGCACCAATTATACAGACTTCGCTTCAATTTAAAATGTATGAGGTAAATCATTTGATACAAAAATGAAGCGAAGTGTTAGACGATCCGGCCACGCAGTTCTTCAATTCTCCCATTCAAACGTATTCCAAAATGGCAGTTACTTTCAAATGTCTCAATCAAAATAGAGCTCCTCTGAAAGTAGAGCTCCTCTGCTCCCACTTTTGTTTACATTGAAGAAAAAAAAAAAAAAAAAAAACAGAAGCCACGTGTAAAAACGGAAACACAAGATTGACGTCACTAAAGTGTGATCAACGTTGGGAGTCCTTAGTTAATGAGGCGTCGGTGACGTTGATCTAAGGTAATTGCAGTGTAGGACACAAATGGGTAAAATACTCTAGTGAAGACTGTCGGGATTGAAACATGGTTGCCCCCCTAGTCATGATGTGTCATCATAGAAAAGCTGCTGACAATGCGAATGTGTGATAGTATCGTGACTCTCTTTCTGTGAGATGATGTCAAGACTTCTTTGACACATTAAACTGCGTTGCTGATGCATGGCAAAAAGAGCTCTGATTTTTTAAAAATCAAAATCGAGTTTTTGAGCAAAAATATAAAATGGTATTATTAATTTTTGCATAAAATATTATGCTCAATGTCTTACGATAGAAGCGTATACCAATGATGAGGAAAACATTGTTTACAATTTCATCTTGAATGTTTTAGGTCAGAAACCGCACGCGCTCTTACTGTTTTCAATCATGATAAGCCAAACATTATTGCGTCCTGAAACGCGCTTACGTTTCCAGGATGCGTCTAAATAATAAACTTTGCTTTGTTTTAAACCACCTGCTTTCTAAAAATAATATTTAACAACTTTCTTGCCTATATCTTTCATATTGAATGTATATTTGATATTGATCTTTAAATTAGATTTTTTATGTCAGATTACCGCATATGCACAGCCTAGTTTTCCTGAAAGACCTATTAAGCTAATTAGCTTTTCAAAAAGGTGCACAAATCTTTTAATCTTGCTTTCTGTATAATAAAAAATTCACATTGCTCTTTATCGCCGACTAGATGGCTCCCTTCTGAATTTATTGGCATCAGAAATAAAGGAAATTATGACCTTTAGGTAAGGACAATCAACATTCGTGAAACTAGTTTCCTATAAACAATGCTTGTATCCATAAAACTACAAACATTTATGGCAAGTAACGGCATCGCGAAATGCGAATGCGTGATATTCATGTAATAGCACAAGGAATATAAAATACAAACAAAACCAAGGTGCCTTCCTTTTTTTCGTATAAATAGGAAGCAAGGAGAATCAAATGGGTTTATTTTTGGAAGGACGTCAAGAGAAATGAGTCCTTACATTTATTTTTTTTAAATGCACCACGGCAGTTACGACTTTCTTCCTTGCAAGATTAACACGACTCAGTTATGTAATACATGATTCTACTGAGTGCTGTGATGCAAGAAACCTCGATTCTGTCAATTTTTGGTTTAAACATATTTATATCAAAATTATGGGAAATAGGGCGGAGCACTATGTAATCCCTTTCGCAAAAGAAAGAGAAAGTGAAGTGGAGACAAGATACAACAATAAAACCCCACTATCAGAATGAACACCACTGCACGCAGACAGATAGAACGGAAATGCCACATAATAAGAAATGTTGACAAGACAAGACGTCACAGACAGGGAAAGAAAATAGAGTATGCTATCATAAACAACTACGAAAACAAGCACTACTTCACCACCCATAAGTAAGAATATTTGTAAAATGATATGTTGCAGCTCCAGGCCTACCTGTGGATTTGATGTACGATTGTACAGCGTAAATATGTTTTCGTTTTCTTGAAAAGTACAATTTTAGGAGCCAAATAATAAAGTTTGGAATGTGAATGTAGCGAATGGAATTACGCTATTTTGCAATCTATCTGGGTCCACTATAGAATTTTCACATTTGTAAAAGTAATGAAAAACATCCTCATCTGCAGCACCACAGAAACACCCGGAGGATTCTGCAAGACCATTTAGAAATAAATCTGCTTTGAACATACAATACTTCATACGTACACAGGCATGTAAAACCGCCACTTTTCTCGACCCAATGTAAAATTGTGGATTACCTACAGTTGTCTCTCCTTTTAGAAACCGCCCGTAGTGCCACCCAAAAGTGGTCACATTAAGCAGGTGGTCCCTCAAAAGAGGTATAAATAACATGAAAAGTACTACATGGAGACTTGATGACTATGGTCTCAAAAAGGAGGTGGTCTCTCAATGGAGTGGTCTTTCAAAGGAGGGACTACTGTATTGGCTTATTTTGATTTAATGCAATCTTGAATTGGTCTAGAAACTCGGCGTCACGAGTAGCAGGTGGCAAATCGATCCAGAGACGAACAGCCGAGGGACAAAAAGATGCATTGAATAAAGTGAGTTTAACTTTGAGACCAGCTCAACCATCTCCGCCGCATGCCAATATCATTAGGACATCAAAATGTAGTCCTGTCATTGAGTAAGATGAAAGAAAATTTGATGTCCATCTGCAAAGGAGTCTATCTGGAAAACGAGAGAGCAAATACTTTGTCAAAAGAAAAACGCGTACATTTTTCACAGCATGTTGCCTTTAACACAATCCAGAAGACAAAATTTTATTCCTTTACATTGCAAAATGTCTGAAATTGATAGACAGTTATTAGGGCCTGTGAGACCGTATTGAAAGGCTATGGTTTCACATTAGAATTCATTTTGCATCATCCACCATGTTTCCAGTTTCATAAATACGCAACTCCTCTATTATCCCAACGCCAACATGTGCTGTTGTTTTATCATTGTTGGCCATGAAGTTTTGTGCTAAAGGCACACAGAAAAGACGCTCAAATTAATGCTTTATGCGTTTGTAAAGTTTTACTTGGACTTTTATGCACATGAAAGCTGTATTTAAGCACGCGACAAGTCGGAGTAGTTCTACTTTAAACATACACATTCTTCTGCCGCCCCATGCCAGATTTAAAACTTGATCCTTGTTCCTCTAAGAAATATATGATTGTATGAACTGAGATCATTTTTGGCAGTTGGTCAAAGTGTCTATCCGTCTGCAGAAGGTAAAACCAAGCTGAAGTAATACACTGTATACGCCATTGAACAAGTCATGTTTGAAGGCCGCTTATCTAATGTAAGGTGGCTTACGATTATAACTATTATGCTGCCATTCCAGACATGCATTTGCTTGCCAGACAATTGCGGTATGTCTTTACAATGTGGTGTGTGTGGTGTCAATAAGTATGCTGAAATTCAATTTGTCTGAACAAAACCATTTTGTGGTTTGTTCAAAACTATCAGACTATTTACATCAACCACCTGATAAAAATAATTGATCTGTTAAACCATTTTACTCGGTCGCTAAAACGGCAAACGGTATAAAATGTACTGCAAGTGTTGGTTCATACCCAAAATATTCATTCTATATAGTCTAAATATCAACTGATTACATTGGTTGCCTATTCAATCAACAACTTAGTGGCATTTAGTGTAATTAAGGGAAGAGAGGAAATAAATTTAAAGGAAACAAAAGACAAGTCAGCACCATGAAAAATTATTTACTGCACTTTTAGTTCCAGAAACGGCAAATATGATTGGTTAAACATTATGCAAGATCTAAGCGTCGATGACACGAATTTCACGAAACTGAGGAATATTGGGGGAAGTGTGTTGTCACGCTGGCGCGATAATTGTTCTGCCCTCTGATGTCTGGCGCCCTGAGAAACACAGAATTAAGGAAAACATTCACAACGACAAACATCTGAACAATTGCACAGCTTCGCCTCTGCTAATTGAAATATAAGCACACATTAATTTGACATATGATGTGCATCATTATTAAAAGAGTTCCTCCGTCGTTCAGGTCATTGGTTTTCTCAAGACTAAGGGGTATCACTTTAAATCAATCCGTAGTGATGTTCTGTTTTTCCGTGTACATTTGATATTTCAGTTGCATAGTTTCTTCAGATTCTTCACGAAAAGAATATCCATACTACGTACAACACTCTAAGTACGACATTCGGGTCATTTTGACATTATCTGGCAAAGATACCCACCAGCTGTTGTAAAGATGAGGCATGATTTGGCAGGTGCTTCAAAACCAATGGTTAAGGCCTGTGACAGATTAGTAGAGCATCAATGCGCCAACTTAGCTCACAAAGAAATAAAATACACCGATATTTGTCGATATACCATTGGAAGATGCTACTGTATATTTTATCGGATATGATTTTCAATAATCGTTGTTTCTCAACAACATCTTAAATGTGTGAAAGGTGGTGGTCTAATATTTACAAATGTATCAGGTCGCAGAATTAAACTGCAAACATCGAAAAAAATGTACGCATAATCCGCTCCGAATGAAAACTTAACAATGTATAAGGAATAAAATAATGTTAGGTCTTTTCCTTACTGTTAACTCTGCTTTAAGCATACGTTCAATCTCTTCCCAAGTGTCACGTGAACTTTGAATCAAAGGTGAGATAGCTATAGTAATATGTTTGATAACGTTTACCGGAAGATGTTGCTACCCCTCCATGAGATGGTTCTTACGGAATTATTTTCATATGATATAAGAGAAATTCAACTATACATGTGTACATTGACGAAGAATGTGCAAGGTCAATACATGTATATACCTGATTTATGCAGGTTCATCCCTTCATTTAAGCAGTGCTATGGTCTAGAAGGCTCTTACTGATATGTTGTTCAGTGGGCTATGCTACGGTGATCGTGTACTTGGGTATCAATATTCTCCTGTTAATCAAGTAGAACTTCTTTGCAGAGCACAAAGAGCTCCCTACTTGCATCACACTAGTATGATAACAGTCTCTGGAATCCAGGTTGTTATACTGTTTACATAATACGCTATGTGCAAGTCTGAGCCTTCCAAGTAGACTTATTGAAAACAATTAAAAGTCTACGGGTATATGCTGACAGATATATCAGGATTTTTTGTCGGTGTTGCTTGTTGCGTTTGATCTGTTTAGTCCTACCAATACTCTTATTAAAAGTTCAGACGTTATGTATATATTTACCAAATTATCATAATTCTATCAGAATTCATTTTAGCCATTGTAATTTTCTCATTGTGCACACTTTCTTTTAATACATACAACTTTCTTTTGTTCCCTGGTCCAAAAGTGTATATAGACTTTACAATTCACATTATTGGCTTATGGCATCAAACGGTCGCCTCTGCATGCCGATCTTGGCTATTTGTAGATCTATCGATAAGAAATCAACAGGCAAACATACGAAGGTAACTCCCGCCATCCTAATCTTACCTTTGATGTGTGTATTTGCCTCATGTTTAGTTCTAAAACCTGTCAACTTTGTGTGCATACACCACTTTCCTGATTACAGCAACTTTTGCAAAATTTACTCTGGCACTGCAGAGATATCTGTAAGTACCTGCACACAGACGTACAAGATATGCAATTGTAAAGAAGACCCTACCGTTAAGGATTTCACCTATACTGCTCCAGACGAACATATCAAACGTTACAGCCAAGTAAATGCATTGTGTAACGAACACTGCACGTTGGTGCTAAGCTGTGAGGTCTGATAAAGTGAGCAGATATAATACCTGGGTTTTCATCAAATACCGCAAGGAACAAATATCATGCTTCAGGCAATGGGACTCCACATTAATCACTTTAAAGTTCGATGGGGTCCCACGGTATCCATACAAACACATGTCAAACAACCTTAGCTCTTAAAGGTGGCGAAGAATAATTCTACATAGTTACAAAGCCTTCAGACTTCCTTAAAATTAAGGCTTTTAGGGTTCAGGCCAATTTCCTGGAAGGTAGCATTGCTGAGGATTCATTCTACAACCAGTTTTGCTATTATTCGTCTGCTTTGTGTTAGGTAACTGTAGACTCTACTTTGTTTGCATGCTGAAACTTCCAAAGAGCTAAATGTAGAATGGGAGTGCGCATTGTTATAAAACATGGGTGTCTTTCCGACAGCTTTCACTTATGTTACTGTAGGTGACGTTTGGTTAAATCTTACCTGAAATTGTCATTAAGCATTAATCGAACTGTTTGTACTTCGTGAGTCTATCTGAGGGACTTGGGTACCTTACACAAATGTTGTTACGACTATATCCAAAACATAATCTGACTACTTAATTGCTTTGTCAAAGTCAAGTTGGAAATTAAGTAAGCATTTTCCGCATAACTGATAGTTTTTGCTTCTCGTGTCACCGTTTATACTTCTTACTTCAGCTGTAAAAAGTCAAAACACTCAACTTCCTTGTGGATCCTTTATTGTATACAATAAATTATATAACCCCTTCCCTTCTCATCATAGTTGGCATGTAACCCTTTCAGTACCAGATTGTACTCTGAGAGAAGAGCACCCACAGGAGCGTCTTGGGCTCAAGTTGTCAGAAGCGCAACAAAGAAAGTTGTTGATTTAACCCATCTTTTTCCTATGAAAATAATATACGGATATTAGTACATTTTGAATGAAATGTCTTTTTTTACGGGGACTTTGATTGGAATATCGTAATAATATTAAAATAAGTGTATTTTCCGTTTGTGATCAGCACTTATGGAGTTAATATAACGTGACGTCTCTCCAGATGTTTGTCAATTTTGCACTGTTGACGTAATGATGAGGATGATCCGGAGGGTTATTCGGTACACATATCAATAAAAGGCAGCAAATGGATGTGAAGTGAGCACGTAGACGGTCACTTATGGCATTTTTTTAAGAATCAACTTTCTGCTGCAGGATCAAGTGAAACGTAATACAGGTGGGATGGCTTTGATTCTAATTAAATCGACTGGTCATGTCAGCGCCTTGAAGAGTCAACAGGGCGGCTATTTACTTGGTCTGACAGCTGTCAAACTCTTTAAGCAGGAGATTACAGCCTTTTGCCAGCGTGTGTTGGAACGTCTTGACTAAAACATAAGGCATGTTCCATTGAACCAACTGTGTACACTAAGTTCATTTACCGCATGCTTAATCGTTCTGAATTCAGCGACACAGCGTTTGACAGATTTGTTTTATTATTATTTAGTAAAAGTTATGGAGGAGACACATATGGAGCCAGACCATGAAGAGTTTAATGCTTAATGTTTTGGATATGCACAGCAGTCAAATTATGACAAAAGTACCTACCAACTAGTCCGGCAAAATAATGCCTCGTGACCCGTTATCAGGAAATGAATCATGTCCTGTTATGTTGTATCTAATTTATCAATACCCTTTGCAGTATCAGGTGTAGAGTCAAGTAACTCGAACTTCCGGATCATTCTAATCAAAGGCAATATGCACAAAAACACGAACCTAAAATGAAGTAAAAAATGCTTGGAACACGACCCTCCTTCTTCAAAGGTCACGCTTCCAATTCATCCTTACACTGAGTGAAGGAGGTGCAGAAAGATACGTATACATTCTAAAACCGCTAACGTTAACACGGCGTAAGCTGCCTCTAATGATGTATCTCGTGCTTTGGTGTCGCAATGTATCTTTATCTTACCCATCAACATGCACATCCACGAAAGTATCAGGACGTGGACATTAAAATTATGTATGCAAAACACTGTAAATCCGACATTTGAATGCAATTTCGCTCAATTTGTGGATAGTACCGATTGCAGACATTTATCATGAATAAGTTTTTTTATTGTAACAGCGTCAGACTAAAAAGCTTTTCATAAAGCTTAAAGCCTATCCCAGATACTATTTCAAAGATTGTTTTTAAATCACCTCGTTTTAAAGTGGCTTAAGTCCAAAGTTGCAGATTATGCTGTCAAACAAACAAGATCATTTCAATTTTGAGACTCCAAGTCCCGGAAAAACGTCAGATATAATATACTAAAAAGTACCAACATTGCGCATTTATCCGCTTATTTCTGCTGATATTATAATGATTCATTCACCCAATTTTTGTCGGCTTTGGTTATAAAATTGATAGGTGCAGCCAAAATTCGTGGTTTACGGGGAAATGGTTTTACCTTTTTGACAGCATAATTTGAAACTTTGGAATAATGATGTGAATGTCTACATCCTGACCATTTCGAAAATGAGCAGTTTGATGGGTGCATCGATAAAAATGTACATACTGTTTGACACCAGATTCCATGTTACACTGTTAGGGGCAACCCCCCCTGACGCTACACATTAAAGGGGTACTGCGGTGATAATTTACAATTTTTGAGTTGTTTCATATAATAAATGTGAACCAATATCAGAAAATACAAACTTTATTCCCAACTGGATAAGCAGATATCAAGTTTTCTTAGATATGTAAATGAGGGGTTGTGATGTCATCTAGACTAACTGCTACAGCTAATGCAATGACAGCCGAGTAAAACTTTGACAAAAACATGGAAACCTGACCAAGTACACATATTCCACTTTTACTATGGATGAAGCAGTGTGTATATATATAATTAAATTTACTGAACTGAGATATTTTCTCATTTAATGAGGATTAATAAGGAAAGAAAAATGCAGAAATCAATATACACAAGCTAACAGCTCCTGAGGTTGTGTAATCAACTACTGAAGCAGGTGTCAACTAATATACCACACTGATAAGATCAAAGGGGGTGATTTACACAGTACACAAGTCATTATGATATGCCTGCTAATGTTGTGTATCTCAGCTTGGTGCCCCCTCAAGGTTTGTGTATTATATATGGAGGGTAGCCCAGGTGACATCACACATCAGAACACCTACTGGAAATATAAAATAGCTCTAACTAAATACCCGTTTGAGAAAAAATGTTGAAAATTTGTCACATGAACACCTAAAATGACCATTAATGACTAAAGAAAGTAAAAACTTTCACTGCTGTTCCCCTTTAAAATAATCCCCTTTTCAACAACAAGTTCTAATGGTAAGAATATTCGGATTAAGCGTCTTTCGTTGCAAAAACGTTCGGGGAACAGGGAGAATCTAGAGTGGCGACCCCTCGCCAGTGTGGAACAGGGAGATTCTAGAGTGGCGACCCCTGGTGTGTGCCGCATAGCAATGTATTTCCGTATCCTTTGTTAACTGTATAGGTTTTGTAAAGCCATAATATCTGGATAGATATTCATTGTCTTTACGATTTTGTAAACATTGCTGTGAAACGAACGTCGAATAGTGCAACATAGAGTACACATAGCGTATGCATAGATTAAATATACTATTTTATCAGAAACAGCTTGAACCAGGATATTTGGTGCATCATAATGAGAGCAGGTGGATGTTCGTACATATACTCTGGTGAGCGCATCAACAAATCTTTGTTCTTCGCATGATCCTGTTTAGATATTTTCATCAGGAATATTAACCCTTTGGACACCAGGTTTTTGACTGAGTCAAACAGCTTTCCTTGGCGTCCTGTGAGCACAGTGAGAGCGAGGCATTCCCAACAAACCCATTGGACTGGGATACTTTTTCCTTCTATGGGAGTACAATCATGCTGGTTAGAATGAAGTGTCTCTTTAAGAGGAATTTGAATCTTGAATCATTATAATGATTGAGATAAACACGACCTTTGTTGTTATTGCATTGAAAAAGTTGAAAAAAGGCATGTATTACATACGTTCCACTGAAAAGCCTGCGAACGTGCAGAACATTGAAGGCAGCCCATGAAGTGTTGCTGATTGGTGGGGTCAAGAGTTAAAAAAAGAGGAAGAAGTACACGAAGCGTGGTGGGAGAGACTACTCGCAAATAGCGGGCATGCAGATGATCACGCATCATAAATATGATCAGAAAGAATGTTAAAGCAACAAATTACCACAATAATGGTAGCCTTTGCCAGCATTTGAATTCACAGTCCGATGTAAATGTAATAGGTGGTGTACACACAATGGTTTTCCCATTCCTTTTGCCTGTCAACTCAGTTTGTTAGGCAGAACTATCATCTTAAAGAGTTCCGTGTCAGTGCCACCGATTTTCCACTTGATTTGACGCATGAGAGTTAGGTGTATGATAAACTTCATGTAAACATCATGTTCACGGGACGCTACAAAATGGCCTATATGGGGTCTGATGGTTACAGCCGTTAAGGTTTGCGTCCCGCCGATTTTGGTAAAGAAGGGTGGAGGAGGGTGTCATGGAAGCGCAGGAGCTGATACTTGTACGCCTGACTGGACATGGCCTAGGAACAGAGGCTGTTTTCATTCGCGCGAACAAATATCTTTTATGATAAATGGACGTGGCATGGCGCTTGGGGCTGCCTCGTGGTACTGATACATATGGCACTGGCGAAGAACACGACGCCTGCTTAAAACCCGGATACTTAATACACGCTTCCAGCAAGCCAAAAACCAGGGTAAATATGTCAAACAGCTTTCGTTTGTCATCCTTTCCCATGTGACAGACGACAAACTATTGAAACAATAAGTAGGAATAACTCTGCAGAAGTACGTAGTGTCAAGTCCGTGGTTCAAAACTTCCATGATCATCTAGCCAAGACAAAAAAAATGTGAGGATCTGCTTTTTTTCAATTAATTTGCTTGTTTCCCATGAGGTACATAAAACCACAAAGAAATGCTAATAAGAGTCCGTGCATTGTCAAGACTTTTTATAAGCAGAGCCTCTTTACGAATACGAAACCTTATCACTCAGCAAGCATGCACCCATATGTACGAGCAAATCCCTTTATCAAACAGGGCAGAATTTTGTGGTTTTCCAAACACCAAAATGCCTTACCTTTGCAAAAAAAACTAGCACATTAAAACGATTAACTGCTTTAAAGGTCAGTCATATTAAGCGCAGATTCCCTGTATGGTAACAAAAAGACACAAATTCAATAGGTAGAATTAGATGACAAATTCTTCCAACATCACAGGGCATGTGCGTTTAATACGGCTGACTTTTTATACACAATTATTTTTTATTAATACAATCGTTAGTGACATCCTTGTGTGTCTATCAGTACACGTACGCGAGATTGTCACCTGTGCCCCGCGACAGGGTCTGAGATTTTGCGGGAAATCAATAAGAATTCCTTGTATTTATGCGGCAAAATAAACTAAATGCCTTGCGGATGAACTACCTGTGACAAACAAGAGGACAGCAAGGAAGAGGCAGTGCACATGCATCACTTCGCATCAGACACAATGTTTACACATAATACTAGTAGTTTTATAGCACTGTATGGCAACATAAATGGATGTTCATATCGCTGACTCCAAGGGGACAAAATCCCATTTTATAAAATATTTTATGCACACTGTTTATAAGGCAAAGCCAAAAAGTATTGCAATTTGCATGCTAATGTTTCATGCGGCGGTGGATAATATCGTATTCGTGCATGCTTTGATTCGCACTTATCGATGTTATAATGACCAGCGTTACTATAATGTAGATTTGTATACATGAAGTCACGTAGGTCCCGTTATATTACGGTTAAAAAAAACTGCATGACAGTAAGACCTGTACACCACGGCGCACGGAAATATCAACAAAGCTGTTTTCGCTTGGGGACACAACCACACCAATTACCGTATGATTAATCTGGAAAGCGCTGTCATTTCCACAGAAAGGGGCAAATTAGCAGGGATCAGAGGGCGTTGTGACAACGTATAAAAAGTCTTGCAACGTTTCAAAACTGGCCCACAGGAATGTATAAATAAATACCCAAACTGTCAATTTGACTTGCTTAAGGGCGAACTTGCATCTGCTTGTTGACGGCCAAATCTTCTGCAACGACCCATTGTAACCTGTAGCTTTGCGATTGGCAACACTAAATAAATAATCGTTTAAAGAGCAACTTTAAATGAGGGGTGCTAGTGAGTGGAGTCGTATCTATCACTTACCACGCTACAAGCTGTACGTAACATAACCGACTACAGTATATAAGTAACAAGACTACGGGTACAGTCTCCTATTCACTGCGGGGGATGTCATCCTTATCTCTGCTTGGAGTCACTGGAAAATTACAGTACTTTATTCCGTCAACTATATCATCTAGTTGCCAGTGTATTGGATACCTGTCAGACGCAAGTGAACTCTATGGGGTCAGCCTAGTATATTGAGGGCGGGCGGGATGGGTGGGGTGCAAATGGGTTTTCTGTAATGGGGCGCGGAACACTTTTATTAACCGTAGTTTCGTACTGGAAGCCCCTTTCTTTTCTGCACTTCATGCGAGCCGTTGCTTATAAATGTTCTTATTTTGCCTATCTTGTACTGGTGCAAAATTATTACCGCTACCTGCGTAATGGGACTCTTATCACCTTTTCCCACTCTCTATAATTCATATTTGTGGCCTTATGCACGTATAATGCCTTTCGCAATGAATACCAAAGTAACAAATGAATCGATTTGTACGATGTTTTAAACATTCAAAACTACCTGTAGTAGAACTTTGACTTTTTCTGTAGAGGTCATTGGTCAGGAACAATACTTCATGAGAAAGCTTGTTAGTAAAATTTCAACGCTAGGCAAAATCTACAGGTTTGCTGTGTAGTTGAACAGGTTTGCGGGTGACAATAGCATTTTCCACACAATACCTTTCTTCGATATATCTTTGTTAATTCAGACAATCACACACAAAAGAACACTGTATTGCTCAGGGACGCTATGGACTCTGGACAGCTCCGCTGTTCTGTAAGGCCCACGCTGGTATGCGAATACATAACTTGCAGACATTGATGTTGACAGTAGTTTATCTTATAATTTTGTCTTTGGAGAATGTTGATGTCTTCGTGCTATTATCAAGGAACAGTTTACAATTCTGCAAGCAGTGCAAACAAATTTATTTAACTTTACAACATGTACGACGTCGTAGAATAATAAAAAGTATCACGACGTATACGTTACACTTTTAATGGATGAAAGCACTAAGTCGTAGCCTAGAGATAGGACCAGGTAAACCACTTTTATCATTCCCTTTACATTACAGATTATCTGCAGTCAATCCCTGTTGATTTCAGCTTTTATAGCGTTTAGGGTGCGGCATGATTGGTCTGTTGTTGTTGTTGTTGCCGCAGTGTTCCTTATGAGTTGCGCCAAATATCGTTTCACATCGAGAGTTAATTTGGATTTAATCCTGTTTTCCTATTAACTTTTTGAATTGTAAAACGGTTAACTCTTTCAGGGGTTATCACTCTTTCGGGTTAATCACAATAATATTCATGCTATTCTGAATTATTATAATAGTGATTCTAGACATTTTATTCAAAAGAAACGAAGAAAGATCACATTCAGCAGGCTTCCTCAGTCCGCTTTGGTCGTGAAAAGCTTGACAATTAAAACTGTTGAGTCTGTCCCTAATTAAGACCTGGCACTAAAAAAGGCTAAACATAAGAGTATGCTCTTAGGATAGGTGGGAGTTAAACTGGTGTATGTTTCGTAAATTTAGCCTAAGTTGTGCTCGGAGTAATCCAATTGGAGATCTTGTGGCAGAAATAGTTGGTCTGAATACTGAAGACACGTACAAATCATCGTAAATATCAATTTTCATCCATGAATTAATTCAAAATGATATATTCCAAAATGATATAATATGAAAATCCAAACATTTTATTGGCCCTGTGAGAGGGAAATGAAGTAACTAAAGCAGCGAGTGTTGAAGAAAGTTTAGGTGTGCTGAAATTGCTGTAATGGTACATTATAGAATTCATGTTATATCGTGTTGAAGCATTCGTTTAAAAAATTATGGACAAATGTAAACAGGTCGAGGCAACGTTACAAGTAAAAGGACAATTCTTTTCACCTCAAGACGATTTTCAGGTACATAGGCGGCAGAACAAAGAAGGTTTAACTAACGGGGCAGAAAAAGTAGGCCATGCAGTTTAATAACGGTTGTATGCCGCCAATGAAGGGGTAGACAAGACCGAGAATGAAATACGCCAATGGGACCATTGTGTCCCAATCAGGGGTCGAAAAACACAAATTATGAGTATCGTGTTGAAACATTCCAGGGGAGCGTTACTTTACTTCAGTATGATACACGTGGCCTTCATCAGCAAAACTTCATGTAGAAACCTTTTGAAGAAATGCATTGACTGCACAGGCATGGAAAATTACCTGCGGTCAACTTGACAGAGGCAGACGGGATATTTTCCTCTTCCTTTGGAAGAACAAATTTGAATGCCACATATCTTTCCAACCAGTTGTTTCTTTCAACAGGCAAGAATTCACATCTGGACATCTTGTGTCCTTTTCCTCGAAACCAACAGAGAAAAGAAGAAAAAATATATAAATTATTCTTTTGACAGTGGATTGTGGCCACAGTGTCAAACGTTGTGCTGTCCTTTCATGGGGTCCTGTTAGGGTTTTTAGGATTAATGGATTTTTTGGTCCTTTTGAAAGGGATTATTGGATTATTTGTACTTCAAAATGTGGATTATTGGATTTTTCTTCTATTATAGGATTAAAAGATTACTGAAATTTTTAAATATGATAGGATTTCTTGCAATATTATAAAGGATTTTTTGGAATTTTTTAGTCAAAACGCTTGGATTATTGGATTTCCAGGACTCCCCTAACAGGGCCCCTTTCATGTGTCCACCTGTCGTTTCCCACACACTCATTGCTTTTGCGCTTACCAAAGCTGCGTTGTCTTTTAATACCTGTCCGGGAGAAAGCTTTACATGGGCAGCTTTTAACCGAGGTCAAATGTTCGTTTTTGGAACAGCAAGACTTTTCGCCACGACCTAAAACGGTATAAACATATATTTCACTTTTTGCGCACCGGGCTATTAAAGCAATCCTTGTAATCCTAGAATTTTTCCTCACAGATGCTTTTTCAGGAAAGGGGCACTGCTAAGCTCCTACAGCACATGAATTAGGCCTTTCTCCATTGAGTTTTGCTTGAGTCAACGGCTTTCCTTGGCGTGGGTTGAGCGCTTAGTGCCAAACCAACGCCAAGTGAATCCATTGATGTAAAGAGTTTTCTTGAAATAAATAATCTTATCTGCAAATATCACTCTAATTTTTACATCACTGATGAGACCATGCAAAAAACATTAAAGGAGACGACATTTGACCACCGGCCGTTTTTTTTTACTGCTTTTAAAGAGGAAGGATTAAACAAGTGTTATGTTGGAGAGACAACAATTTTTTGGCAATGTGTAGTGAATTTTAAAGGAATTTCAAAGCAGATATGCTAGGAAAATTTTTGGTTGCATCCAAAACAAAATATGTGCAAACATGGAAATTCTAACTCACGAAGCGCCTTACACGTAATCGTTGCTTTTACGATCGCATTACGTCGTGCCAACACCCCGTACAGAGTGAAAGGTTGGTCACGGCAATGCAACTTTGAGCGTGTTAGCCTTAACTTAATCCGGTTATATAATTCTTGAAACGTACAGGCAGTGACAATTCACGTCAATCTATTTTTCTAACCATTGCTTTTCGCAACGATCTAAATGGGTATCCGTGTGCGTTTATGAGCAATCTTATGGGTACACGAGAAACTTGTCTGGATATTGCTTCCTTCATGATTGATACGTGGAAAGGGTAGCTTGCAAAAGGCTTCTTTAATCTGATGGGTACACATAAAAGCCAGTCTATAAAGACTTCGCATCTTTGTTAAAGTTACATGTAGCACTGAGGCTGTTATGTGTTCTTTGCCACGAGATCTATTTGTAGTAACAGACATCTTGTTATCATTACATTCACATTGAGGGTAAGGACCTTTGCCCCCAACACAATGTCATGTTATAGGGGTAATACCGAGGCCAATTAGCGATCTGACTCTTTCCACTCCACTCAGTGTCTTTTTTGTACATTTCTGATATCAATGGCTTTTGTTCAGATGCTTAACCCCTGCTCAGTTGCTGCTATCGCGGGATGTCCTCTCAACCCCGATTCACTGACACTAGGCCATGCGGGCTATGCGCATGATGATAATGGTTCTTTGGCAATGGATCATGGGAATTCGCCCCTTAGTGAGGGCTATGGATGTACAGTTGTTCCCACGCTTAACATTGGCTCAGATTGTAAATGGACGTGTCAAGGAACCAGAATGCACCAAGACAGTGTGCTCACCTCTCAAATACCATCACCGAAGACTGAGTCTATTAAACATTATAAGAGCACGTGCCTAAATTAGAGGGTTTTAATGGAACGTGTGTTGAACCTGGATGATACCTGTGTTTTCTGCAGTCCAAAGGAAGCGCGCCCAGGTGCTCAGTTTGGTTTCATTGTGGGTTTTCCGTGACATATGTCGGTTGTTGCGGATCATAAGCTCCTATTCCAAAACAAGGACTCCATAACTGTAGGTTTTGCCGCCAATCGCCGTGACAGACAAAATATATTGTGAGGAAAGAGTGTGTGCGAGGGTAACGTGAGACCCGGTTTCCTGTGCTGTCGTGCCCAGGTAATGGAGGCAGGATACCGGGCAGGGGCATCCGCAGGTGTCCAAGGCTTTGTTGTCAACCACGTTCTCAACGACACCTCTGCCCCGCTACATGCATCATGCCACATATACAACCGCTGTCAGAAATAGGAGACATACAAATGGTGCAGGCTCCACCAAAGAAAACAGTTCAAATATTACACTTGATCTGGACCATGCATATTGCCAAATATTCAGACTACATTACAGTTGAAAGCTACTTTGATATTGCAGCGAAAACTCCGTTCGATACTGGTTATTTGCAGTTTTTTGTTTTGTGTGTGTTTTTGATGTACTCCATTATTAACGAAAAACGTAAAGGCAGCCACCAGGGGTGAAAACTATAAGTCCAATAAGTATCGTCATAATTTGTCCCCAGCTAGCAATAAAAATTGGCCCAACATTGGCCCAGTATTGGTCCATCTTTGACAGGACTGGGCCAACATTGGGTCAATGTTTATTGCTAGCTGGGTTACGACTATATTTGCGAACTTGAAAAACTAGTGCTATGCACAAGTCCTAACATTATTCTTATTCACAATTAGGCCACTGTAATTTCAAAATAAAAAGACCTCAAATATGTATTAATCCCGGCATGGGATTTTGTTCACATATATGACCCAAATATACTTTCGCTTCACGTATCCGTGGCACCCAGTTTCCGTGTTGCGTAACATTCCTGAGAATGTTGAGATAGCCTGTTCATTAGATTCTCTTATTGCATGACTCCATCAAATAGGCACATTGCACGAATCACAGTAATTATAGACACTCAGATTATAATGGCTGTTGTCACCTTCCGAATTCTGAATCCAATAACCACCACGAGCGAGTTTCTACAACAACATGACCGCAGTATGACTTCCCATGTAGGCAATATAGTAGTATACAGTTGTATATACATCCCAAGTCATAAATTTACACACACACACACACACACACACACACACACACACATATATATATATATATATATATATATATATATATATATATATATATATATATATATATATATATATATATATATATATCTGTGTGTGTGTGTGTGTAAAACGTATACAACATATCTAAATCTCTACCAGGATGCATTTTACGGAACCAGTAAAATATACCGCGCCCCTACCCTCAATATAGAAAATATAATTTTTGAATAAATGTGACTACCTAGTTGCAACCTCAGCCTTTGTCACCTTGTGGTTACCAGGTAACACATCGGTTTTGAATATGTTGGTGAGCCTTGGTATATTATGGTTGGGCCCCTATGATACCCGGAACCCCACCAAAATGTAATTAAGATATAAGTTGGATAACAAAGCCTGCTTCAAAGGGGATTAAAATTCCTCCATCTTTGAAATAAGCAGAGGCGTAAACCCTCCATAGGCTAATCACAAAGCTTTTTAGAGTATTTACCTGATGTAAATCTCAGAGTGAGCAGACACGATTCAGTCTGCAACATCGTTTCGCTAAAAGAGGTGAAGCGTTAATGCATTTTGGCAAGTTGACCCAGTCTGTCGTTTTTGTCCTATTGCAAGATGGCCGTAGGTTTCATTTCAACATGGTTGTCAATTGGCTTTATCTGTGTTTGTCTCTCATTACTGGTGTCTGGGTGTACTTTCAGCGTTGCAAAGACAAACTGGACACACTGGCAATCTCCGTTATGAACCAGTGGCCCGGTGTGAGGTTGAGGGTCACGGAAGGTTGGGACGAGGACAACCACCACGCCAAGGAGTCTCTTCACTATGAGGGCAGGGCGGTAGACATCACCACCAGTGACCGGGACCGCTCCAAATACGGCATGCTGGCACGGCTTGCTGTGGAAGCAGGCTTCGATTGGGTATACTACGAGTCCAGAGGTCATATCCATTGTTCCGTTAAATCAGGTAGGTAATTTGTATGTGAAGGAAACCTTCGGGTTTTTTGCTTGTTTTTGTTTTGTTTTGGTTTTTTGTTTTGTTTTGTTTGTTTGTTTGTTTTGTTTTTGTTTTTGTTTGTTTTTGTTTTTTTTTTTGGGGGGGGGGCAGACATGATTGCACCGCATTAAAAATTAATATCAATATAACGTTTTATCTTAGCTGCTTAATGCCAAATGTACAAGCTTTCCTGTTGTATCCCTTCCCCCATGGCATGAGACCTTAAAACGTTAAATTTGTACTGCAACAAAATAAAGTGTCAGTGTCAGTGTCATTTACGGAAAACAGCTCATACACTTACAATTTTCATTTTAGCCAGTGTGCTGGAAATATCACATGAATTGCCTTTTTTGTCAACCAAACAGCAGTAATGTAATTGTCAAATCATCACATGGTAACAAAGATTAAAAACCCATTACTTTGAAAAGAACCTGATAAAGTGAAACTGTTGCATTCTGTTGGCATAGCTGTGATGTTCAATGTTTTTTTCTTTTTGTGGCAAAATATATTACTTTTCCACCGCATTGCATACGACGCAAAATGTTCAAATTTGCATTATACTTATTAGATTATTCCATTTATAAAATTAGGGTCCATTTGTAAGCAAGTGGACTCTCTTGGCCAATTTTTACTTTCATTAAAGTGTCCTATATGTTATACCTTGGTTACCAGAGCTTTTACCACTTGCAAAACTTGATACGAACGAAAAAGCTATAGATAAAAGCAACTTTCAGGCTCCGCTCAAGCATTAAGAAAGTGCGGGCAAAAGAAACGTTTGTTTCTGAAATCTTACAAGTGAAGACTTTTTGTGTGAGCTAGGGAAGTTGAGTGGGAAATGCAAGAAATATGACAAACAATTCTACCAGGTTTTAGTATTTCAATGGCATAAATGCAACTGGGAGTCGATCCTGCTTAAATGCCACACTGTCTGGTGACAGTTTACCTATACATTTAGTATCAGCGCGATAGACGACAAGCGCCTGCCATCTTCAACAATTGCACACGAAACCTAAAGTTTCGCACCTGTGTGTATATTAGATATTGGGTAACATGTCTGCGATATTTATAAGGCCATAAAAGAACGCTAGACACTTTAGAGTGTTGACCAGCGACCATTAACAGTGAAAGACCAACAGATCTTGGGCGATGATAGGGGTCCGTGAGATATCTGAGCGACGGTCAGCCACACCAAGCATGGTTAAAGCATAGCGGCTATTGATATTAACTTTATCATTGATACAGTACTAATCCGTCTGTTAAGTGTACAGAAGTACCTGTCCAAACATTTGACTTGCTTGATATTTCTAGCCAGGTGTAAATAATTGCATAAAGGAGCCTATGACTTTTTGCCCCGTGGGATACTCGAATCGTCCGTATAATAACTTCGATAGCGTTGCGGCCTCAGATAGGAGCAGATTGGGCATGTAACTTTACCTTATAATGTGAATTAATAGATAGAGCGGAGAGCAAAGTACATGGCATACACTCAGCTTAATTGTGTTGGCCGTAAATGTGCATCTGTCTGTGAACACAGTCATATCGGGCTCTTAAGGGCCATTGTGTCTGACGATATGAAAGCGACAACAGGTTTATCTAATATATTTCCCTTTATTAAGTTTCCCACGATATATGATACAAAAGTACTATATTAAATATATGGCAAGAAATTGAAGCCCAATTTACCATCAGCAACAGACAGGAAATTGTGTCTTAAGTCCAAAAGGGACAATACTAGGAAGAAAGTATGTGAAAATTGATATGCATATTTATGGCAAACCAGCTTTCTCAGTTCACATACCATTGATTTTTATCTGTATGCATGTGAGGTATGGTCGCGGTATAGTTTGCCGGTGTGAGTAGAGAAAGAAAAATCACGAAGAATTCAATTTCAATTAAGTCGTGAGATGTAGATCTTCTTTTGTATGATTGAACTACGCCAAATATTTCTTATAGGGAATGAGAACTGATCGTTATTTTTTTTTGCGAGGTTTCCGTTGTGTGGTCTTACGTTTGTTAAATTTATATAATGCATTGCAATACTTCCTCGTACTTGCTATATCTTGAAAGGTGAAGACCAGCTTTTAAGCCGGAAATGCAATATATTCGGAACAAAAAATATTTAACTATACATTTTGCGCAAAATACATACTAATGTTCGGAATCATCAGGAACGTTGCGATCGATTGCCGATTAATGTGAGTTCAAGTTCAAAACAAGATCAATCTGCGATTAAGAACCAAGTACACTGGTAACGTACTGGACGTTCACATCTTCTAGAAAGTTATTCTTAACCACATTTGGGTAATTGGTATATAATCGTTTCCCATTTCAGCTAGGCGACTGGTACCAAAGGTTGCAGGTTCGAGTCCTGCTAATTCCGAACATCAAATATATAATTCTGGATTAAAGTCCCCGATTCTGCAAATAAATGCCGACTCAGTACATATACTGCATAACCGTGTTGATATGGCACTCGCAAATAACTACCTCCATTGAACCATTCTTTTTAAGAATGGGGATTTGGTCGAGTGGACATGTGCGTTTCCCATTTCAGCTAGGCGACTGGTGCCAAAGGTTGTAGGTTCGAGTCCCGCTCGATGCGAACATATCATAAATATTTATAGTAAAAGATCAAAAGAGGTCAACATATTATGTTTCTTCTCAAATTATGAATATCTACTTAATTATTTCTTGTTACTTTGCAGACAAATCTATTGCAATTAAGACTGGAGGCTGCTTCCCTGGGAGTGGGACGGTCTCTTCAGCGAGTGGTCATGTGATACCCATCAGTCAGTTGAACATTGGTGACAACGTGCTCACCGTGAATGCACAAGGACAATTGGCGTACAGTGAAGTGATTATGTTTCTGGACAGACAGGCATCGTCCCGTACATTGTACCACGTGATAGAAACAGAGAGTGCCAAAACTATCAAAGTGACGTCAACACACCTTGTCTATGTCTCCTCAACCAGAGAGACGTCGGCTAGCGAGATGCAAGCTACTTTCGCGAGCAACGTCGAACTGGGACAATACGTATTAGAAGTAGACAAGAATAACGTCATACGTGCCAGCAAAGTGACCAATGTTACATCCAGTATAGACCTTGGTGTGTACGCACCACTTACAAAACACGGCACTATCGTTGTTAATGATGTCATAGCTTCATGTTATGCAGTTATAGACAGTCAGACTATTGCGCATGCGGTGTTTGCCCCAGTGCGGCTTATACATTATGTCACAAGCTTCTTTCGATGGAAATCTACGAGCCAACTTTCAAGCAGCTCGGTTTTACAATTCAGTGGGGTCCACTGGTATGCAGACTTTTTACAAACTATAGCACCATACGTCTTACCCTCCGATATGCCATTCGAGCCTTGAAAGTGAAGCAATATCGGGAGGCACAAAACAGAGCCGCTTTCCTGGGCCGGAAACAGCCTCGTTCTGAAATGAGGAGAAAAGAGGCTACACAAAAGTAGTCTCCAAAGGAAGTCCACACAAATGCAATAACTTATATGAATGACTCTGCATCGACGTGTACAGGTAGACCAAGTTAGTATTTAATTAAATTGAGACAAGTCATTCGTGGAGCTATCGGTAGAAGTTAGTTATAAACAGAGTTGTGGCTTCGGTCTGGATGAGCAATCACGTGACTGGGAATTTTGCCTACAGATTGTTCATCCAAAACTTTGCACATACTGTGATGTATTTACACATCTCCAGGGTCCCATGATGGCATTGATACAGGCATAATAAATCGATACACCGTGACATAACATTACATTGTGACGTTGACATTATTTATCTTATAATTATTTTAATAATAAACAGCAAAGTGACGCAGCTGACCCTGCGCTGCTGCTTTTTAAAAGAACTGATAGGAAGATGAAGACATTTGGCTGCCAGAGAGAGAGAGGACTCGAGTGTGATAATGAAAATATCAAAATATATGAAATGATCACAAGAATCAGCGCATTGTCATGATCGCAGGTTTTGTTCGCTAGCGCGGTGGTAAGTTATAATTAAAGATGTGACTCAATATGCTATAGTGCGCATCACCATATCATTAATTGCTTGGAAGTGAGAATAGATTTGTTGTGATAGAATGGTGATGACATGAATTATTGCGATGATGGACTATCAGTCCATGGTTTTGAATAGCCATTATTTTCAGCGTCGGCGCAGAATGGTTGTGTACATTCCACTGGCAAGGCTGCCACGGACGGGATGAAAATAATGTGATTTTATCCTTTTATGTGCTTGGTGAAATAATGCTAAGTAACGTCGATGTATTCTATGTATTTATTTAACAAGGCTAGTAGATTATAGCTTGTACATTTTGAACTGTATTATGTATGTATATTTAGATGAAATCCACAGAGATTCTATTTTTCTATTGGATGCGTGTTCTGCTTGGAAAATGCTGGACAATATGAGACCTTTATGTATTTCCACTACAACTCGTCAAAACTCTTGCTCCTTGTCATGTCATGACGTGTTACCTCATACTTTGACGATCTTACCTTTATGCGCGGTATGACTACTTGTTGTTGTTGTTGTGTTATATGTCTAGCAGTTTAATTGGGAGACACTGACATTTGATCTTGTTATCAATATTGTTATATCAGCACTGATGTCATAAGTGGATGTAATATTTTCAACGTTCTGACGTCATCAGCCGCATGAACCTTTTGCAGCTTTTACATTTTAGAAGAAACAAGGTTATTGCGTAATCATAATATTCTCTTGGACTCTTACCAACATTTATTTTATGTTAATGTAAGCTTTTACAAGAAAATATGTATTTTATAATCGGGTTGTTAAATTGAAGTTTGTGAGAACAAATGTGAAGTTATAAGGTTTCTGGAAATTCAAAGGTTTATCCAAAGCAAAAATGTACAAATGATACAAAGTATAAAGCTGTTTTTTCTAAATTGTAAGCCTGTGCCTACAACTGGAGGACAATTTTTGTGCGTGTTTGGTATACTTAGATATGGCACGGAAGATAGATTTAGTGCTATGTGTTCATGTACCAATTTCAATGATCACCATAGCATTTTTAGGATTTTGATAAAAAGCAATCTTTAATGTACTGTGCTGCAAGGGTTATTGGAAAAACAACTTTTTCGTTGCACAAACAAGGGGCAATGCTATCAATATGTGACAAAACCGAAGGTTGTCATCCAAATCTATTCAAACCATCAATTTTTCACTATGTTATCGTCCGAACTGATTTGGCTCCTAACAACCACACTTCTACGAAAAACCTCGAAGGACCTTATGGTGGAAGTGTCTTCTTATCAGATTTTATCAATAATTACAAAAAAAAACCCAGTATGTCTTCCTGCAGAGCTAATTTACTTTTTATCCGTCGCCAAAATATGAATGTTTCATAGAACAAATGTATTAATTAAAGTATATTTTAATCAGAACATCACTTTTAAATTATATAACTGAATGGAAGACTTGGTAATGTGTGATATATATGTATGTATAACTGATGGTGCTTGTTGTCCAGCATTCCCGAGGGGTGAGACAAATAATAGAGTGATACACAAATTTACAAGGAATCCATTTGTTATTTTTACACTTACCTATTTTGGCACCTTTCTAGCCTTTAGTATCTTGTCATTTTTTCCTTGATATGATGAAGACGTTTCAGCATCAAACGTATAGGAAAAAGTATTTTGCTGAGAAGAAAAATTCAAATGATGACAGCAAAATTTCAATATTGAGCCAACAATTATAAGTGTAAAAAATTCAGACCATGATCAATATGACGAGTCGATGATGCGGTACGTAACCTGTGTACTATCCATCTTAACTTGCGGCCGCTATACGTGTACAAATGCATTGTCGTTCTAATTAACACATTGTACTCCTCTGCCAATGTAGACAAAATGCTGTACAGGACAGGACATATGTGTGTACATTTAATTCCTAGAATTGTACTTCAATCTGACGTTAAGTTTAGTTGCTGTTGTCGGAATTGCATTGTACAGCACCGACATTTCATACAAATATTCTTACGTCAAGATTGTTATTTATTATATCTTAATGGAATAAACAAAGTGTATCCAACGTGAAAGTAAGTGGGTAGACAGTCTCCCTGTCCTCACTGGCTAAAGTATTTGCAGGCGTTATATATATTTCATGTAATGCCCGGGTTTGGAAGGAAAAAACCCAGAAAACATATTTTCCAGTATCAAGAAATTTTATTCCCTTAAAATCCAACCACGTGTAAATGGCTTTAGACATTTTCTATGTACGCAATTTGTGGCTTAATTTGCAAAATGCAAATTAACATATTACGATATCAACAGACGACATAACATTTACTGAGCGTGCGCCCTTGACCACGGATCTGCTATCCTTAAAAACACCTGAATTTCCGTTCACCGTTTTTGTAATTGGTGCCATGATTTCTAGAGATTGTGTCATCTGTTCATCAGATTAAATTCTAGAACATCGTGCCCTAAAAGGTGGCATTGCTGTGTGTCAGCCTCCTTTTCGTGCTTATTGCTTGTTTGCATGACATACATATAAGCTATATGAAAAGACACAATGTACAACAGTGTGAATTGTATGGGTACAAGACATACTGCTGTGTATTGTGATTGCCACAATACACGTTGTGTCAACTGAGTGCGTATGGATACATTAATATACTTTTTACATACACTATACTATACATGCAGCTTGAGACTTAGGTAGGATTATGATGTACATTACATTGAACCTTCAGTAAGTGATACGATGCACACGCAACTGCATATGTATAGTATTGTATATGCCTTTGTAATATTTGTATTGGTTCAGCACACGATTGTGACTGTGTCCATTGTTCAGCAGTCTTCTGATGTATGCGCATTATTTATTTTTTCGTGTCACACAATTGTGCTCTGATATTATCATGATCATTGTGTGAGTGCATAGCAACTAAGTTCATGCTGTGTCTTGCTTGCTTCAATCGACGTCAATATGAACACAGCAAGCTGCTTTCAATGACACGCTGCCTTCAAAAGGTTACAAACTACGTCAAAAATATGGAAACGTTGCACGTTGGTTTTACAATGGCCATCGACCTTCAAAAATACATGCGGACATAAAAGTATTTACAGATAGCAGGTTGTATCGACCATCAAGATATGTTGCCTGAATATGTCTGTTTGGCCTATTACATCACTCCAGACCAGTCTTAGATAAGACCACACTTGCTTTATCCGTCAGCCCATGGGGTCAGTCACAATAGTTCGGTTGACAGACAACGGGACAGTAGGCCTACCATGGTATAGATAATAATGGGCAAACACGTACAAAGTTATGCCAGTTATGTAATGTACTGTAGTGTCTAACTAGCTACTTGTTACTTCTGTTAAGTTGGTTAATCAGTTGTTCAGATGAATCTCAGAGCCAGAGAAACGTAGACAAGATATTAGCAGATGTTACATAATAGAAAATAAAGTTAAATGCTGAAAATAATTTACATACGGAGCGAAGAACAAATCCTGGGAATGATATATTGTTGATTTTTACTGTGACTGTAGGTTGGTTTCTTGTGAGGTGTTTGGCAGTCAGAGTGGCGAACCATTGGAACAGTGCTGGCAAATAACTAAAAGATCTGCACATGTTATAATGATGTCATTAAAACGGAGGTGAACGTGACGTCATAGAATACGTTCCAATGCTGTACTTATACTTTCTGAAATATACAATATGTGTGGCTAATTTAAATTATATATTTGTCTTCAGAAGTTCATCTTGTTCAATTGTAGAAAACTGGAGGCTTCCTCCATGTTCAAAGATGATCGGGCATCCATATATGCTACAGTTGACGTCATATTGACGCCATAAGGCGTAATTGTAACACTTGGTTTTTAAAAATAAAACAAAATTATCAATGCAAGATGTTGTCGAAGTTGTATTAGTTTTATCATCTGTTTTCAAATAAAGAATACAATGTTATATTACAAATCGAAAAACATAGCGGGGGGGTGGGTGGTAAGTGCGTCTTCTTGCTCAGTGGACTCAATGCAGTAACGGACATGAAGGAACTGTGGCTGAACGGTAGGTCATAGTGATTTTTTTTGTACAGACAGGATTGAAAAGGCTATTTCACGTCCATGCCTTCGTAATTTTTATAATTTTATCATGAATGAAAATTACCAGATCACGTGTTGCGCCGGTATTACCTACTGGCTCGTGTTTACAACATGTGATTTGGGGTAATGGAAAGGAATTTCCGGGGCCATCAATTCAAGAAAATAGGAAATACGTAAACTTGAAACTATAAATATCATCACCTGCTACCACTAATTGTAATAAATCACAGACACCAGGAATCAACATTCAGTGATGGTGTGCTGACAGCTTAACATTTGCTTGTATTAAATTGTCCCCATTGTACCATGGTATATCTAATAAAGTTTCTCTGATTGTCACGAAGACTTTTGTTTTCTATGAATCAGGTCATCATATTTTTTCCTATCAGGTAGATTAAGCTAATTATGATCAGATGGTACAATTTGTATGATTTTTGCATAAAATTTGTGGACTTGCGAACCTCAAATGTGCACCGTATTTAAAGAAATTCAAGAATATCTATCTTTTCGCAAGTGCAAATTTGCAATGCTGAAAATACAGGACAAAATATAATTGTGATGTGTCAGTTTTATCTCACACTAGGGCCAAATGACATTCTTGGTTGAACCTGTACACTCTGTAGAAGACAACGTTTTAGTGAGATGGATTATCCATGTGGAACTCTTCAGAGTTTTAGAATACAAGACCCAAGGAAGTTCGGCTTTTATCTAATTCTTAACTTTGAAATGACATTCAAAATAAACCGCAGCCGCATTCGCATTTCGAACTAAGTTTGTACCTATATGCATTCAAGCACATAAAAAAAGTTAAAATAATAAACATCCTTATAATCTGAAGATGTCGGACTGGAGATTTTTCGTCAGAAAACGCACGTTCCTCATCGCCTAAGGCCGCCATGCAATAAATAAGAAGCCAACTGCCTGTTTGGGTTACCTCCTTCGTCAGGAGAGCTCTTCAGCAGTGCTCGGAGGAACGTAATGTCAAGACTCACGTCATTAAATATGGAAACATAGCGCCTCTTTTGAACTGGAAATTCCAGGCTTATTTTACGCCAATATATCGCTCCTAATGAATTTTTACTGATGATTACCCGCACAGAAAGGGAGAGTAAGGCCGTTGGTGTATATTTACACCGAGTTTCATAATATGTAAACGGCTAGCACCTTGAAAAGCGAGCGCAGCTTCAATCCTCATGGTCTTGTGCATCGTGATTCTATTGTGTGCCAGCTAACGGCCAGTCAAATGGTAACCGCTTTTTGTTCGGAACTCCGGCGTTCAGTCCACGGCACCCGTAATATGGACACTGATGCAATGTCATTCAAACCTGGAATTTGAACTGTGTAGAACTTAAAACATACAAAACCAACTAATAATAATAATAATAATAATAATAATAATAATAATAATAATAATAATAAAATAATAATAATGATGATGATGATGATGATGATAATAATGATAAGGACAATAGTGATGATGATAGTAGTACTACTACTACTACTGCTACTACAGTACTACTAGCGAGCGTCAGCAAGCTCTTACCATAAACACATCTGAATGTAGTACATAATAGAACAGAAAATTATCCAATCTGAAGAGTACTCAGTATCTAGCCAACAAAGCCGATTTTCTTCGTCACCCCTCCTGCGTGTCCGCACATGGGAGCAGTCATTGCCTTTTTTATGCATCCCGGGTAATTTTCGCAGTTTTATTTACACCAGAATCTCAAACTTACTGGCCTTTATGGAAATTATGTTAATAATTCAAAACTGTTTAGAAAACGTTGTTGATAGAGCGTAATATATTATAACGATTAACCATCTTGCATCGTTAACACCTCGATGGAACGTGCACCTGGCAAACACGCTTCTGGGGATGGAAATGGGTGTCTTGCAGAATAGAAAAACTTGACAGGTGTGAGGGTAACCTAAATAAACATCCCAAAGTATGTAGTATTTCTTGCGCATGTTGTGTCTCACCTAATTACTCTATCTGCACACTGTGCAGTCACCAGGTCGCTTCTCGGGGCCTTCGAGATCGCAACTTCCCATCACACTCATCCCAGAAGGGCCCCAAAACGCCATGTTGCCAAAGTCTGCTCATATTTGGTGTTGTCACACGAGAATCCAACAATCACTCTCCGTACGACTACGTCTCTGCAGCAGGTTACGGCAATACTTCAATGGCGATATAAAGATCTTGGGAACAATATTTTAATTTGTGGAAGAGTGTCTAACAAAAAGAAAGGCTATACGGCAGCTAATTTCGTTCAGCTGTTCAGGTACTATGGCCTCGTCCCTCTAGACTGGTTACTAAATGGCCGCTAGAGGGACCTAACGACCAGGTGCTGCTCGGGGGGGGGGGGGGGGTACTCCCATGTAGGATTGTACTGGATATGTACCGGGGGAAAGGCCCTGTTTTCACTACTCCCAGGATTAGAAAAGCCACCCCCCCAAAAAAAAATAACTACACAGCTGGATTAGGGAAGGGGTAACAATTATTTTAGTGAACTGAATGTGTTATTCATTTTTCAAACCAATGTATAGATCTTGGATATAGGCTGGAGATATAGGATCTAATTAGTAAGTTCTTTGGGGGAATTTTTTGTGGGAAGTAAGAATATGCTTAACTTGTTTAAAATTGGAACGTTGGGCTCCAAAATGCACCAAGATGCACCAATGCAGCACTCCTTTCAACACATTACAGGATTAAAAAAGGGTACCTTTTTATATCTGGTGTAGGATTAAGATAGGGTATTTTATAATAATGTCCGAGGCACACACCCACCCTGATGTTGAGTATGTGCCCCCCCCCCGCGGGGCGGGGGGTGCTACTGCCTGATCCACCGACGTTATTTTCCGTACTTTGTAATGCTGACCCTCACATTTTAGGCTATGCCTACAATATATTGATAATACTGTAGCTCTCCACTTGTCTGCCGCGGTCCGAAACTGCAAGTGCATGTGTGACTCAGTTTCATGACGGAGAATAAGTTACTGTGCATTATCGATAAGGTGAGAACGTTATTTCGTTATACAAAATGGCGCTCCCAACAGCAAAAATCTCGGGCGCAGAAGTCAACCCTGATTTTCAATCAACATTATGCACTCTCCATGTTAGGAACACAGTCCATATACGTACGTAACCATAAGAGCTCCCTTGCGTTCTCCACTAGAACCGCCAAGATTCCGGAAAATGATACAGAAAGTAAAGGAAACATATAATCAAGTAACTTTATGTGTGAACGGCCAGCACCGTGAAAAGCAAGCACAGCTTTAATCCTTATGGTTTTGTGCATCTTTACTCAATTGTGTTCCACCTGACGGCCAGTCAAAATGTGGAAACCGCTCTACGTTCGAAACTCCGAAGTTCAGTCCACAGCACTCGTAATCTGCACACTGATACAATGTCATTCAAACCTGGAATCTGAACTGTGCAGAACCTTAAACATTTAAAACCAACTGTATGTGCATGTGTGACCCAGTTTCATGAATGAGAATAGATTACCGTGCGTTATCAACAAACTAAGATCGTTTTTTCGTTATAAAAATGGCGCTCCCCACAGCAAAAATCTCGGGCGCGAGAAGTCGACCGTTATATGTAAACGGCTAGCACCGTAAAAAGCGAGCGCAGCTTCAGTCCTTGTGATCTTGTACATCGTTATTCTATTGTGCGCCACCTGACGGCCAGTCAAAATGTGGCAACCGCTTTGCGTTCGGAACTCCGGAGTTCAGTCCATGGTACCCGTCTGCTCACTGATACAATGTCATTCAAATCTGAAATCGGAACTGTGTAGAGCTGAAAACATACAAAACCAACTGTATGTGCATGTATTGACTAAGTTTCATGACTGAGAATAAATTACCGTGCATTATCGATAAGGGGAGATCATTATTTCGTTATACCATGTACGAATACGGTAGGAAGTCCTCCATAGTTATACAAAATGGCGCTTTCCACGGCGAAAATCTCGAGCATGAGAAGTCGACCGCATTTTTGTAATCAAAATTATGCACTCCCTTGGTAGGAACACAGTTCATGTACGTACGTTCGCATAAGAGCTTGATTGCGCTCGCAATGATGGATATGTCATTTAACCACAAACTTGAGTTTTTTTCATAAACATTTTGGCCTAACCACTTTTATAAAATCCGAAATTTATCACTTGCTGCAAAGCAGAAAAGAGACATGGTAGGCCTGCCATTTTTGATGTTCCTGACTTGTCAGTCAGCTGAGCTGAAATAAAAGTTTACTTAACTGAGGATAGCCCCCGATCAATTTACGGAATCAAGGTGAAGTTTGGAAAGACAGCTACTAAATTGTCCTGAAATGGTGATTCTGAACTTTTTTGTTACGTGTACTTATATTTTCTGGTCGTAAATGTGACGATATAATATCACTGTATGTAAGGCCTTCGAAGAGGCGAAGAGTGATACCAACAAGGTCTTTCTCAACTGTTATGGTTTTAGCAAGGTAATTTTAAGGTCATCTTGTAATCGGTAGATATGTGCAATGTTTGCGTACTCAGAAGTCCGTAATTGTACAAAGTGCCATTGAGCAAAGTGTTGTGATCCAATAGAACATATACAAGGCCGCCAGATAGTCTTTTGTGCAAAAACCCAACAAAACAAAACAAAACAAAACAAATTAATAAAAGCAAATAAAAAAACAAAACAAAACGAAAAAACAAAAAAGCAAAACAAAACAAAACAAAACAAAAAAATTAATAAAAGCTAATAAAAAATAAAACAAAACAAAAAGAAAAAAAAACAAAAAAAAAAACCAACTGCTATTCAGTTTCAGATCTAAGAAAAATATTACGAGGTTAGCAAATATCAGAACATGCATAATAAATGCAGACAATGACGGACAGTATGACTCATTTATCAGTATATAAGTTACTTCATTGTTCAACAATGAGAGCGTATTTGGATTTTATTAATTCGTATTGTTTCATCTATTTCACAAAACTGTGCAAACTATCAAAATCAAATTGCGGAAATGTACTTAATTCAAATTAAAATAACTGTCACTCCATTCCCCATATAAAAAAGAATGGCGGTTTCTATTTTCTCGTTTCCCCAAAACGGGCACGCTCTGCCACAAGATAATATTAACTCCTCTTTCATCCCATTAATAGCTAATTAAACATTTTGCCGTTTAATCTGAGTCACATATATTGATATTACTACCTAATCTGATGTTATCCTTAACATCTCTCTCTCTCTCTCTCTCTCTCTCTCTCTCTCTCTCTCTCTCTCTCTCTCTCTCTCTCTCTCTCTCTCTCTCTCTCTCTCTCTCTCTCTCTCTCTCTCTCTCTCTCTCTCTCTCTCTCTCTCTCTCTCTCTCTCTCTCTCTCTCTCTCTCTCCATATAATGTAGGGAGAAAGCGTTTTGGACGTTTTGGTTATGAAGATTTTCCCAAAGCGGTTTTTGGTCCAATTATCGTCCACGGAGAGGTCGTCTTTCTCGTTCAGTAAAACAATGCAGACTGGCTCAAAAGGTCAAGGTTGGCCCTCCATTGGCGAAACTGTCTGTTTTAATTGTTTTGTGAGGTTCAGCTTCACGGTCATTCTGTATTTTGGTCGCACTACGCAGCGTGCTTGGTCAAATTTTAAATGAAGCATTCATTGATTATACCAACAATGACACGTAAATGGGATAATAGTATATCCGAGATACTCTGTTCACGCTCGAGTGAGGTGCGAGATTGACTAAACAAATGCTGGAAGAATATTAAAAAAAAAAAGAAAAAAAAAAAGAAAAAAAAAAGAAAATGGTGTTAAACAGAATCACATCAAATTTATATTTATGAGTACAGTAGATGTGTGTGTGTGTGTGTGTGTGTGTGTGTGTGTGTGTGTGTTTAGACATATTCTATTAGCAAAACAATCGGCCAACAGGTTTACCAGCCTTCATAAAGGCCCCCTGTCTGTGTGTGTAATGTGCGGATTTCAATACAAAGAGGCCACCAAGTCCCAGGTAAGATATCTTTAATGGGATTTATTCTATTGTCACTAACAATGGAATGACGTCGTTGATATCGCATAGGATTCAAATTTAGCAATTATGAGAGCTTTTCCCTACGGTCAGAATTGACACAGGCAGTTGTTAGCTATATTAATACAAAATTTGTGGCTTCAGGAAGACCTGTATCAAAAGCGTAGAACCGGTTTTCACAGATGAAAGATGTTGGTGCAGATATTATACTTTGGTGTGGGTCAAAGGATATTTGAACATTTGCTATGAATTAAGTGACCTGCTGACCTACTTTTCTTGCTCATCAATGCTCTCTCTTTGATACAATCCATTTTTGCTTTGGTCAGAGGACTGGGTATCTGGGGACAATGGCGGGCAAATTTAACGAAGGCGTGTCAAAATTACAGCAATTTTGCAAGAATGGAAAGCCTCAGAAACATAAAATTTCATCAGGCTTGTCATACTATTCACTGATGATTATCTGTTAGCGTGGGAAATGTTGGAAACATTACCTGGTGCGTCTGCAAACTCATGGCACATATCGATATCTCGTTCTTTTGCTCCTATCAAACCCATGCCTATACCCTGGATCTAAAAGTGGTGGATGGTCTTCATGTTGGCATTGCTATCTAATGTTAAATGATTTTTGGTTGCAAATCGCCAAGAGAAACAATTTCTTCTGTTGTGTCTGATTATAAGAGAATAGTTTAAATTACACTGCACATATAGCCCATTTGATTCAAACGTATTTTATTTCAAGAACCGAAAAAAAGGGACACAACGGTACAAAAGGATCAATGATATATGCGGTTGGTGCCTTATCGTTGGATAATTATCTTTCATGAAAATATATATGTTTCTTAAATGCAAGGCAACACACCTATTGGACATATCTGTTTAATGCAAAATTACCATGGTGTGCTCTTGAAGTAAATGTATTTCTAAACTCTGGGAATTTGGAAAATTGTTGGTAGTTTTTGGGGACAAAATAGAAAACCTCAAAACAAATGCATTTAAAAAAATCGATTAACTTTGCTCACAAGCAAACAAAACGAACATCGGGCGTTGATAAGCTTTTAATTTTTAAAATAATGCCGGACACATGCGGCTGCAGGCACTATGTATGTCACTTTTTATAGGACTAATTTAGTAGATATTTAAAAAGTTGATCCTATATCGCAAATTATATCAGCTTTACCATTCCCAAATGGCTACCCTTAGGACCGCTCAGTTGTCCTATAAATGTAACTCCGTAAAATAAAAAGAAATAAAAAACAAATCAAATAAAATAGGCTAAAAGAGAATCTACTTTTGAAACTGCGTCCATTCATTGGCTTTCCCATGTTCATACTGTTTATAGTTGCATGACATTTTGCTCCAAAAGACACAGTTGCGCTTATTGTCATGTACTTTCTTTGTACTTTTTTGCAAGAAATTATCTATAGAGTCTACTCTTTTACAATATCATTCACCTATTGTTATCCAATGGTCTTGCTGCTCTGGTACGATAAATTTGGGTGTTGCTGCGCTGGTAACTTAATTATTATTTTGAAATTATCTTTTGATATGGGGCACTTTACATTCATAACATGTTACGCCATGTTATTTCAAGCCGAATGTGCAGCTTTCAATGATTCTATTTGGCAAGAGTGCCATTATGAAATTTTGATATGAGAATTTAAGTTGTTTTGCAAGTGACTGCATATCTTTTGTTGAGATTTTTTTTGTTCAAGCATTCACCACTGCCCTACAAAAATAAAATTGTCATACAGGCGAACCAATTAGAGATAAAACAGATTGTATTTTTGGCCGGTAACTTTAGATAGCAGATGGTATTAGCAAAATTGTGTTTTCATTGAACTTATTCAAATTATTTATGCTCTGGCTTTGTGACCCTGTTTTAGACACATGAAACACTTTTATTGGTTGTGCAACGAAGATAACCATACATTTGCTTTTGAGGCCAAATTATTACGTCACAAGGCGGAATGCATCGTTTTTGGACAAGTAATAGCAAATATATGATTTCTATTTCATGCATCAAAACTGCAAACTATATTTAGGTGAAGTGTTTGTACATGTACACATAAACAGAAACAGCACATATAAAAATAGGTAAGGAGAAGCATATATATATATATATATATATATATATATATATATATATATATATATATATATATATATATATATATATATATATATGTATATAAACTCAACGGGATAACAATCTCTCTCTCTCTCTCAAAAAAAAACATGCTGACAATATTAAAAGTTTTAAAATGTAGTCATAAAACTCAATATGCTGCTGGTGATTTTTTGACAGCCGCTAATTAAGGTGTGTGTGTCAACACACACTTTTCTGCTCTTTTGTTTGTTTGTTTGTTTGTTTGTTTGTTTCTTTCTTTCTTTCTCTCTCTGTCTCTCTCTGTCTCTGTCTTTCTTTCTTCTTTACCAGTGAATTACAAAGAGTTTGGTCTTTTTGTGCAGAGGAATAAAGATGTTTAAATTTATGCAAATTAGGGGCATTTGAACCTCTAAAACTTGAGTATCTGCAAACGTATAATAGATAGAGATGTCATTACAGCTTCTACTAGAAGTTCATTAACAATTGTGCATCTAATGAGTTTAAAACAAAAGTTGGAGCAGTTTGAATTATGCTAATTAGCAGTATTCGAAATTTTAAATCTTGAATATCTTCAAAACTATTATAGATGGAAATCTTATTCCAACTTCTACTACGGGGCTGTTGGCCATTGCCCACCTAATGAATTAAAAATAAAAGTTGTAGCAATTTAAATTATGCTAAGCAGCACCATTGGATATTTAAATCGTGTATAACATCAAAGCTATAATAGATACAGATGCCATTCCAACTGCAACTCCTACGTTATGGACTAGTACGCAGCAATAAGCTTTAGAGAAACACACGCTAATTTGCTCTGCAGCAAATCATCTGTTTCAAGTTTTTTTCTTGTTTTTTGAATTGATTTTGTTGTTGTTATTAAAGTGTGTGTGTCAAGACACACTTTTCTGTTTTCCCCCAAATTCTTTCTTTCTTTCTTTCTTTCTTCCTTCCTTTCTTTCTTTCTTTTTTTTCTTTCTCTTTCTTTCTTCCTTTCTTTCTTTCTTTCTTTCTTTCTTTCTTTCTTTCTTTCTTTACCAGTGAACCTGTCTGACACTTGTCTGTGACAATTTTAAGCATAGAAAATCCAAACTTGGCATGATTTTACCTCCATATAAGGAGTTTGCCTTTTTATTTAAATCAATCAAGCCATTTAAAATTATACAAATGAGGGCATTTGAAATTTTAAATCTTGAATATCTTCAAAAGAATAATCGATAGTGATGTCATTCTACTAGGGGGCTATTGACCATTGCTCATCTTATCAATTTAAAACAAAAGTTCCAGCAATTTAAATTATGCTAATTAGCAGCATTTGTAATTTTAAATCTTGAATATCTTCAAACTATTAAAGAAAGAGATGTCATTTACACTTCTATTTATTGACCATTGCGCATGTAATGAATTTAGAGCAAAAGCTGGAGCAATTTAAATTATGCTAATTAGCAGCATTTGAAACTTTAAATTTTTAATATCTTCAAAACTTTTAGAGATAGAGATATCACTTCAACGTCTTCAAGGGAGTAATTGACCATTGTGTATGCAATGAATCAAAAACAAAAGTTGTAGCAATTTAAGTTATGCTCATTAGCAGTATTCGAAGTTTTCAATCTTGAATATCGTCAACACTATAATAGATAGAGATGTCATTCCAACATCTACTAGGGGCTTGTTGACCATTGCGCACCTAACGAATTAAAAAGAAGTTGTAGCAATTTAAATTATGCTAAGTAGCACCATTAGAAATTTCAAATCTGGAATAACTTCAAAGCTATAATAGATACAGATGCTAATCCAACTTCTACTTCTATGTTATGGACTAGTTGTATATTGCCATACCAATACGCTTTGAAAAACACACACATACACACACACACACACACACACACGCACACACACACACACACACGCACACACACACATACACACAACACACACACACAATACACAACACACACACACACACACACACACACACACACACACACACCATGAGCTGCTATGCAGTAAATCGTCTTTTCAAGTTTTTTCTTTGATTTTCATGCAAAGGAAATATGTGTACACTTATGTTTCGTATTTTATACCTGACAATTACATCTTTTGAATGAGCTGTTATATTTCGTCATGTTCAACATGACGGTTATTGGCCAAGAAACGAAATCAGGCATAATTTGGTAATACTAAAACACATAAAGTTTTGAATCAAATTGACACCAAGATAATGATTTACGTTGATTTGATATATGTTGAACCAACATAGCAAGCAGTTTCACCGAAAAATATCATGCCCAATGTAATCCGTATATATTTATGGAATATTTTGCAAACAGCTTACAGCATTTGTATGGGAGGCCCAAAAACCTGTGAAGATATTAAAAATCTCGTCATAACGAGTTTTCTTTTTTGCGTTTTTCATGCCTTTTCTCGTTGTATCCGGTTTAACCTTCCATTATCATTTTGTTTCGTTATGATGAACCTTTCTTGTTATATGGAGCTTTTTCCCGACTTGCTGGTCGTGAGAATTTATATTCTATCGAGGATAATGGAAGTGCTGGTTCCCAATATTTCTGGTTTCTTAGTAAAATTACGAAAATAATTTCATTTCAAATCTGATCCTTTCAGTATTCCCATGGGGAAAATTGGGTAATGTGAAAGTTCGTCTTAGCATACGTTTTCAGTTCCTGACCATTCTGACGGTCCTCTTGAACTTTAGAATCATATGTACCAAAGATATTTCATACAGCTTTGAATTTTCTGTTGTCGCAATTTACTTAAATACCATTTGTCCCTGCGGACCACGTACAAAGGAAGCCCATGTCATTCAAATCATACCAAGCACGAAGCTGTCCTCGGGCTGAGCAGATAAGATAAAATATGTTTTATTTTCCTTTAGGTTTACAATAAAGAAGGATTATTTGTGGCTTTTCATAGACGTAGTAAAAGAACACACATGAAGGGACAGACTATGATGAATTAAAGGAAAAACTCCGAAAAAAGTTCTCACTTAAAGTACACGAATGTTGTTTTAGAAATGAAACTGCAAATGTTGAATACTTTTCAACTAATCAATCATAGTGAACTGGAATAATCACATGCAGCCCGTAGCCCACGTGGATCCGGCACGAAAAAGCTCCTCCTAACGAGAAGAGTGAACTAAATATAATGTGTGAATAAACTCGATAACAATATCTCTATAACTATAACACATTCTCCTCAAACAAAAAGATTTAAAATGTCTCTGCAGGTACCTTTTTTAGCGTCCGTTAGTTTGCAACTCCAGAAATTAGAATTAATACTATTGGTTGAAACATATTTTATTTATCAAATAAATTAAATAACACGCATACGTCACACACACACACACACACACACACACACACACACACACACACACACACACACACACACACAGATATATATTGGGAAAAGCTGCGGAGTCCTATTCAAATCCCTCTCACAGCAAAAGACAACTTAAGGACAGAGCTAGACACACCAAAGCCACAGGATAACAATCACAATAGCAGGACAGATAGTCATGCAATGAAAAGTCATGTTCGATTTCATCTGGAAATGTGTCTTATTGGCAAGCTATAACAGAAGCAAAATCAACTTGAAGTTGGTTTTTCTTTCGATTAATCGATGCCTGTTGGTTGGAAACGCCCGTTTCGGAAAAAAGTCATGCACTGCTGAGAAGAATTGGATTTTCTTTAAGAGAACAGTCAAATGCAAAGTAGTTTACCCTTTTAAGGTACAAGGTGCAACACTGGACATTTTGGCCTGAAGTGATGATCGCCGAACAGCTTAAGTAAGACAGTTCAAGAAGTGATGCAATCTAGAATTGGATTTTCTTCAAGAGAACGGTCAGATGCAAAGTGTACTTTTTGTCTGTAAGGTGAAAGGTGCAACACTGGACACGTTGGCCTGAAGTGATAATCGCCGAACAGCTTAAGTAAGACAGTTAAAGAAGCGATGCCATGGACCTTCGGTAAAAAAACCGCAAGTTTATAAAGGGTGTCCTTCACAGCCATCCCAAACACGCTTAAACGGAGGTGAGAATGTCAGACTGCGAGGTGTCTAAAACCGTAATATTGCAGTTCAAGAAATTTGTATAGATCCGATAACCGAACACAGAGTGTTTAATTTCAAGTTAATGTCATGGAAATATAAATCAATCATAAGGTAATGATCCTGTTTCAAAAGTAACAACTATAAGCCAATAATTTGGAAGTTCTATAAATTGCCCAATATGAGGAAATACAGATTCAGTAGACGTATTTTAATCCAGCAAAATAACATACACGCTGTTGTGAAAATACCTTCACAAGATTAAGAATGGTTCGTTTTTGTGTCAAGAAAGTAGCTGGCGTGATCATATGAAATCACAAGAAAAAATATGTCGGCAACATTCCTGACTGATAATTATTGAGAAATATCGACGGTTTTTATAGAATCATTTCGATTTGTTAATTCGTATTGTTGAAACGTACTGGGGTTTGTAAATACGTAACTGTCCAAAGCATTATTTTAGCCTGCAATGCATGTATCCAAAATAGCCGCCCTTAAAGTTTGCAGACAGTATGTGTTTCCCTTTGAACATGCCCTATCGGGTCTCCAGTAAATAACTCTTTTCTTCTTTTTGTTCATGGTATATTTATTTATCTGTCTTTTCACCTGCCAACCGATTCATACGTTTAAATAACTACAGATCCAGCACATAGTCACACATCGTATGGGACATTGGAAAGGTACATGTTGCATGCATGGTATTTGGGAACAAATATCCACATACCCCCGAATCCTAAGAATGGAAGCTTTAAAAAATAATACTGACTGCAAATTCAGCACATATTCACACATCGTATGGGATATTGGAAAGTTACGTGTTGCATGCCTGGTTGTTAGGAACAAATATCAACATACACCCCACTCCTGAGAATGTATGCTTTGAAAAAAATTGGTGTAACTCTGGGTTGCTACAGGAAAGAGTTAGGCCCATGACGTATGCCGAAAAACTTAAAGGTGTCCCTCTATGCTTTTCAAGTCGGCTGTCTGCAATCAGGTTGAATACACATTTCATGGTTGGGTTGATTGTAACTCCACCCCTTCAAATGATGAAGGGGATGGAACCTGATAGTACGACCCAACAAGTAATTCACACAAGTGTGAAAAGCAGGAAGACAAAATTATTTGGTTATGCATTTTAAAGGAAAAGGCTATGTCACTTTTTAATATTTGTATTTCACATTTTCCAATGTCACATGCAAGCACAGTAAGATTTGGTTTAAACAAAATTTATAGAAGAACAATTGGGCGACAGGCTCAACAGCCTATATTAGAGTCTCTTTTCACATTTCGAGAGCAGGAGAGAGGAAAAAACCATGAAATTAATACATGGATGGTGTTAGTATCGTTGACTCTTCTGCAAACTGGAACATTCCCCTCTGAAACACGCAAATTATTTGTAGGATTTCTTTGGTGCTGAAAGCCGTTAACACCAATTGGCGTAAATACGTTTAATATTACATTATGATGATGATAACGATGGTGATAATGATAATAAGGATGACTACAGATACAAATTCCTGATATGATTAATGCTGCCATTTTTTTTTTGTATTCAGCAATTGAAATACTCTATTTAACCTGTTTTATGGTGCACCTAAAACAGGTCAAAAACATCCAAGTCATTATCTTAGGGTCACGCCTACTTAAGAGATTCATCCAAACCTTTCAATTGGTCAATGACAAAGCAGCAATTGAAGTGATTTATTAGATGGTATCTGCCTTGTACACTGGTACTTACATGCTGTTGGTAATTCCACCTTTAATAAGACGAGGAATTACAAGTACCATCATGGATCGTCCTTGTGTTTTCATACTGTGTCTAATGTAAACATTGAACATGAGTTCTTTTGAAATCTGGTGATAGTTTTTAGCTAATAAATTTGACAATGACATCTGTAACTTATTATTGATGAATCACGAAGCCTTTTTTTTTTTAAATAAAGGCGATATGTCAGACACGTTTTACTGAAGATCTTTCCGCCATCAGCATCCAATCTGCATTGACTGAATTCTTGGGCCGCCAAGATTTAAACGTTAAAAATCAATATTTAAAATGGTGTTAACAACTATTTGATAACTGTGTTTCCTCAGCAGTGCCATAGCAACAAAAATCTGCATTCCACACTGGGCGCGCATATTTGTCATGTAATCAATGCCCTGTATAAACTTGAAATCGTACTTCAAATTGTACAGCTGAGCGCTTCGTACTTGACAAAATTAAGTGTGAATAAAGCTCTTGTTAGTCCAAAAGCTGCAATCAGGACAACCAAGGGCAATACCAAAACGTATTATTATCTTGGGTATCAGTAGTAAATAATACATACTTCGATACATAAACAATGTGCGATCCAGTGGACCATTTAGAGTATTTTTGAAGGCCTAGACACGTACTTTTTTTATAAGCGCACGCACCAAAGATGGTGTGTTCAGCTTTAGATGTCAATTTTATTCTAAGCAATTTCAGTGATTTTGTACATGTTTCGTCTGTGTGTGTGTGTGTGTGTGTGTGTGTGTGTGATTCATAGGGGCTAAATTGCTTGATCTGGTTCTTTCGACAAAGGGTTTTGTGTGTGTGTGTGTGTGTGTGTGTGTGTGTGTGTGTGTGTGTGTGTACATGTGCGTGCCTGCGTAATTCATAAGGACCAAATTATTTGATCTGGTACTTTCGACAAAGGGTTTTTAATTGCAGAATATACAACTATATATTATAGAAGGTTTGCAAATGACATGCTGTAACGTAAAAGAAATAAACTTTAATATGTTGTATGACCAGGTGTGCATTTTGGATAGCAAATTTGTTTCAAAGATACAAGGACAATCAATACAGAGCAAGACAAAGGCATGGATCCTAGTATGGACAATACTCTAAGTAACAGTAATAATGTTGTAATAATTGGTACTGTTTTGATACAAAAGAACAATTTTACGAGCACCATCAATTAAAATCAGAGGTAAATCATCACAATCAGAAATTTAAAATTAAAGCGAAAGGTTAGCGTGCAAATTAATTGCCATTCCACCTGAAAAAAATATATATGTAAAGATATTGACAGTTTTAGAACTTAAACCAATGGAGCTACCACGATATTCAAGGGCAGAAAATGCCTTACAATGGCGCTTCTTTGCAAATAAAGAGTCTTCGTGTGATTTTAATCCTGTCTTCACCACAAATAAAGACCGATCCTCTATGGGACAGATGGTTTGTTTAGATTATGCGGATCTCCTGTTCAAGACCACAGAACACTGCTGGAGTACGTATTCTATGGTCGACGCCGAATGATATATCTGGTATTTTCATCCGTAAGACTTGGTGCGCAAGAAAAAAACCCTATTCCAAGCAGTCCTTTATTGCATACAGACACAAATAATAATTTCTAATTTAACATCAACATTTTGTCAGGCCTTTTTCATAATTGAGTGACTGAGAAGGGCACGTTATTTGCAACAATGTCACCAAAATGGGTGCAACAATCACATTCAAGTTTCTGATATCACCATAACGCAAACGGCTTAGGGACTGTATAGTAGCGCCCTCCAACGGAATTTCAGCGATAAATATCGAAACTGGACATTTACGTTGGCATGATCGACGATAGCTTGCTACACACATTTACTCTAATTGTATTGCTTTTGAAACCAATAGACACAGTGTAACCTAGTTTATCGTGGTCCGAAAGTGAAGAAACAAATAACCTTCCTGCACCCAATATATTCGCTTGAATTGAAGACATCATCTGCAAAGCCATATATCCATGAATGTAGTGAGGATGATGGCCCGGATGAGGTTGATAATCGATATGCAATACCACTGCCATAAGTTGGCGTAATATGGTCCTTTCTCCTTGCGCCAGTTACCAGACTGATTAACTCTTTCAGTGCTACCTTTGAACTGAGTCAACAGCATGCAGAGGCAAGCTATTGACCTGGGCTATTATATTGTACGTAACCACAGGCATGCTGGTACTTTAATCAAAGGTCTTTTTACGAGGAACATGAATGTGCTTTATTATAATACAGAGGAGTTCGTTTCAAGTGGTTGGACTTAAGTCACAGTTAGCAGTGAAAGAGTTAAAATGTTCTTGATATATTTTACGTTATTAAATTGCCAGGCACCTCGTAATTTGTTATCACATTCGAAATGTTATAACATTTGTGCAGACACCATGACATATCTTATGCGGAACGAAAAATCGAACTTTTCTTTTGCAAACAGTTTTTATTTTGCTTCCCTATACGCCGAGTGAAGTAAAAATAAAAAGAAACGAGTATTTTGGCAGCTTTTGTATATCAGGAGTAAGTAAACAGTATCTCATTTACCAAAGTTAGTTGCTACCTAACTGCAATTTAGTGTTGCATGTTCAGAATGTAGAAACTCAGATTGTCAGCATTGTGCTTAAATTTTTCGGGAAATATCCATATTCAATATTCCTAAGGGAACGTTCTATCTTGACCTTTGAGGTTGCACCAGCATCTTGTTTTCATTGTTTGAACGTTAGGTGCTGCTGTGTGATATGGAAGGACACGTCTTGTCACGTGTTTCTTATGAAATCTTTATTACTTCAAAAACAACACTACTTCAATTTAAGCCCTTAGCATACTAGGGTTAACAGGGACGGATTGATAGCGACAGTGAGTCCGCTGTCACAGGAATTCATCATATTCGTTAGCGTAGCCACCCCCCCCCCCCGAATGCATCGTAGAGAGTCAAAATTTGCCTAATGCCACCAGGTCCAGAAAAGCCGGTTCTGATGCAATCATAGGTCGCATGGAGGATAGATATGGGGATGATTTCTGTTCTCTTATCAAACTTTCTTAAAATGACAGCACTCAGCAGTTTTGCGCATTATACACACGTCAATTTTTATATTTAATCAACAAAAACAAAAACAAAACAAACAAACAAACAAACAAACAAACAAAAAAAAAAAAAACCCAGACAATGCCCAGAAGACATATTACGATTTATCACTGGTAAATATGTCTGTTCATTCATGGCATTTTAAACATACAGGCAATGTTGAGTTGTGCACTCTAAGCTGGCAAATAACTTTATTAATATCGCCAGATGGAGCCACTTGCTGGACCATGGTCAAGTGCAGAAAGGTGATTGAACGCAAAAAAGGTAGTCTTGTGTTAACATGTCAAAACACTCAAAATTAACCACACGCAAATGGTATCGCCTAAATGTTTTAAGAGCAGTTTATTTTATGACAATTCTACTACAATTGAAATTCCAAGGCCTGATATTCTGATTTATCTTACCGTTAAAAACTATGCTGATCTTGGATGATTGCAGTTGAGTTGCTCTTTGTTACCTGAATTTTTTTATATTTTATAATAGACAAATTCTTCTTATTCTTTTCTGTATAAAATATGTTTAAACCACCAAATCTTAAAAGTAGGACAATGCGTCTCAAGTCCTTTCTGGTAGACATTGGTATCATCTTTATTTATCATGATTGTGCCTTCATCAATCAATCAGTTACACTATGCGCACTCTTACCCTGCTGCCCGTTTACATGTTATGCTTTTATTACAGCATATTTATTTTTGAAATGCTATTACCAAGCTTATTGCACCAGCTGATAACCATGAGCAGTAAACCTTTATGTGGTATCGTCACGAAACACATAAAGGCTCCGAAACATGTTGAGTAGTTACCCCGCTGAAGACCCTTTAATTAATTTGGGCTAATACAACCTATGTCTAGATTTTACAGAGGAACGTGTGCAATATGGAAAATAGTACTTGCATACGTATATAGATTAGACAGGGACGGGTTGTCTTATGGGGAGTAAAGAGTTCAGACTGTGGAATAGGGTAATAACTACTAGGAAGTGGTTCTGGGCAAAAAGACACAAATACAATAATTCAATGGTCGACTTATTGGGCATGCCAGTTGTCACTGTGGTCATACCTTTGATGATATAGTCGGAAGGGGAAAATTGAATTTTTGAAGTTAACAATGTTTATTTAGTTTCTGCGGTACACCTACAATGAAATATGCGCTGCAAAATATTTAAAAATGCTATTTGAAGTGTTCGACAATGTTCACTTTCGAAACTTATTCTGGTCTTGTGCACATTAGGACAAGGGTACAAATTTGGCATTAAAAACACTCATAGCATCAAATGTATCACAATTATAGAGTTGCCGCATGTGGAATACGATATTACCACTATTGTACTTCATTAGTTCAGTGACTCACCAAAATACTTAACATAGCATATAATTAACCTGTGCACGCGTTTGTGGAATGAAATCTTTCAGTGCCACATTTCGGGTGGATGTGGCCAAAGTGCGCAAAGGGTAGCTGTTGACCTAGACTATTATATTCTATATAATTGTAAGCTTGCTGCCACTTGAATGAAATGTCTTTATACGAGAAACCTGAATCTAGTACCCTTATTATAATTTAGAGTAGTTAGTTTTATTTAGTTCAACTTAAGTCTCAGAAGGCACTGATAAAATTCAGATGATATCTGTCTGTTTGAGCTGTCATTTTTCATTGGAAATCTGACGCCCTAATGTGACGAATAGAATGTTTCAGCCCCAGTTGCACCTGTTGGCGCAGTACCACATGGCACACGATGAAAAGTATATGCTTTAACACCTGTTACAACAAAAACATTAAATTGTGTCGATTTTACATCAGATATTTGTGAAGTTACCTTTAATCTCAAAATGTTAACAATTGATATTAAATGTGTGTTTCATGCCCAAAAAATATCATCCCAGTTTGCAAAACTAAATGCAAGAAAAATGAGAATCAAATTGGCAGTGCCAACAAACGAAAGAGCTCTGAAATTTGGCTCTTAGAGAATTGGAACACTTTGTTAACGCGACAAAAAGGAAAGACAAGTCTGGTTAGTCACACATCAAGGTGTGTCATAGCTAGCAAGGTATGTCTATACCTTTGATGTATCTTCGTCAGTAATTTGTGGAAGATGTTAATATCTGGACGGTTACTCTTTTAGATTATGGCCTTCGACAATTGCACTGGTATCCCTAATGAAAATGCATTGAGCTATTCATTTTTGAACGTAGCAAATCGTTATTATGACACCAGGTGGCACAACACCACATTAAATGTGCATATAACATGTGTTTATAAGTGAATTCTGCAGATTTGCTGCCGGCCTGCTGGCTCCTTTGCATGATGTTAGTAGGGCGCAATGATCTGGAATGATATGAGGGCTGGAATGCAACCATACATCACGTTACGTTCCATTCTGCTTGATGCTACGTCTTCAATGCATAGGTCTGTTTTCTGCCACGTCTGGTGTTAGACTCTGTCATGCATGCGGCTGTATACAATAAAACTACGTGTTTCAGACAACATTTTAATGCGTTTGGGACTGTATTCCAATATGTTCAGTGGTATATTCTATTACGATGGATACCATATTAAATTGCTTTGGTACTTAAATTAAAGTTGGCAGAATATTTCACATTTGCTCGTTATTGTCTGAAAACATGGAATGGCAGTAACTTAGAACATAGGATTATGTATGAAAGGGAAGTGGGATATGGCACATCGTAGCTATGACCAGAGCTGTCACTTTTCACGATGCAATCTATGGGCAAGCACAATGATGTCAAGGAAGATGGCTGTGGTCCACCCACCACAATGCTGCACAGTTGAACAAGTTCCTCTACCTGAGGTTGAATTACATGAAAGTCAAATGAAAGTTCGATTTGTCAAAGCCTCTAGACCAGGAATGTTCCGCGGTGCCCGTAGCTTGACCTCGGGCTTACTGCGGGGTTCTTCTATTACGTCGGCTGAAAGGTGGCACAATTTGTGTCGTTGGTTGTTAGCTGTTTTTATTGTAATTTTGTTATAGAATAGCCAAATAGACTGTTACACTTCAACATGATTCAGTTTTGACAAAACAACAGTGTAATTATCCCCTAATTGTCAACGGAAATGCAGACGCAATATTAGTAAAACCATATGAAACCATGACGTTTCGCAGGTATACTATATGTAATTACGTGTTGCTAACATGTTTATCCGTGCTATCACATCCTCGGTGAATGACTAATAGTCCGTAATAGAGGATGATTTGCATGTATATCACAAAGCTTGAAAAAATATCAATGTTTGTGGTGGCTTTTGTGCAGAACCGTATTTGTCTGCAATTGCACTTGAAAATTTTGAAAACAAGCAAAAATGTTACATCGGTCTTAGCTGACTGAATTACTGGACTTTTGTACATATCAACCTGTGGCTTGTTTGGCATGCAACAGGATTCGTATGTCTTCCCTAGTAGCTGAACTATTTAACCCTTTCCCGCTTAAATGGCGCACCAAAGCCCGGATACAGATTGTCGTCTGCTTCAATGTCTCTACAGAAATTTCATGTTGGTAAAAGCTATGTTGATGAAATTTGTATTGGAGACTGATGTCTCTGGTCAAGAGCTCTCCTCGGCGCTGGTTGGCCACAATCGCATAGAGGTAAGCCATTGATTCAGGCGTATATTGACCAGAAAAGGGTCAAACAGGTGTGAGCAACTGTACGACCAATGTTCATAGAGTACAGCCAATTTAAAGAAAGTGTCGAGAAACGCATAGAATTTGATATTGCCATTTTCATGACAAGCACCACATCCTGACCGCTTGGAAATCAACAATTGACATGATTGAGGACGAGCGTCTATCCTGATTGCAGTTTACTCTTGTTCCATCGGCAGTATGCCTTGTAAGAAAGGTGCAAAGTTTTAGTGTGTTTTGTGGGTTACCACCACATTTGTGCAACTTGTTTGGGAATTGAGCGGATTGACTTTTTTGGTTCCCAGTTTGAAATGCTGCATCTCTTAATTGATATATTGATATCAGTCAAGGGCCATAACATCTGGCGTACAGTTACCGTCTCCAAAGGGTGCAGTCATTAGATGATGCATAAAATTGAAACTGAATACTAGGACGCCAATTGTTGTAACATTACCAGCCTGATAACATGGAGAAACAAGCCACCGTATGGAACATGTCGTCTCCAGGTGGCACTGGGATTAGCTCTCCTCCCAGGTATCGACTTGCCGCAGGTGGAGACCCCTGTAAGGTAAAAACCCGTTTCATTTAGTGGATGAAACTGTCACGTAACACAGGCCGTATGGATGATGAAAGCAGTTTGCACATTTATTTAGACGTATATTTCTTTTCCACCTCGAACCGAAACAAACTTGTGGAAGTCTGTTTCGAAGCGAACTACCCCGTGTCATACGCCTTACAAAATAAACTCACTGCAAAACGATACTTCCAGTTAGGACTGCATACTACGTGACAATGCGCTGAAAGATGTATCGTACCTTTCTGTAAAGTCAAACCTTGTATGTGAGGTGAGTCGTGCAAAGTTGCTTACTTAAGGCGCAAAAGCAATTGGCTTCTGCACATTTGCGTCCCTCCAGACGCATCCTAAGCACGCCGAATAGGCATTCCATAATGAATGTGTTACTGCCTGTTCGAATCCTTTTATAAGTATGTGGAATATTTTATAAATGGGCTAATTGCAGCCACTACCTGACGTTAAAAATCAGATATTGTCTGACAAAGCATAAATTTATGTATGAGACTTGAGAGCAAAAGTCAACTGAAAGTCATCATGTTGTGTCTCACAGTCTCATATTGGGTATATTTTGTGGATCTTTGACTGTTGTTACCTCTTCAGCAACTTATCCGTAAAGAAACGGCTTAATTTCAAACTGTCGGTGATGCTGATATCTTTGACGTCGACATTTTGGAATTGAACATTAGATTGCATGGTAATAGTTTTGATTAGGTCATTGCAGATTGTCAAATTTTATTTTAAACTCTAATTTGACATACAGTCATTGATATCAAAATGTTAGTCTTTTCAGGAAAATCTAAAAGAAAACGGAGCATGTGCAGTCATATCTGAGGTCAGAAACATAGTGCACAAAATTTGCTGAATTATCAGCACAAAGACATATTAATTGTTCGAGGCCAACAGTAATTAGGTAAACGTTACTTATGTGAAAGTTAAGAACTACAGACCCCATACACGTGTTCTAGTGTCCCCTTTGAAGCCATTGGTACTGACATTTCATTGAAGACTCTTTTCAATGTATTTTCCCTCAAAGTGAACAAACGAAATGCAGTATATTGTTTTGAAAATCAATGAAGCGCGCCTAATTCAACGCACGTTATGGAGAATCCCCCAAAAAGTGTACCAAGACAAAGGCGAACACGAAAGATCATTCCTATTCGTAGTAAGTTTGAAGATTATTCAGGAAGTGAATTCGGAAAAGTAGAAAACTACAAAAAAAACACCGAAAATGATGATGATGATGATGATGATGATGATGATGATGATGATGATGATGATGATGATGATGATGATGATGATGATGATGATGATGATGATAAAAACTAGGCATACCTTCAACGCAAAGCGTTGACTGAAGGGTCCACCATTTGCTCAAGTTAGGTCATGGTGACTTCAAAATCTAATCAGTTCATCTTGCCAGGTAAAATAAGTATGTTGCCAAATTTGGGCAAACTACATGGAGGCATTCTGTAGATATCGTGGTAACGAGAATGTGCACATCTGGACGGACGGACAAACCGAACACATAAAGGGTCCCCCCCATGGGACGGACCCTTGAAAAGGCGCCCAAAATATTTCCATGCACATTTCATACAATAAACGAAACAATTTGGAGATTTTTCTTATAATCCCCATGGATGACATAAAATAAAACTGAAGCCCTCACAAGGCATTGTCTATGCCAAGTTAAAAGCGAATCTTGTCAATGGTTTGGCAGTCTTCCTGTATGTAGACATACGCTCGTATCAACCGTGCTAAGATGTACTGCTTACTGATCATCATCTTTTCTTCACAAAATCGTCTTAAATAAGGAAATAGCCGTTAAATGTCCTAATTACCAGTTTTGGAGGACAAAACCACATTGCAAGCATGTATGAAATGAATAATGGTTACGTGTTTGGAGAAATCAAAACAAAAACAAATGGAATTCACATGGAAAAATCAGAGCGCCCTATGTTGAACAAACGATTATGGTTTACAGGTACTCAGAAGTGTTTTTATGAAATTTTGAAACTTTGCACCAGGTACGACAGCTAATTGACCACACGTTGACTGCAAATCGAAATCATTCACGCGTATTTTTGTGTGTTCGTCTTGAGATAGATACACTCCTGGACAAAAAAAAAACAAACAAAAACAAAAAAAAAAACAAAAAAAAACAAAAAAAAAAAAAAAAAAAACACAAAACAAAAAAAAAACAAAACAAAACAAAACAAAACAAAAAAAAAAAAAACAAAAAAAAAACAAAAAAAAAAAACAGGCACCTCTTTGCTTTTAACAGGGACAGCTCTAAATACTAGTTTGTGTGAAAAATGTGAGTGTTGCATGGACTGTTACGTGGCATGTACAGGATAGCTAAAAGTATTCCGGAGCGGTCACACACACACACAAAATATCATGAAAATGAGATAACTGCGAAAACGTGCCAAAAGTGTGTCTCCTATTGGGGTGTTTATAAGCGGCTACTGACAAGACAGGGACCAGTGTGAATCCATTGTGCCATGGCGGGTTACTCACAGCTCTCTCCCATTTAACAGATGCAGGATTATTGGCTTGTATGTAGGTTGCAAGGAAAATGGAGTGCTCCAGATCGGTGGTAAAGAGGTGACGAAACCGTTTTCAACAAACAAGATAATTGAAGAATTATAGAGGAATGCTGAATGTGTAAGACCAAGACTTTCAGATGGGAGGGACGACCGTTACCTGGCGCAACACGCGAAGACGCACTAGTGCCTTTCGGTGGACAGGTTTGTTCAAAAATGCCGCCAGGCCTGCAACATTGCAGCATCACGGCGTGCAATCAACAGGAGACTGGCGTTGGCCAAACTGAGGTCATACCGCCCTGTCATCCACATCCCAACCGGCTCAGCACAGAAGGCTCCGCGGATACAGTTGTTTAAAAATCATGCCGTCGGAACCAGAGTTCAATGGACGATACTGATGCGGTCGGAGAACTCGCGATTTTGCCAAGATTATCATGATGGGTTAAAACAGGTTTTACCATACTGACCTACTACTGGCCAATCACAAGGCCAGAAATCTATGGTCTAACCACTACTGCAACCTACAGTTTTTCAAAGATTCAACAGCTGAGTCCTCACAAAATTACTGCCCCCCCCCCATAAAACAGTATCTGATCCTGGAGACGTAAGTGTGAAAGGATATCAATCCAGAAGGGTAACCTTCACACAACGTTCAGCTTTTATTATTATCGCAGTGTTAACTCCTTTCAGAAGTGTAATTTCCATTCATTGGTACAATCAGTGGTGTCTTGACCCAGTGGGACTGTCTGAGGAGGGAGCTGATCATCCCTGGGACCTGGCTGGCCTGTCGGCAGGCCCCCGGCACACTCTGATGTTGGCTGTTAGGGAACATGTGTGGTCTTATTTGCCATTACACTTTTCACCTCCAGCTGATTCAACTGCAGAAGCCATGTTTGTGTAACTGGCACCCCAAATCGTGGATTTTTGGCCTCCGGTACAGCATCTCTTTAGTGTAACAACTGCTGTGTTTGAATTTTCATGAAAGAGTCAAGAACATAATTTTCTTCCATGACTGCCAGTGTTCGCTTGTTGCCGCTTGCACAATGTTCTGCAGAATGAGCGCAATTCTATTTTTGCAAAACATAGGAATTAAAATTTGTTTTTTATTGCCGTGGTCAAGATTGGAGAGATTGGATGGAAATGGCTGGGTTTAGTGTTGATCACCACATCAGTTTTTATTGCACGCATTATATTGAGCAGAGCATGTGGTCATGCTGTGACCATCTATGGGATCCACGTGCAAGGCCAGATGGTAGAAGTCAGTTAGACCATTGAAACGTGTGGTCTAGCCAACCTCCTCGCTACCGCTCGGAGGTGTGTTAGACCACACTTTTCAATAGTCTCACTATAACTTAGACGTATGCCTTCAGAGGGGTTTGTGGATGGATGACCGCTGTGGAGGAGGAAGCCTCATGGTGTGTGGGACAATCATGTCAATAGTGAGAACAGAACTGAAAAGGGGAAATGGGACTCTAACAGGCCAGCGCTATGCGGATGAGATCCTGACACGAATCCCCGAATGGTTCCAGCCACATCCTCGGCTACTGTTCCAGCAAGACAATGCTGGGCCGCCCACTGAATGAGTCAGCATGCGATATCTCCAGTAATAAAACGTCGAAGAGTTCCCATCGCCAGCCCGGTCTCCTGACCTGTCACCCATTGAGCAATGTTTGGGATGTGCTTGCCCGTCGAGTCAGGGACGGTTACGATGAAACTGTGGCAACCCCAGACAAACTGGCACAGCAGCTCAAAGACCAGTGGAACCAAATTCTCCAGGCTAAGATAGCCAAGCTCACCGGTGGCATTCCAAGAGTGGTCAGGCTTGTCTTGCAGAAGAGCACGTGGTGGTCACACCGGCTACTAATGGGTGCAGCTGTCAAACAAAATGGCCCTTTTCAGGACAATCACATCGTCACAAAAGAGATAATAAAAGCACTGGTACACTAAAATACCAAATGTTGACGAAGGCGGGGGGGGGGGGGGGGGGGCAGGGTGTCTGATTTTTTGGCCAGGAGTGTATTTCTGTGTGGAACGTGTGTGGCAGTGCACTCCAGCCATATCGTATCCCTGCCACTCGCACAGTTTTTGAAGGCAGAGACCTGCATGATGTTCTAACATGACATGATAAAAATGCGGGGTACCACGAGATAAATAAATGTATGCCTTAGTATCAAATAAAAAAAGTGTTACTAGCGTCCGTGCATCAATTACTGACAACAGTTTTTTCCGGATTACAATAGGAAGTACTCCACTAAAACAAAGCAGGCTGTTTATATTATTTGGGTACATAATATTTTTTTTCCTTTTAGGCAAAAAGTACATCCACATTATACCTTTTTAGAAGTTTGTTAACCATATTTCATCCCAAGGAGGTGCAGGCGCTTAATTTTTATGAATAATGAATATGAAATCATTCCAAAAACATAGATCTACGCACTTACACTCAAGTTATGACGTCAATTGTACATCTGTGCTTCGTTTGGAAAGTTTATTTACGAACTTAGAATCATATTTTCACACTTTTTAAGCATAATGGGACCCACCGTGTTCTGGTCAAATCCATTTTGTTCTTTCTCAATTTGCTTTAGCTCAGTCCAAAATTTCATCAAAAACTTGTGTTTGTGTCCATATAAAAAGCGATACGTTATTAATGGTTACATCCCTGCAACGTGAGTTTCAATGGAACAGTTAAAGTAAGTTTAAAAAAATCAAACAAAACAAAACAAAACAAAAAAAAAAAAAAAAAAAAAAAAAAAAAAAAAAAAAAAAAAAAGAGAATAGAAACATCCCCCAAAACACCCCCACCTCAAACAAGAAAATGAATAAATAAAGAAATAAATAAGTAAATAAATAAATAAATAAATAAATAAATAAATAAATTAAATAAATAAATAAATAAATAAATAAATAAATAAATAAATAAATAATTAAATATAACGATGTCTTTGTTTCTAGCGATTTTATTCTCTTCGCAAAGTCCAATGTCGGGGGACTTTTAATGTTCTCCTGAGCATTGAATAAGGGTCAAAATTGCAACTCCTCTTGTTTCCTTTGTTCTACGTCTATCCCAAAATTGACTGGATGAAGGGGTTGTGGATACCATTGGAATTCCTTCCTGGTTTCGATGTGTCGTTTATAAAAAAACTGACGAACAGAGAGGGGCGCCGCAGATCTTTTCGTGTGCAATTATTGACTGCTTTTAATTCAATTTATGGAATAAATACATGTTTGCATCAGGTTGCAAAAAGATAGGTCTAAATTGTATATCACGTGCGCCTTGAAACGAGAGAAACATTTCACTCACCGACCCTGACGTAAGCTTGAATAATTGGAGGCAATGGTTTAATATATCATGACAATGATGGGTGGATTCCATGTCCCAAGAGCGTTAATTCACTTGTGTCTTGACATAATGCTGACATTTGAACACATTTAGGAAGCAGTTCAGTTGATTTACGGCTATTTGTAAAGTTACCTATCGCCGATATACTACTGGTAACTGCAAATGCATATGATGGGAGCAAAAAGTTTCAATAGAAATAGTAATACCTTATCGGGACCTTCAAATGACAATATTCTGTCCTTAAAATGTTATTGACCAAATATCAAATACGCCGATCAGCACACTTTAAGAACACAGCGTTTCACGGCGTAAAAGTATGTGGACTGGACTGTAGCGCCCTCTCACGGACTTCCGTAGTATTTAGAACTAATTTCAGGTGATACAAACATCCTGTGCAGAACCATGGATTTAGATGGATATTCCACATCCCCGGTGCAACCATTTAAATTTGTTCCAATTGTCTGACCTCTAACACCAAAAATAATCTCCATATTCCTTTTGATGGACCAAACTAATAATTCTTCTCAGGCGACTATTTGCAAGTATTACCATATGCACCAACTGTTGACCGACATATTATAGACGATTATGCTGAAAGTCTGAGAAGACGTTCTGAAAAAGGCAAATTTTATCTCTTTCTGCATGTTTAAAATTAGTTTACATGCACAAAAACAGGTAATCACCCCACAATGGTTACAAAAAGACTGAATTCTATTTTTTGTAAATAATGTATTTCATTAAAGCACTCCCCTCCGAGACGTAGTGAGACTTCAAAATCCATTCTAGCTATATTTTATTTTGTTGGTAAAACACACTTATCAAATTGTTCCCCTTATAGTGATATACGGTAAGAAATGGGTAATTATACTTTGCATGCTGAAAGCAACCCACAATTTATTGTTTCACATGCACAAATTTTAACATTTAAAAGTTTCCTTGTATTCTCTTGTACGCTATCCTTTCTCATCTTGTTTGAAAGATAGACAAAAATTACCGAACAAAGAAAATAATAATTCTACATCTCACCACAGAAATGTGTTAGAGAGAAAAACATTTAGGGATATATAACACGTGAATTGGTCCCTTTTTTGCAGGTAGAATCCACGAACATTACATGCAAAACATTTACCTCTCATCCTTGTGTAGAAAATTCACATTTTGTCGAATATGAACTGAAAAGGGTGATTCAGTGGACGCTTTGGCAGTCCCCAGAATCCACCATTTCTGTTCGTGAGACAGTACTGTTTATCTGATTTTATGTTGACGTCACTTCATGCGCTAGGCGCCTCTCTCACCAACACCCCCCCCCCCCCGCCAGTTATGCCTCATTTACGTATCTAATACCTAACGTGCTTGTTTTATCAACCAGAAGGCGGTATGTTGACACAGAAGGCGCACTGCGAAGACGAGGGGCCAATTACATTCCATTAGATCAATCCAAATTCAGCAAGTGAAGACCGTCAGTATGGCAGATGACATGTGTACAATAGGCCATTGTGGGGTTCCCCTGGAACCCTTCATTTACCCGGGTAATGATTTTTTCCGGTTATACTGTTCCGGCATTCAAAAGCCAGATATCCGAAAAAGGTAGCCGTGGATATATGTCATTTTGCCCCTAAAACATCTAAAAAGAAAGATATTTGAGTCAGATTTGCAAAGCTCCTGAGAATGCTTTGTAACTGAAGCAAAAGCTGGATGAATGAAATACAATTTAAACACTGGACAAAGAGAACGTTTTGATCCTATTTTAGTACCCATTTTGATAGAAAATCGTTTTCTCAAGATTTATAATGGCTGAGCTGGATCTCACAAAGATGCTCACAAAGGTTACAGATAATTGATAGGAACTTTTTGGGGATTGTACCATTAACGCTTCTGTTTATATATTCCAGACCATTTCAATTCTATTAATAAATATAGAATAAGGCTGTTCCTATGGATTGCCAGGGAATCAACTTGAAGGTATTATATGTATTTTCATATTTTAAACTTGTATTTGTCGTGTAACTAATGTGATTTATTCTATATACCCAGAGTTTTGTTAGAAACCATGAAAATATCTAATTAATTTGTAAGTAATATGGAGAACCACATTTCAGCTTGGTGTTTAATCTGTATGTTAGGACTTTGATTCGCACAAAAAATTTAAAAAAAAACAACAAAAAAACCAAAAAAAACCAGCCCTTCCAACCCCCACCCCCACAACAAAGCCCCAACCCCAATATCCAACCTAACTAAGTAAAGGACAAATACTTTAAATATACATTGTCTTCTTACTATGTCGAGACAAACATGTATAACAATATAGAATGGATAAACGTTTTCGACTGTGGTACTGTTACATTATCAAATTAAAATTCGCCATAAAGAACAATTTTGACAAAAGGTATGTATTCTTTTGTCTCTTCTAAATTCAATAGTTAAATCAATTACGTTAAAAGACTGAGATATAAATATGTTGTGTATAAACAGTTGTTGTGGTCAAAGACACTTTAAAGGCATCCACTTTAACTAAGTGGCGTGGGGCCCATCTGAATTACTAAATTGGATGTGCATAAAATAGGAAGCAAAAAGCGTGCTTTCAAGCGACAGTGTAAAATTACAGTGAAACCTCCCTATACCGAACGCCCTTAGGACCAGAAAAAAGTGTTCAGTATAGTGAGGTGTTCGGTTTAGGGAGGTTTGATAGCACTGAAAGAATGTATTTGGGACCAAGAAATGAAATGGTGTTCAGGACAGAGAAGTGTTCGGTACACGGAGGTGTTCGGTTAGAGAGGTTTTACTGTATTGCAATGAGTGTGACATCCGTATTCATTCTGCCTTCTATTTTCTCCTATAGTGCGCTCAATATAACCAAGCGGGCGTTTTTTCTAGAGAGAGATAGATAGAGAAAGATACCTGCAACGAGGTGCCAAATCGCACATTGGCATATATGCATTCAGTTTATTTTTGCCCAATTCATATCAAATCGAGGGATTTGTGTGATGTTCTGAAAACGGAAGTGCGGATATAATAACTGCGGCATAGCTGAAACACACTTCTTAAGGTGCCAAGAATACATCACCCCTCGGCTTGAAGCGCATGTCGTGGGTATGTTATTGGTTTAGTCTCACTTTGATGGTGCACACAGTACAGCAGTTACACGTAGAAATTGGCTACGGGGAAGGGTAGTGTGGACATCAATATTCATGATGTAATGCAGAGGTTTCACATCATACGTACACTACCTTTTTTGTCGCGCCTCACGTTTCGGACCTATGTTGTCAGCCCAAAGCCTGTGTATTGTATATTTATCTTAAACTTAAAGGTCCATTCTGACAGAGAACTTGACAACGCACAAAATTCAGAGTCAATTTATGCACATGTTCCTTTTGCTCCTACCATAATAAGGTGATGGAGAGTTTTGTGCTTCTTTCATTGCCCGGCTTGTTGGAGAGTGCAAAGTCACTGAAGTTCTAATAGTCTCTTGGCGCCTAATTGAAAGCTCTCATACTGGAGAGGTGGACTATGTAATCCGAAAACAGTGATTGTTATCACGTGTGGATCTCTCGATAACTACCACAGGGCCTCACTGCTACACCTACACAGAGCAGTATGCCACTTGGGCTACAGTGTCTGATACGCCCATGATTAGTCTGTTTCCGAAGATGGAATAGAGAATTGGGTCATATCAATCAACTCTTCAAGGCATTCCATGCTTGAGTTTTAGCAGCATTGTTAACATACATCGAGAGTAAATTCGTGTGTTATTTTTGCGTCGATTTTGTTTCTTCCTGACGCTTAATTGTCGCTTGTTACCAATCAGTCAAGACCCCATAATTGTACATATATTATATTGCTAACGTCAGAAGAAGCAGAGGACAATGCATACAGTTTTGGTTTTAAGTGATAGTTATTCATTCTTTTGAACCGCAAACTATTGTCATGCAGGTGAACCGAGGTAGGCTTAATAAGGTGTTGGGAAACTCTGGATATGGAAAAATATGGGCTTTTGAAATATAGTTGCCTATTCTGGCTACCAGGATCGCACATCGATACCTCACGGTACGTTGTAAGAGGCAAGATGTCAAGTGAGTGGGTCATCACGCAGTTGTGGATACCAACGTGAGGATATGTGTTCAAAAGTAAAATATATCAACAAAATAGAGAGATCGGTATGCAGTAACTGATCCCCTAGACGTCCTAACAGTGGGCCTAGTGTGCCTCAATTTTTTTCGTGTTTTTCTATAAATTCTCACGCATTTTAATTAAGTGCAGTGAGGGAAAAAGCCAAATTAAGTCGAAAGCAAACCCATCTAGAATACAAATCCACATCTTTACATCTATCACTAAGGTTTTTTTTTTCTATTTTTTTACCCCCAATCCACCACCCCACCACTTTACGATGCAAAGCATTGTGCAGTAGAGTAGAACTGCAAGTGGGTCAATTAAAATGGGTCAAAAAGGATAACGATACCATCGGTAAAATGTGATATTTTTTCTAGCCTTCAAATATAATAGAGAATCAAAAAGGTATCCAATTCAAAATTTGACAAGGAAAACATACTTTAACATATCTAGTGAACGGCATTTTGAAGTTGAAATTTCTGGATTGTTTCGGGTCCATTCATCCTTAGCAAAAGTTAAGATGCACCGTATGGGAACCGTCTTTTTATTGTAATTGAAAATTGAAAGTTTATTATTGTCACAGCACAAAATAATACAATATAGATGTACAATATCTGTTGATTAAACATTCAGGTAATGTAATATGACAATGAGCGCGAGAATCATAGATTATATGCCCTTTCATATATCACCACTTAAGTATATTTTCTTAGTGCAGAAAAATGGTGCAAACACTAAATAAAACAAAGGGATGCATTAATCATGTAAATATCCAGCATGATCATGAATACAAACTAGCTGTGAATAGATCAGCATGTGCAGTTTTGCAGATAATGGATCAGCATGTTTCATAGTAATTAAATGACAGAACCTTGTTTTTTCAAAAAAATATCTAACTCTCCTTTTGAATACTGGAATGCTACAATCAAACTCAATTCCTTGAGTGATTGTATTCCAAATACAGACTCCTTTGTGCCTAATTGTTCTAGATTTGGTCAATGACCTACAGAATTGTACATGTAATTTACAAGACTGCCTAGTGGTGTGTCCATGTATTCCGGTATTATAAATGAACATGTCATCAAACGCCACAGGTAATAGTCCTCTACAAAATTTAAACATAAATATTGATGAACAATGAACAAACATCTCAGGCAATTTCAATATATGCAGTTTTGCAGATAATGGGTCAGTATGTGTCAAACAAGAAGAGGAAGTAATGTTTCTTACAGCTGTCATTTGTTGTTTGAATAAGGTATCCAGGCAACATTTAAGAGTGTTACCCCAGACCTCAATACAATATTGAAAATATGGACATATAAAAGAATAATACAAGGTTAAAAGTGTGTCTTCTTTCAGAAGCCTGCGTGCTTTGTAGATAATACCTTTACCTTTTGCTGCTTTAGAACGAATATGAATGATATGAAAAGACCAGTCTTGATGAGCATCTATTATTACTCCTTTCGAATTTCGAGTGATCAACTTCCAAGATAACTTCTTCATTTATTTTTAGTGGAAATATAGGTTGATAATATTTTTTTGCTTTGATCTAAATACCATATACTGAGTTTTTTTTAGTATTAAGTGATAAAGTATTTGCCTGTAGCGAGTTATATAACTTACTTAGTTCTTAGTTCATACATGTTGTTAATCATTCAGATTTTTACCATTACTAAGACATTTGTATCATCAGCAAATAATAGTGGAAAAAAACGGTTGAGACACATTTACATTATCATTTATATATAGCAGAAATAAAAGGGGTCAAAGAATTGATCCTTGTGGGACTCCTTCTTCCTGAAGAACGTGCATTGTCATAACATACAAATTTCTTTCTTTCTGACAAGTAATTTTTTACCCAATTCAACGCTATGCCCTTTATCCAGTAACACTCTATTTTTTTTACACAGAATATTATGATTAATTGTATCAAATGCTTTACTAAATTCCAAAAATACACCCAAAACGTATTCACCCTTTTCAATAGCTTCTGCTATAATGTAAACTAGTAAAATTAATGCCATATTGGTGGAATGATTTTTCTTGAAGCCAAATTGATATTTATACAATATATTATGCTTATTGATGAAAGAAGTCAATCTGTTGTACATTAATGTTTCAAGTATCTTATAGAAGTCAAGGTAATACTGACACGGGTCTATAATTATTAATGTGAGAAGCATCACCACCTTAATAAATAGGTATAAATTTTGCAATTTTAACTCACTTGGAAATACACCATTCATGATAGACAAGTTACAAATGTGTGTAAAAGGTTGAATGAACTTATCGTATGAACATTTCACAATTTAGCACAAATTTAAACTTATTCTCACTATTAGATTTTATCCCTTTTATGATGTCCAATACTTCTTCTTCAGTAACTGGGCTCAGGAAAATAGTAAACTTGGTATGATGTGCAATATACGAGAGAGGATATACATCTGTATCTGGTATCTTTTTGGCAAGAGAAGGCCCTATATTTACATAGAAATCATTAAAGATTTGAGCAATAAAGGTATTATCGGTTGAAGTATGGCCATTAATGACAAATTTTGCTTTGGTTACATTTACTTTTTTCTTGTTTATTGCGTCTTTGATCAATTTCCGTGATTTTCTGATGTCGTTTTTACTAGATTTAAATAATTCTTCATAATGATTTCTTTCAGCATTTAATAAAATATTTTGTTGTTTATTCTTATAACATTTATAAATTGTTTCACAATTTCTTGACGGATGTCTTCTATAGTGTACAAACAGTGCATGTTTTATTTTTATACACTGTTTCAGCCCAGGAGTTAGCCATGGTTTCCTATTTCGGTAATTAAGTTTGATTTTTTAAAAGAGGAAATGAGTACTCATAGTGTGACTGGAATTGTTGATAAAAATGGAGGAAGCACCTTGAACATCATTAGTTGCAAAGACATTTGCCCAGTTAACTGTTTTCATTTTTGGTATGAACTCGTCAATATTTTTCTCAGAATATGATCTTTTAATAATATACTGATCAGATTCCTTAGTTGGACAATTTCGATTTATAACGAAGATAGGGAAATGGTCGCTCATAGCGGTGTATAAAATGGCGATTAAAGAGTTTACTTTAACATTATTAGTAAAAATGTTATCAATCAAAGTAGCCGAGTTATTTGTAATTCTTGTGGGCTTATTTATCAGAGGGACAAAATAATGAGAAACATCATTTCAGTGAATTCAGCTGTAGGTATATGTTCCTCGACATTTAACAAATTTATTTTGAAATCACCCATCAGGTAATAGTGGTTACTTTCCTATTTCAGTTTGTCTCAGGTGTCACTGCAGTGACCAATAAATATGTCCATATCAACATCAGGTGGGCGATATAAAGTTCCAATTATGACATTTTAGTCAGACTTAATATCCTTTTTGTTTAATTCCATAAATACACTTTAAACATATTCATTAAAAACTTTGATATCATCGCGTAGTTGACAATTAATTGAATCTCTGACAAGCACTGATACACCTCCGCCACGCCTATTTGTGCAATAGTTACTATAAGCAGTATATCCTGGAATGTTAAATAAGTCCACACCGGCATGAGAAAGCCATGTTTCTGACAAACCGATACAGGAAAATTATATACTAAGTGACTCTAAATATAACTGGAATTGGTCCGTATTTTTAAAAACACTTCTGATATTTATGTGTACAAGAGAGAAGGCATCAGTATTTATTAGTAATTGATCACATTTAGTATTAAATGCATCTTCCACAAAATAATCACTACTGATATTGCCTTGTGTCACACTATTCAAAATACTGGAGGTCAGGATCTACATCATACAACAGATAATTATTGCTTTCATTGTTGAGCTCAAATGGAACAAAATATCGCTCATTTGTCAACGTGTGAAATACTATTATAATAAGAGTTCTCAGCAAGCGCTTTCTTAAAAAGATCATTACCATCATAATGATTGAAAGGAAAATTTGATTCACAACTTGTAATACATAACCACTTCTCTGAAAATGTATGAACATATATGGAATCAAACTTAGAAGTAGTTGGGAGACATTTCAAATGAAGCTTTTTTTTTACAGTATACGCAACACATGTGGGGTGCAGTAGATATAATCCTTTTATCACAAATGTCACACTTACCCATTACATACATGAACGAGTTAAAAAACGTTTTTGCCACAGCCCATATTTGAGTATAACTAGAAAATAGTTGGAATAGTTCAAATACCCCCCCCCCCCTTTTTTTTTCTTTTTTTTAACAGCGTTCACAACACATGTGGTATGACGTAGGTATAATTCTTTTATCGCAATAGTCACATTTATCCATTGTCAATATGACTTAGGTAAAGTTGTTTTACTGCATCCCATGTTTTTAAATAAAAGTGCCTGTGAACAGAGAAAAGGTGAATTTGTATACATGTTAGGAAATATGCCAATGACAAGTCCTTGTTAAGCATCATAGCTTGAACAAAGATTTATATGAGAATAGAGACTTAATACAATATAGTTGATAGACAAATAATTAATTGCTCACATTAGCTCACTGATCTCGGTATATGATAGGTCCCAGAGGAGTTACTATAGGATGAAATGGTAGACAATAAACACATTATTAGATATTCAATGTTATGCTGGTCAGTACAACTACAATCTGTCACGAGGGAAACTCACTTTATGAGTGAGGCATTGTCGTTGTATTGCCTACTGTATCATTAATGGATATTTTATGTCGTTTTTGGTAACTTGTCTCACGCTTCACATTGATACTTACATATAACAGTCATGACATACAATGAGCTTTATTATTATTCATGATCTGAAGCAGAGCATGTGGATAGCAAGCCCAGATTTACAGTCCAAGTATCTTGCTATTCTGGGGTGAATGCAACACGAAAATGTCATACGGACAAAATATTCACCAAGGGACATTATTATATGCGAAGTACCAATTGTGTTTCAGAATTACAAATAGTCCATATGATGTTCTGGGACTTTTGCTGCCTTACCCTTTACCTTCTGAGCATTTGCCTTAAATTTAAGGACAAAAGAGACATGGGACATTGTACGCATTCGGTCAAGAGTTGATTTTAGGTGGCTGCAGTACTGAAATCGGGACGGGTAATGTACCTCACAGGTATTGCCGAAAAGTGCATTGCTTACAAACCTCTCAGAACAGAAAGTTGAGGCACACTCGCTCACTGCTTGCCTTTGGGGGGGGGGGGGGGGGTATGTAGATCGTTTTTTTTTTCGTGAATTTGATCTGGGCAGGGCTAGACCATACATCCCGCATTTGACAATTGAGTGAACGCAAATTTCAAGCCAAGCTGGATGCGATCTCCGGGCAATTTATCTGCGATGGACCTAGCATACCTAGAGGCCAAGGTACATTGTAACTGCAACTGACCATTTATTATCAATTGATGCAACGTGCGTTTCACACCTGCTAGCCAATCAGACACATGTATGCCAATAAGCACTTTTTTGCTAGTGTAACTGGCACCTAACTTATACTTAGATGCAAGATGTATACGGTTGTCATTCCTAGGTCTACAGCCAGCGGCTGACACATACACAAAAGGCATGACTTACACATATTCGCTGTATCCCCACAATACCCCATTCGAACGGAATTCTTGGTTCTAGATTGGCCCCTTCCAAAATGCAATCCGAATAAACTCGTTCTCACAACGTTTCTACCTTGTGTCCCGCCAGAACGTAAGTTGTAATAAATGTGTTCATAACCTGTCGGGATTGACCCCCAGTGGAATGCAATTATGAACCAACTTCTAATAACTTTGAATTGTGTGTTGGGTGAAAACACGAAGCTATGGTAACATCATGCATATAACTTTGCTCACGTAGGAAATGTAAAGAATTTCGCAATCGGACAGGATAAGAATAGAAGATTGAAGCCCTTGCTGTGGAGGGTAGTGCAGGTATTTCAGGGCTAAGGTTGTGTAGTCCCATCACTTTCCGTTGTAATTTACAAATTAATGAATTTAAAACTGTTGCCAACGAGGTATCAAATTTCCACCCAAAAACTGTTTATATAGCTGCAATATTCATTATATAACCATAGCTTCAGTGGTGAACATTTTATTGTGTATTGCTTTAACATATAAACCAATGGGAATGCACAACTCTAGACCTGATAAATGTTTGTGTATTCAGTTTTGTATTGAGGCGAATACACACTGTACAGCTAATGGTCCCTCTACTATGGCAAACAGAGTTTGCAAATGGGCAAGAATGGATCAAGCTGCATCAGTGGAAAACAATTCATGTACCATAAATCAAAACCATATTATCTAGGAACATAAATCCATGACAATCGTGCCGCGCAAATCAATTTATACGAAGAAATGTTTGAAAAAGTTAGTAACCAAATTAAGTATGAATAGCGACAATTGATGAGACAATCATTTTTAAGAAAATTGTTTCGTGAGCAATCGGCTAACATTGTGGACTAATAAAACGGATAGTTGTTGGATCAGGCATCAGCATAGCTGTATACTATGCTGTAAGGCTTTAAGCATGATGACATTGTGATGAACAAGTAAGTTCATCGGAAAATTTTACCATTTCTATGCCGTATCGCACTGTAATTGTTTTGCAAAGATATAATATTCCGATAGACTGAACACAAGATATTGCGAGCTCAGGTAAAATTCAATATCCAGACCAAGTTGAAAAAAAAATGAATAAAGTGAAGGAAATGCACAAGGGCGTCTAAGTAGATACCTACATGCTACATGGGTATGTACAAGGTTGGTATTGTTTTCGAGATTGGATTGCAAAGCAAGAAACAATCCTCTCCAGGATAACTAAGATGCTACCAGGAATAGCTAAATCGCATTTAAAAATGTTAATCTGATATGTGGTTCTTAAACCTTCCTGCGATTTAATTTGTTGACATTATCAAGCTTTCTTATAGGTCTTAAACACACGTGCACCGGGACTCAAATACGAAGACATGGGAAGTGGTTGAATCTGTGAACAAGTACTTTGTTTTATGACCAGGTGATAAGACGTTTGGAATTCTTCATAATTCTGGTAAAAAATCTGTTCTTAGTCTTTAAAGATGTTTGTGGAAAGTATGTATTTGTACGTGCCTTTTAATGCTCAGTGCAGTCGAATGTTAACAGTGCAGGTTTAGGGTGAGGCATGGTTTATTACTGGAAATGTTTCTGTGGGCATGTTCAGCAGTTTTGCTCACAAACAAAGCCAAGCAATGAATACATTTCCAACAACACGTTACTAAATTCTGCCAATATTGATGTATTTGAAAGTGCAAAATTATATGCTCTTCTCTTGATTTTCAGTGCATGGTATTGTCTTATGTGTGAACAAATGACTTCTGGTAAACAGTAGTAAGTAATGACCAAGAGCAAAATGTGCCTGTCCTTGTCCTCTCGCGTAAAGTACTTTTACAACTCTAATTTGGAGCTGTCTTGACTACGATTTGGCCACTAGCCAGACCTCATCTATCATCATTGGTTCTCTCGACACCAAAGCGATTTTAGCATGTGCATAGTCATAAGTCAGTCACTGTTTTGGGTGTGTATGCATGCATGCCGTGGAGCAACTCCGAATACTTTGGATGTTTGTGTTTTTTTTCTTTTTTGTATCTCGACGCACTTATACTTTCAACATTCGCCCCCCGCCCAAAAAAAGAAAGAAAAAAGAAAAAAAACAAACAAAAAAAAAACCGAAAAAAACAAAAACAAAAAACAAACAAACAAAAAAAAAAAAAAAAAAAAAAAAAAAAGAAAAAGAAATTTCCAACTATCTTCTTATCATCTGATGTCCAGGTAGTTTTGGATTTTTCATTTAAACATACTAGGCTTATAGTTCTAACACAGTAACGCAACAATGAAATGTTAATGCACAAATGCACAGAACAAAACGCAGGACCACACTTTACAAAGGAAACTGGGGGGTGGACGAAAAGGTGTGTGGCATCTATTATTAGTTGGTCCTAACAATACGAAGTTAGTTTTTAGAGTATTCACATTGTAAAGAGAGAGGGTCGTCCAGGGATCATCATGTGTTGGCATGCAGCTTTAACGATGTCTTCATTTTGATTTGCGGTGATTCATATGCCTCTGAAATATTCAAGCATTGCTTTTTTAGATTGTAACGTGCTCCTCACCAAAATATTCACATGGTAACTATTGTCTAAGTTTGCTCCACATGGACACGACGGGAGACTCAACATATGCCCATTTTGTGTGGGTTATCTTTCAGTTAGCTGGAGCCAATTCCCATTCCCATTCCTCTTCCAGCATTGCTGACACAAATGTTCCTCTCTCTCTAGTATAATGCAAATTTCTACCTTTACGTTTGGGTCTTGATGAATTCTTTCATAAAACACCTGAGTATCTTGGTTCCCCAATTATCGAGAGAGTAAATTCCATTCACATAAAGCTGAGGAAAAACTAGTTATAAAATAGAATTTTACTTGCCCTCAAGAGCACGTATGTTTTGTCTGCGTTTCAGGTATTAATCTAGAAGGGAAAATCGGAAAAAATTTCAAACGCAAGCATTCGGGCAAGCTATCTATATATATATATATATATATATATATATATATATATATATATATATATATATATATATATATATATATATATATATATTAATCACAATTCAATTTAAGTGATCTTTCGCCCTGCAGTTAGCTTGGCAATCAGTTCGGTCCATGAGATTGGTCTGCTCTGTGTTACTGTGTGTGCTTTAGTTAATTTTTTTCTCATTCTTGAAAACTGCCAGTTTCTTTCTCTGCCTTGACGTATTTTTTGCCGAATTATTGTCCAACGTGTATTGCTTTCTTCACATGCTGACTTTTCATGCAGCTATAAAGCTCCGTATATATTAATAGTAGTCCTTGGTTTAATGAATTCCTGAATTTCCATGGTTATCAATAACAGACGGGTACAAGAATGCCATTATTAATGCCAATTTCTATGGTTTGCTTTAATAAATGTTGACTAAATTCTCCTGACACTTCATTGAAATGTATCATTACTGGCTATAAGCAGAAACGCATTGCGCAGTCCTAGTATTTATTATTTGTTTGGCAAAAGAGGAATTCTATCGCTCGATAGCTTTTCCAATAACGGAGAATACAAGTATTACTTGTCTCACTGTGTGGTCCTTTTATCATATCTGGGGCATTGAAGGGGAATAAACTTGCAGTCACGTAAAATCATCAAAGAATTCACTCCGTGATGGCTTCATCTCAATTCCAAGAAGGATATTGTCATGTTGAATGACTTTTCATTTGACTGCTTCTTGATCCGTTTATCGGGTCTCCTTGTACCAATGGAACAACGGATATCCACAGAGTAGACGGTTTGGCAGCGCAATTATACTATAGTACCACCAAAGTATCTCTCTATCTTCCCCAATTGGCAACGAGCAGAAAACAAAGAGAACAACGACACGCCAGTCGTTCTCTTGTGAAAGATGAAGTAAGTGTTTTCTTGGCGTGAATGCAAATTTCACGGTAGGAAACACCTGAATGATTATATTTTTTATCTTTTTAAATGTTGCGTGTGTTCACACAAAATTAACAGAACAATACTACGCATTAGAAAGCATGAATTGGATAACTTTCTCACTTAAGTATATTGATACGTTGCCTGTTAAATAAATTAGCATGCATACTTTCTCCATTCCTGTTAGTCTTCCCTTTGGCTACATAATCACTGTTATAGCACTGACAAAGTAAGTCAATTAATAAATAGCCATTAGTAGTTACAAGTGTAACTGGTTATAGTGTCACACATAACACATAATGCCAATGGTAAAGCTGACAATTGTACCATTCAATCTCTTTCAGATGTTATCTAACTGGTGTCGAGAAAAGGGAATCTAGTATTTATATTGAAACGCCGCCTGTTAAATAAGTTAGCATGCGTATTTTTCTCTACTCCTGTTGGTTCGACCTTTGGCTACGTAATCACTGTTGTAGCACTGACAAATGAAACTCAATTAATAAGTAACCAGTTTTAGTTACAAGTGTAACTGGCAATAATGCCACACATAACACATACTGCCAATAGTAAAGCTGACAAAGGTTCCATTCGATCCCTTTCAGATGTTATCTAACTGGTGTCGATTGAAGGGTATGTAGATTTATGAAAGATAAATTGAAGAGACGCTTTGCGAATTGCATGCGTTTGGCGTCTTCAAAAGAATGCATATGTAGTTGAGAACATTTATGTAGGTACAAGTACACAGCTCTCCAACACAACATTTTTGGAGCACTGAAAGTTTAAGATTTCATTACTTAAAAAAATTATATGAAAAGGTCAAATGATTCGGAGCTGGTGGTGAACGATAATTCAATGTCATGATGACTTTAGTGCTTCAACGTTTACAAAGCCTGCTATTAAGCGGAGTACTCTTTGATTAAGACTCCAACATTATGTTTTCAATTGTCAAAGGGACAACCAAACAAATTAATGTGCCATGGTGTCCTGCTTACCACAGAGACCATCGGTCCAAGTGCATATGGAATGACATTTGGACGGCCAGTCACAGACTACACGTGGCGCGTGGGAGTTGGTGGCGCTCTATCTTGTCTTACCACTAAAGGCAATTTGGCAAACGTAGATGGAAATCTAGATATAGCACATTTTATTATGCAAAACCCAAATGTTATTGCCAGTTGCTGAGGGGCATACATACAGTTTACAAAACACAGGGAACTGAACGTAATTGATCATGATAAAGTGGCCCAGCTATATGGCCTCCTAGGAGAGAATACTGGTAAGTCTTAGGGGAGTCAATACTTGGGTCAAACACCATCGCTCCCCGTCCTAACTATTCTATAATATGATAAGCAGCTGACATTTTCGGTCGTTGAGCCTTCCTGCTGAATTCCTTCCCTTGGGAAACCTCAGTAATAGTCGCGTACATCTTAGCATACTGACTTCACCAAAGGAGGAAATGTGCCTATGCTGTACAGTGTAAAACTGCTGCAGAGAACTGCCCGCTTGCGGGCTAAAAACGTGCACGCTTATGTACCTATAATCCACTGTGGGAATTGAATGAGAATGTATATATATATATATATATATATATATATATATATATATATATATATATATATATATATATATATATATATATATATACATATATATATATGTGTGTGTGTGTATGTGTATGTGTGTATGAGTATAAATAAATGTGTATTTTATTAACCTTCAGATGTAAGGCAAAATAGGTAACTTTCATCAGAGTTAATCGCTGACAACTGCAAACCTTGGGCTAATGTACTTTTGGAGTGAGACATGCAAAAGTATTTCACAATAGATGGCTGTTGAAATTTAAGTCGTACCACATTTCAAATGCGACCAAGAACATATCAACATATTACCATTTTTAGATCTTTTTGTGTATGCATGTGTGTTTATTTTAGCACCACTGTTATCATTTGAGTCGGCCTGGAAGTATACTGTAAATATCGGTGCAAGTTGTGTTGTGTGCAATTTTGATGTTTTGCAAGAGAAGAAAAAAAAAATTTATTCATATTTGGTTATATCTACTGCTAATATTCGCAAATCATCAGGATATAATCTGTTTACTGAAGAGATCCGGAAAAAAAGGTCAACTACAAATTTCTTGACACTAAGCACAAATAGCATGTCGCCAGATGCACCGTAGCAGTATATTGGCTGACAATTGTATCGGGTGCCATAATAGAACCATGAACATTAACATTAACTATCTTTAATTATGGGACCTCTGGCTAGCCATCATCCTGACTGAAGTAAATATATAACCGATGGCAAAAAGTAAATGTGCCGTGCAAGTGATATGTTGGGAAATTTGGACAGACAAGGGATTATAAAGATCAAATTCGCCATATATCATTGATTGCGTGGACAATTATTCTGCGCCTGATGACAACGGAGATATATGAAAACATGCATGGTTGTGACCTTTGGTGGTAGAGGACAATCAAGACCGAAAACCAAATAAGATTTTCCAAATAAGAAAGCATTGGTTAACAAAATTTCATTCAGTATATGTGGAACGGAGATAGCCGCCGCGCCCGTAAAAAGTGTTTCTCAAAAAGGATTATACGTAATGAAAGTCCAAACATAATTTGTTGCGTTGCAATTATTTTGCGCCTGATCACAAGGCACGAGTTCGAAAGAAGATAACTTATAAGGCGCCCAAATCAACAAAGCCTTGATTTTCATATGTTCACTCATATGTTGAACGGAGATCATCGTTGTACCCGGTAGGCAGTGTCGCTGGGTGTATCATGTAGAAAGAATGATTTGCATGTGAATTTCATGATTTGGTGGAGGTCATTAGGTCACTTATTCTGAATCAGTTAAGCAGGAACATCAATTGACACACAATCGAGTGTCCCGAAGGACAAGGTGAATTATGAACAAAATTATTTAAGCCATTTTCACATGGACGTCATTATCATTTAAGGGTCTTTAATTAGTTACTTATTAGACAGTGTCATTACCATATCCAAACCGTAGTTTGACGGTCGCGAACTTGAAACCAAATTAAGAGTCACATGTAAGAAATCCTACATGCTACCACCAGCAAATCCCATTCCACCACAGTAAAACAATATATCGACGTTAAAACGGTTTGGCACATATGTGGCGATAGCATGTGTGACTTGAAACGTCAATTCCTCATTGGTCTTAGATGATACTACTTGATTTTGACCGGTTTCCTGAGTGGCAAAACTTATGTACACGTATAGGGTGAGTGCAAGCATGTCAAATATGATTTCGTTTGTGATAAAAATGTATTTCTAAAAAACATCTAAGATTTCAATCACACCCCTAATGAATTCCTTTCTAATTACATGGATAAAGTCCACGTTACCCCAGATAGCACTGATTTTTAATGATTGACAGTGGGTCTATCAAAGTACGTTCATGGTATTTAGCGTTGGATATGGGTAAGTCGGGGGTTCGTTCACGTTATTTAGCGTTGCATAGCCGTAAGGTGGAGGGACGTTCACGTTATTTAGCATTGCATATGGGTAAGCTGGGGGTACGTTCATGGTACATAGCATTGCATATGGGTAAGCTTGGGGTACATTCATGGTATTTAGCATTGCATATGGGTACTTTCACGGCATTAAGCTTTGCTCAGGTGTAAAAAAATTCTTAATGTCCACGTTTTGCTATCCATTGTGTAAGGGCGTCAAACCTTCAATTACGAGGCCTTCAAATATGATAATATATACAAAACCTCAGACGCCACCTATGGTATAATATGGGAAATAAAGATAATCCACGATGTGCTTACATGATGTAACATGCGGGTATAGGTAGGACATAAGTGCCGTGAATGTACTCAGTGCTATCCTTGATACCCGTTCGAACACCTCATTATGCATCAACACCGAGATGTCGTTGCTAGGGTAACAGTTTCTGCTTTATCTACAGGAAGCTATATGATATCATAGAAGATCAACTACAACGAGAACCAATGACGGAAGCATAATGCTATAATCAAAGAAAGAAATACATTTATAGCCCAAAGGCCAATGGAACTCGTAATAAGTGTTTCTTTGCAACCGAATGTAATCACGTTGGTCATACCCCCCCCCCAATCCAACAAGAACGTAACTTGAAACTTCAATGGGTCTATTAGACATTCATAAGTAAAACTGAGTTTGGATTATCACACTGTAACAGCAGAGAGATTCTATGACATGTTTATGTGTCTGGCTCTGGTGATCTTAGTATCATGCACGGTCCGAGTGTACTGGGATTCAAAGTCACGTCTATAAAGCCTAATAGCGCTCCTCTTCCTGTACCATATGCCCTGTGTAATTCTAAACTGACTAAAGATTCTGTTACCTTCACCATGGACTAAAAATATGATTCCCTTTGGTAATTGTAGGTAGTGACAAAGTTGCAGCATTAGGTTGTATGGAACATTACTGTTCAGTTTTGCCACACGCTTGTTAAATTAAAATGCTTCATTGAAATTGAGACAATTCAGATGTTTTATTTTATAAAATCATTCAAAGGATTTAAACTACTACCTGCACAAATTTATTACGGAAGCACTTTACCACGCAAGTATCCCATACACTTTCAGTGATGATATCTGTTTGATGGTCTTGTTAAGCGCAGACAACTAAGAATCACAAAGGTTTTGTCATAACTGCAATTAACAATTGCAAAAAGCTGCCAGCTACAATGATGTGTTCGTATGAATCTTGCTCTGATTTGTGCTTAATATACCTTTAAATAGCTGCAAACAACCATTGTGCATTTAGAATGGGTTATGCAATTCCATGTGGGATCCCTCTTTTGACTGCGGACGGTTTAACTAGTCTGACGAGCCATAAAATTACATCAACGGAACAATACACTTGTAATTGTGCATCAGATGGTAAGCAGTAGCAATAAGGCTCTAAACAGAACAAACAGCTTCCCTTGTCGAAATAATGAGCAACTGCAAACCAAGATGCATTGATTTAAGTAGCGTTCAACCTATAAGTTGCTCTGGCTTTTCTATACACATTATCATTGTGGCAGAAACCAAACATCTGACCGTAAAGTCATGAGGCAATGATAGATGTTCACAAGACAAGTTAAGAGCTTCAACACTATTTGCGATATATATATATATATATATATATATATATATATATATATATATATATATATATATATATATATATATATATATGAGGGTGTGGGGTTGGGTGGGGGTGGACGTAACGTCGACTTCAAAGTAGACAATTTTCCATGCTAAACGACTACAATTTATAACGCTGACGTTAGAATTTGTTTGAAAACGTTGGTTTTTACTTTGAATGTTCGATGGCACCTTATTTGTTTATTAGTTATAATTTTTTGGCACCACACTTACTCAAATTTTTGCTTTTGGCTATAAGGCTATAGACCATTTACATAGATATTCTCATGTCTTGCATCCCTAGTTGACCAATGGCAGAGAAACTTAACAATTCAGACATAAATACTCTTTGTGGGAAACGTCCTATCAGTTCGAAGGGGATAAAAGATAAAAGAGGATACAGAATTAACGGTGGTCATTGGACAGATATGATGGCATTGGCAATGTGGCAAAGTAATCGTTTAAGAATATATGGTTAATGATCAAACAATGGTAAGCTGCTAGGAAAATTGAAAATTCAAGACAATTTGCATAGCAAACTACTCCAAAAAATTAATTGAAAAATGATACAAACATGGGGTTGCTACGAAACTGTATCAACTTTGTCAATGCAAAGATTGGGCTGAACCAACAGCTTTCTTTGGCCTAAGCGCACCGAGGAAAGCTGTTGACCCGGACCAATCTTCAGGTCTGTGATCTTTCACGATGACAAGCAGGCATGGCGGTTCTTTAGAGAGGTCTGTCCACAAATATCATGAATCCAGTATCGTTATGTTAATTCAGAGGACATGAGCGTTTTTTCGAAATTGGCAACAAAAGAAGTTAAACATCTGTCTCAGGCATCTTATCTCAAAAGTGTCCATCCAAGGTTGATGAAAGTGTTAATTTTGAGCTTCGACTGAAATGAAGCTTTCTGTACCAGGCATGCTGTGCTTCGCTTATGTATTTCAGTCTTCGATGAATCAACATTAGGAATTTAACTGTGCGTTAAAAACGAAAAGTAGAGTGTTTTTGTTTGTTTTTGTTGTTGCTATTTAGCCGTTCTTAATTCATTATAGGAACATAGAGGGGGTGATATGCGTAACACCTCTGCAACAATTCTCATTTGTAAATGTATAGGGACATCTGCGTCAAATGTTTGAATGAGATGTAATAGTGTCTTGGCTTGTGTGGTTGTTTTTAGCACCTAGAGAATCAGCGAAGATTTTTTTGCAGGTAAATATTCCTTAATGTGTCCCTGGTATTCCCCACAAAAGCAGGTGAATATGTTCTGATGTCTCCACCTTTTACTTTCTCGCATCTTGACATCCACTTTTAAGCCATACAAAAAGTACACAAAACTCAACAATGGGCCGCAATAATAAGTCACATGTCTCATACATGAGGAAATCGTTAAATTATGCATTGAAAGCTTAGTCTCGCCTTCCTGATGTAGATGGTAACAACACAGAGACTCTGTTATCTTTCCTGGCATTTTAAGTCATATTTATGTGGGTTCACATTTTATGCATGGGAAGTCAGTTGTATGATAGATGATCTAATGGATTTTAGAATGGCTAGAGTAATGCTTGTGGGGGCAGTGCAGAGACTTATCAATGATACAGGGCCTCCAAGGGGGGGGGGGGGTTGCGGGGGGCGGCTGTGATCACGATTCACAGAAAATTTAAATGTACTTTCACGGCTAAATCCAAATCATAAAAATTACAATTACGTGAATAAATACTTATAATATACTTTCACAGTGAGTGCACGAAAAATAAATATAGAACAACGAATCACGCAAATACTTAGATTCATATGATCACGAATCAGGCTAAAATAATCTTTGATTTCACAGTTCACGAGAAATAAATATAGATGATAACGTATCACGCAAATACCCCTTGGAGCCCTTCATAATAAAAAAAAAATTTTTTTCATAGTATCGTAAAATTAATGGTAGTTCATCCGAATATAAAATGAGAATAAGTTACCCTTGATGATTTCCAGCATAGAAGCTCAGACAAAGCGATAACTGAGTAGAATTTAGGATTTCAGACTCCCATTACCACGGACCTGAAAATAGGAGGGAGATGTCCATTTACAAGATTAAACTGGTTTCTACAAGCTTACCTATGTATTTCTGCACCTTATAAGTCTGCCGGTCAGTAAAGAAAGCTCACGGGGCTTAATGTGGGGGGCAATATCAAACAAGTAGATGATTGGTTGTCGACGCCGTACTTTGTCATAAATGCAATGATTATTAGACAGCATATGATGGGCAGACTAATAGTACATAACTAAAACTAAATGGATTTTTATGAGTTTCAAGATGGGACCTGCCATAAAGAAGTAAAACGTGCATAAGACCTTCTGAAGTATGCGTGGACGATATATTTCAGGTGGTCTGGATGTCCTAATGATCCTTTATGATGTAATACAATATATAGTAAGTTGAAATTTGTTTTGAAACCGTTGTATTAAACCAAACTTATATTTTAGATAATCTGTACGAACTGTTGTATGTCAATTAGGTACGATCAATGCTTTTTTTTCAGAACTGTATTTAAAGTCCCTCATCGCTTGCTTTTTCAAACGGGATCTTTTATTCACATGTTGGCGTAAAGTGAACAAATTGGTTTTACCATGTGCAACAATGTTATTGTTGTTCAGCAATGCTATCCCTTCTGACATTTGATTGGGACCAGACGAATTATGTGGTACAACATTTTGTACATGCTATTTCTGATAAAAAATTAAATCTTGTCACATGTAGCGTAAAAATCATAAAATGCTGAATCTCCTTTCTTAACAACTTATGATCCAGTCTTCAAGAGGCCATTTTTGTTTTCATCGCTGTAATTTGTGTAAAGTCACGGCCATCATTTTAGCAGCGTTCATTTCAATACTGTTGGTACAGCGCACATTTTCCCCTTTGTTCTGTTTTATAATTGTATTAGTCGCCACTTTTTATGTTGGGTATTTTATTTCCTACCTTCCCACGAATATTTTTCATGCTTGAATATCACTTAATCACATTTTATACATGCTCTTTATTTTAACTATATCATAGTGTACTTGTTTTCCAGCAGGAAACTAAATATGAAAACTTGCTTATCTATTACCATACCGCCATGTACCCAGAGTACTGATGTCATAAACGTACTCCGGGGGTCTATTAAACGCAGTCTATTATCAATAACTTTCACATGTCCCTGTGGTCAGATGCACACGCCAGCTGTCATTGATAATCCAACCCGCTGTTTGCCTACAGAGACACGGATCAATAACATTTTTTGGTCATTTTTCCTGATATTTATTAACCTTTAAACTTATAATTCCGGCAACAATTATGCTAACCTTAAATTTTGAAAAAAAGCCGATAAGCTCTGGATTGACAAGATGATACGAGAATAATTTTCTTTGTTAACTGTTTTATGTATCAGCATTCCTACAGTTGCAGAGATAACGCGATGGTTCATGCCAAGCGGTTTCTTTGCCCAGCTTTAGGCCCAATGTGCCCAAAGCGCACCAACGAAAAGTGTTATAAAAATTACACGGATATTGTTACCTTGAATTATTTTATCGGTTCTGCTCCATACTCAAAATCTACAAATTCATAGGAAGACTCCTCCGCCAGGTTCAATCATCCCTGAAATTCCTGAGCAAAAACGTTTTAGATCAAAATCTTCCTCGGGCACCGTTGTTGAGCCTTGAACACAAATAGTTCCGAAGAAAGTTTTTAACCAATTTACCATCTATGGAAAAGTCAACAAAATACAAGTTAACAAGACACCAAGGTGGCTGAGGAAGTCATTTACTCAAAAAATGTTTACTTGGCATGCCTTCAAGCAAGCCAATATTTTGAACTAAATTCACAGATCCGCAAACAAAGCTATCTAGAGTCACGAGTTTTGCCACTGTAAATAAGAAAAACCTTTGTATTCCTGCAGGCATTGTGTCAACTGATAAAGAGAGTAATAGATTTATTATAAAGAAAAAATAGTTTCTGGCGACAGAAATGTACATGCAGAGATGATAAGTCGGATGATTAAAGCTGTCCTCACAGAACCAACACAAGTCCAATAATATACAGTCATTAATGATGCTTATAAATGCAGATTGATGCTTTACACCTTCAGCAACATATTGGGTCTGTAGAGTACAACCCCGCACTACGCTATTCCCTGTATTGATTGTTGCGTCCCTTTGTTGCAAGCCAGCAAATCCAAGTTGATTACATCTTGATCAAGGAGAAATGCTGGTCCCTTTTATCACGGAGATCGCTGTCCATCAGTAGGTCCCAAAGGCTGGTTGTGAACTAAAAGACTAATCTTGCAGCTTGGTTGAAGCAAAGAATTCTCTGGATATGGCCGGATCTGGGACGGTTGACAGATAATGGTATGAAGTGTCAAACCCAGCTGCACATGGCCTCTATATGTACTCAATTTTCTCTCTTATCAGTCATATATTCTGGGTGTTTGAACAAACTATTTTCTGTCTGGCAGGAAGATCAAGAATAAAACAAAAACACTCGCGAACTGCTAGGAACGCAATGGCATGGAGTAGAGTCACCATGCCATTGTGTTCTAAGCAGACATGGATATATCAAACTTTAAACGTTAATCCTGTAAGTACAGCACAAGCAAAAATATTGTCCCTTTCTCTTCACCACAAAGTACAGAAAGGTACTGTTACAACTGTTGGTTACTGGGATTTGCAATGGTCACCGCGACATCTCTCATGTAATTTCTCATCAAAGATTTGTTACAGCACCATACATGTGCAGGATAGCCAATAAAAGGAAATTCGATAAAGGTAATTTATTTAGAATTTTAATTATCATGTTTAAATAGCATCGTCAAAGAGTGCAAAGGGTAGGCAAAAATTAAGCGTTTTTACTTATCCTATCTATGAACACACGTTTACTGTTAGTTCCAAAAATTCAAATTAGTGAAGTTCTGTAACATGATTTCACAATTTTGATGGTAGAGGTTTTATTTCTTCATTACAGCAGACATACAAAACATGGCATCGTGCTTTCCGTCACTGCAAGTTATACAAACAAAGGTTTCACCCCCAAAACTACCCCAGGTGGAAATTTCGTCTGTAGGAGCGTCTTGAAATTCTCTCAATTTGTATTGGAGGAAATGATCTGTAGGAAGATGAAGGACCCTTTGATTGTGTCAACGTAATGGAGGCCCGAGTGCCTAGCTTTGTGAAAAGGTCCGTGTTATATTTTTACCAGTTTGTACGATAATCAGCTTTGCCAATTCATTTTTGCCTATTGGAGTGCTCAGATGAGAATTACGATCTTCGTGGAGTCAACTTCTGCCAGCCTGTGCTTTTAATGTTATTGGCACGCATTTTTTTTTTTTTGCAGAATGGCAATCAGTGGTTTTAGTACATCCATTCAACTTGGAGTCATGGGTTGCGAATATTTACAAACAACAATGCAAAGATATAGCGTTATTACAACAAGGAAGCCTTTTGGTGTGGGTTACTCCCTCCCACGTTTGTACAATTTCGAAAAAGTACGGTTTCCTTTGGTGCATTTGTGGGGATTTGCAGGTCTAAATAAAGACATTTGATTGTATCTTGTGATACCTTTGAAAACACAATATTGGTGTTTGTTGCAATATCACACTGAGTAGGAAGTGGAGAGATAAAACGACCTGAAGGTTGCAACATCAAAGGTTGAGACGGCAGAATGGTTATCGGCCTCTTAATGCTCTCGGAACGTTATTTCGTTATAATCTCCGTACAATCGAAGCCAAAACAACATATATATATATATATATATATATATATATATATATATATATATATATATATATATATATATATATATATATATATATATATATATATATATATATATATATATATATATATATTTATATATATATATATTTATATATATATATATATATATATATATATATATATAAATATATATATATATATATATATATATATATATATATATATATATATATATACAGCTGTGTTATTAATTGAATGGGGCTCAATAGCACGAATCGCTTGAATTTCTGAAATCATTAGTTCAGCCATGAAAGTCCTGTTAAAATATCTAAAGCTTTTCCGCTGTTTGATCTACGAATACAGCACTGGCTGCCAATTCCGGATAATGTTTGTGACATGAGTGGTTGTATTTCTGTGGTTTTTGAGCTTAAAAGTGGCAAAAATAAAATCCAACATCTCGGACAAATAGCCATATCTGTGCCTTGTACTCAGTGTTTTCCTTTTTTCACATACCAATATTTGTCACGAACTGCCAATTAATCTTTGAATCGGAGCGGATAGCCCCACCATGCTTTTCCTACACTATGTTCATTATTAAGGTAATGGACCAATAAAAAACTACTTGCAACAAAGATAAAAGTTATGCACAACTGACTGCGGTTACAAACCTTGCGTATGACATGGGGCAGTCAGTCGCTGATTATAAATGTGTGAGAAATTACCTATGTTGTGTTCTGTGTAAAGATACTTTCTTTCAACGAGGGTAAAAGCAGCAATAGAACTAAGCTTGCTTGTTTATTGCATTTTACACATGCCACATAAATGCAATAGCCGACTCACGGATTTTTCTTGTATTTTTTTTTACATGTTACTACACAGCGATCGTAAAAATAATACACTTTAGTAGGCAGCAAAACTACCGTCAAGTGCTTTAGGTAAGAACATGGTATTTAGAAATGTTAACCACTTCAATGTCAGCCTTCCAGTTAGTTGTGGCGCAATCCGTTTACAATGATTCACAACAGCTCTACATCATGTTCCGTCTCGTTTCAGACATCAGCCTGTCTCTTTTAATCCTTTCCCCCTTTAACTGGCCAAAACCGCTGGTGGTCAAATGTTCTCTGCTTCAGTATTTTCAACTAATTTCAACAGTTATGAAAAATGAATTGGACTGAGAAATGTACATGAAACTTATCAAGATCGCATGACCCAGGTCAACAGCTTTCCTTGGCATGCCAAGGAAAGCTTTTGACTCAGAGTTAATTCAAAGGTTAAAGGGTTGATATCTAGGTTTGAAATGTTTTCAACAATTGCTAATTGCTTGTCACACAAATTAGCATGCTAGGTTGCTCCTGAATTAGCACCTTTAATTAACGTTGTACGAACAGGAAAGTCCAAGTTCCTTAAATTTTCATTCTGTTTATGTCATTTTGTAGTGTATACCGTGACCACATTAATCTGCATTTTACTGAAAATGTAACCTATAGGATTGAATGAATGAATGAAATGAATGAATGAGTGAATGAATGAAACGTTTGTTGTGCAATAATGCACAACGATATAATTTTCCTCCCAATCAAGAGTAACGATGGTTAGCAACGTGGTATATACCTGGCTGTGCACTGATACGGTCTGTCACAGAAAATAAAGTGTTGTCTCTAACTGGGGAGAGAGAGAGAGAGAGAGAGAGAGAGAGAGAGAGAGAGAGAGAGAGAGAGAGAGAGAGAGAGAAAGAGGAGAGAGAGAGAGAGAGAGAGAGAGAGAGAGAGAGAGAGAGAGAGAGAGAGAGAGGAGGCCAATAAATAAAACGCCTACTAGGCTAAATATTAAAATACTCATTGAAGTATTTACATGTAATATGCGATAGGCAGTGTAGTAAATTCACACTTCTATATCAGAAGACATTAATTTTAAACTTAGCTGTGTAAGGTGATATTATATCCTTTGTGTTTAAACACGCTTACATCCCAAAACATGTCATTTAAAGCAGAAATTAAGCATCTTATGCTGAATGTGCCCTATCGTTTCAAATTCGGCGAATTACTCATTACGAGGCCAAAAATTATATGCCAAGCATTTCAGCATTTAATTCATATTTTTTAGATGAGATATATATATTATATATATATATATATATATATATATATATATATATATATATATATATATATATATATATATGTATATATATATATATATATATATATATATATATATATATATATATATATATGTATATATATGTATATATATATGTATATATATATGTATATATATATATATATATGTGTGTGTGTGTGTGTGTGTGTGTGTGTGTGTGTATTTAATTAATTTACAAGAATTCGTAGTATATTGCGAATCATAGAGTTCCAAAATCATTTTTCTAGACGTGAAAACCATTCTGATATATTTATCATTTTACCATCTAAGATTTCTGAATTAAACGTATCTAAAAACGACATGTAGATATTATGGATATCCAAAATTGGCGTTAGATATCCAAAAAATGGATATTTATAAATTTAGAAAACTCAATTTCAGAGTTTTCAAAATCATTCACAGATATGATACCAATTTTTAAAATTCAGAAGTAGAAACGGATAAAAACTGGCCACTTAAATCCGTTCTGTACGAGTAAGCACCACACCTTTGCTGTAAGCCAGTTGGACGCAAAGACATAGCATATACAGTGTACCTGAATGTAGATAGAGCGACCTTTGACCCAATACATTTCCAAAGTATAATTTACCAGAGTATTTAAATGCATATTCCAGTCTGGTAAAGAGTGACCCTGTTCCCTGCTTCAAAACATTGCTCCGAGCGACGAAGTGAGAGTATCTTGTCAGTCGGCCACTGAAACTTGCATGTTATATACATACTGTTTTGCAGACTCCAGCTTTAGAATTGCATCATTCTTAATTAATAATTCTCATAAGGCGATGTACGCGTTCATTAAATCCACAAAAAACCCACACCCACATACCCGCACAAAAAACTCAGACACCCCCCCCCCCCACACACACAAAAACATCAGCTTCCAGATGGTTACCGGCGAATAAGACCCCTGACACCAAGTTTAAGCCTTTAAAATTATAAAATATTGTATTGGGGTAAAGACAAGGTTATCAGTCCCTTAAATGACTAGAAAGGGTTGGCATTATTCTTTGATTTCTTTTGCCTTTATGATGAAAGATAAGGAGCAAAATCGCCTAAAGATGCTTTTATAATCTTGTTCCTTAGATTCGTTTCAGGCGTATAATCAAAGGCACTTTTCCAAAGAGCGGAAGTCAAATTTAGGAGGATAGTTTTTAATCAAGGTTATTGATGTAGTACTTTGTGACATGAACATCTCTTTAGACTTTGTAAAACCCAGGCATTTAAAAGTAATGGGAAGTCATTCTGCATATAACATGATAGAAAAAATCCTGTGCCTTTTCCTGAACATAAATCTCTCTCAATTAAGCAACTTGAAATGTTAAAAAACAAAACAACAAAAAGGGAAATACAATGAGGCAGTTTGTAGTCAATGTCATCGATGGCTATCATTCATTTCTCATTTAAATTTTACAGCACTTTTAAAAGCAATTGCACGATAATTAATATGCACTAGTTGCACCATCAGTTTATGCAGACATGTCCATAATTATTGAGGTACATTTAAGCGCAGGTGCAATAGGGCGGGGAGTTATAATAATGCACCCAAGAGAAATGTAAAGGGATATTGAGTACAAATTTCAACCTGAAAGGAGGTAGCCATATGAGGATCATGCAGCCGTTGCAGAAGCGCTGAATATTATAAGACATAAATATTCCCAGTCTTTCTTATAGGTAATAATCATCATATGATTTAAATGCATGCGTCATGTATGCGAGTAGATATGACATGAACTGTTCACCAGGGCGTTGATTGGTTTATGCATGGCTACATGTACTTACACTTCATGGGCTTTTTTCAATCAGCTTTGTTGTTTGGTCCAATAATTATAAAGGGGGACTTTAATATTCTCCGGACACGACGTATTCTTACACAATTTCGATTCCATCAACAGGTGAACAGTGTGCAGTTGCAGGAACGCACACACACGAGAGAGAAAGAGAGAGAGAGAGAGAGAGAGAGAGAGAGAGAGAGAGAGAGAGAGAGAGAGAGAGAGAGGGGGGGGGGGTCAGTGAAATTTCTTACGTCCAAGAGTTAGTGGTACATCAGTGGTGAAAAGTGTTGGTAATCAGTTAAATCTGGAAATAGTACTTTGAAAATTCATGCATGCAAAGTGTGCCGTTCAAATTTCTGGTTATAAACTGCAGTGATGAGAGGGCACTGCTAAAATATTGAATTTCTAGTTAGTAGTTAGGACATTCGAGCCATATGGTAGTAGTTTTATCTCCTCAAGGATTAGTATTTGAACCATGAAGTTACTTTTTCTCCAATGGGTTGTGCCGGACGCTTATTGACAGACAGTTTCTGCTAAGCTGCTGATAAAATCGTGTGTTACAAAGTTGGCACTGCGTATGTATTTCATCGCCTCTGCAATACAAAAATGTAAACAGTGTCATTACTGTAAGAAGTCAACTGTCACTGATGTCCAAACGTTGATTAGAGTTCCTGCAATACCCGTGTACATCTCAATATTAGCTAGACTTCCTAGCCAATTTTAGATCATATCTCAATTTCAAACCATTTTTGCACTGCTCCTGACTGGGCACTTTCCGGTCCATGTTACGTAGCTCAATAATTTTGCATTACATTCGTTACAGAATTTCATGTCACTCTATGCTGAACCAACGGGAGTGTTGCCTTTTTATTAGCACGACTTATATCTGCATACTTCAGACATATCCTTGAAAAGTATCCAATGGACAGTATGGATTTTAAACTCTGCATCGTACGTCGGTTAAATCAGGTAAAATGAAACCTTCACAGGGAACCTTCATGCCAATTAAGAGCCCTCCGAAAGGAAACCTAGGGCAATTCAGTTATCAATCAAGCAGTTTCGATTTAGAGTTGTCGCCTTTTTGGACCTGTGTCTCATTAACGAGACCTTCAGACGTATGACCAATAAAAATTGCCTTAGAGCCAGACACATAGGCTTGGAATAACATTTACCGCACCATACATTTGTGCGAATGACAAAGGGTTCTTTGATTATCACAAACAAAAAAGAGCTTGAATATTGAGGATCCGAAGTGGTAATCAGAACTATAGACGATCGCAAGAAGATTCGTGTAGAATTTCCTTGAAAAATATGCAGTCCCCAGGAAAGGTGTGAGCAAAAGCGACTGAAAGTTTGTTATTCAACTTCATGCACCGATATCTGTAATGGTAGTGAGTGGCCCCACTGGCACAACTCTATGTAAATTATTCCTTTCCTTCTTTGTTTGCAAAATGAAACTGATGTACGTTGGCAAAAAGGAAGTAAAAATGGACGTCGCAGGTCATTTCACATTTCACAGAACCTGTAAGCACCTCTACATTCAAAGCATGACAATTCATGTAAATCGAATACCTTCCCCAGTGTTTATTAACAATCATGAACTCTTCCTTAAATAGCACATGTCACAGGAAAGTTTATCAATAGCAGAAGGTCCCTGCCTTCCAAACCAAAGATACATATATATATATATATATATATATATATATATATATATATATATATATATATATATATATATATATATATATATGTATTTTTTTTTTTTTTTTTTTTTTTTTTTGTGGGGACTGGCTGAAGAAACCACCGCATGCGTGTTACGTTCTATCTCGATTTCCCCAAGTTTCAGTATCGATTATATGCTTTACTTTTTTCTAATGCATATTTCAATACTCATAGAAATATGTTAAAATAATTCTGGAATCTACCAGAGACGAGGTTTTAATCAGTTTGTTACTGGCAAAGGTATATCCTTATGTCTATGTTCGAATTGTACAATATGAAGAGACACATAAGCCATAAATACTAAGACGTGTTTATTTTGCCACAATAACAAAACATTACTCCGGCTTATAATGTGTAATATTCGTGGGTGACGTATACACGAGATTTTCAGAAACTGCAGATGAAGCGCTGCCCTATACTTATCAAAATCACTCGCACCATTGGCCAAACGTTATGGTCCATGGGGTAATTGGCAGTCATGAGGGCTTGCGTTGGTTGTGTTTAGTTCCACGGACTACCACTGTCGTAAGCTTCAGTACTTCCAATATATATATATATATATTTGGCTGGTGTCCTATTGTTTCGTCTAAAAAGAGAGAGTGTTCGTTTCGGTTAAGAAATCATTATTCCTTACTTGGCAATGAAAAGTAGGCCTACTGTACACAGATTAACATGGTGCAAGTAGGTACACGCGCTATGGAATAAGGACATTTAACCTTCGGCTATTCTGGTTCTGGTCTGCCAACTTAGTATACACTGAGGTTAAAAAAGGGGACCTCTTTCGGTGTAACATAGATATTTTGAATATCATTTCGTACAGAAGATATAGGGTAACGCAGAATGTCACACATGTAACATGGACAGGATCAATATGAACCCAAAATGCCATAGCTTACGGGTCACTTGTAGCTCTCTAAATTCGCCAGTTGCATCGCCATCGTCTTGTACGAATCAAAAGATCAGTTCATAGGACTCGGGTTTATTCGGTACACTTCGGGAAGCGCACCCTGCTTTGTTTACATTTTGTGCTCGACCACGCTGGCCGTACACGTCGAAGGGTCAGAAAGTAAAACACAGGATGTGCTTGGGTTTTATATAAAGTCAAACCGTCAGCAATATAAAAATGCACGTTTTACCACTGACGTGACATTTTAGGAAAACAATTTGCACTGTTAGGAACAATCCATGCTGTAATCACTAGCGTCAGCATCCGTTGTGAGCATATGAAGGCGTCGGCCCGACTCGGCCACTCGCTGATTGGACAATCAGGCCAACAATGGAATTTATAACTAATTAGGGTCCGGATAAGTTCGGTGCAAGTCGGTATGAACAGTTCTATTGTTAATTAGAAACTCCTTCGAAACGGTAAATTCTTGGTAACCATAAATGCTAAGCTATGAAATTTTGCAATGTTTGCAAATTGAACCAGAACAATTTTCTTGGTGGCGACAAGGGGATTCAAATCGGTTAAGATTCGTTTTCTCTGCCTTTCGTATAAGTTTCCTCTGAACACTGCTTTAAGCAGTGGTTGACGAACAGGGCAGGCTAATTGTGCTTCTTCATGTAATCACTCGTGCGGACCAGTTGAAAGCTGTTACGCTAGTCAGAAATAATTTCATGTTGCATCTTTGCTAATCACGATAAAAAATATGATATATGTAACATTATAGCGACCTTGCTTTCAAGACCTCGCAAGCGGTTTTAAAATTTTTCGTCGGCGACGTCTTCTTCACATTAAAAACTTGCCTCGCGCTCAAGCACTCAGCTTCCTTCGAGACATACTTCGCCGTGACACTTACCTCCCGGAACCAAAGCCGCACGGTTGTATTCAATATTGGTAGCCTGACAAAAATTAGTAAGTGAATGACTATGTCCATACGTCTCGGTATGTATGATTCTCTTGTACACTTTGAAGTCCATGCAATCATGTTTGAAAAAAAAGGATATTCAAAACTCTTTTAGAGCTAGCTCTTAAGCGTTCAATAATTCGTACAATATCTGTCAGTACTTGCACCAAATTATAGACCAAGGCATAAATGTCATAGCTAAGTATTCATATAACTGAAATGCGAACTTATAACGCTTTTCTCTGTGAATAGTTCATTGGGAGATATCAGCCTTTAAGGTTAGGAATCATTTGTTTCCACGAGGAAGTTTGAAATTTTAACAGTGGGTCTCATATTTTGGAAATTCATAAAAATGAGCAATAACTTATGGAGTACTTTGAGGGTTCAAACATCGTCTCAACTCCTGCGCACAGTTTTCCTTTGTTATCATGTGCTCTTATTCTCATGTAGGTAAAATAAATGTAACGTCCCTTAAAGCACAACTTCATACTCTAGCCAGTTACAAAAATAAAATTTTAAAGATATATAAATGAAATAAAATTTAATTTAAAGAATAGTACAAATTAATACTTGCTATGTGTGTGTCAATCCATAGTATACAGCTTGGCCAATGCAACAATGTATGGTTTCACGCAACAGATATGAATTTAGGGGGGTCCAGAATTGCGCAAAGGCTAGCTTGGCCCGCTGTCTCTTCAGTTATCTCAGTAGTGAATTAATGCCAGCTGAGACAGGCCAGCTGGAGTATTTTGCCAGCCTTAGCCGTGAACAAGGCGATAAGTAAGATAATGATATAAGGTGGAATGTTTGCTGGGAATTCCATGAGAGGTAAAAGTTCAGATACTCCTTCTTGAGGAGACTTGTTAATATTATAACTTGCAAACAGTAGAACAACTACAGTGTTATTTGTATGTTTGCACAATAACTTTGTATCGTGTGTGTCAAGCCCAATACAAACCTAGCCTCATGAAACATATGTCATGAATGCAAACGGCGATACGAAATTAAAGGAAAAAGCAAATCCGGCATAAAAGGCATGTGCCTGCGAGTAATGTTCATGAATCACACTATCTCAATTCACTGCAGCTTCCAGCCACAGCTTGCTCAGCTCTCTCGACTAACCGGCCAAGGCTTTAATCAAGGGCTCCCCTCTCTGTAAGTGGGAGAGCAGGTTTCCCCAAATACCAAGCTCTGCTTAAACCTACTGCAACCGGCAAAACAGCAATACCTTACAAATGTTGGTTATGTTGGTTGAACGCGTTCACCATGGAGCATGTCTATTATTATATTATTATAGCATTAGCAATCTCAGAGCTTTCATAATGATAACATTTGCTGCTTGTTCTTGCAGTACAGGCAACGCTTAAAAAAATTATGTGTACACAAAAAAGGAAAAACATTACATTATTTTGTGTTCAGCGTACGGTTGTAACAAAGACACGCTGCCAGGTGTGCCCTGAATTTTAAGCATCAATTGCCAAGATGCCATAGTTGCAAGCTTCCTACCGAGGAAACCCTATCAAAGTAGCTTGAATACCTTGACAGCACTCAGACACTGTCATGCACCTTCCTTATCTGTTGAAATATAGCATATAACGAAAAATATGTTATTTACGGTGACCGCACTTAAGATCAGGCTCTGGTAACCACCTACGGCATCCAATATTTCAGGTACATAGAAATATAAGTCCTGCAATTTCTGACTAACTTAGTGTTCATCACTTGGAATACATGGCAGAAATAACAAAACGCCATGGCATATTCATTCATGCATGTCGCTTGTTGTTGCGCCAATGAGTAAAAAACTGCCCGGTGTTTAATTTCTGAACTTTCCACGTGTTATCCGGCCAGCGTGGTCGAACACAAAATGCTAACAAAGCAGGGTGGGCTTCTCGAAGTTAACCGAATAAACCCGAGTCTTATAATCTGGTCTTAATCGGACATGTGCGCGGGATCTGATGAATGTTCTGCGCATGGTCACACAGAAATGGCTACCGTACATCGTGTAGTGATTGGATGAAATTTACCTTAAATCTAAACAGATATGTGTAAAAAAAAAAAACCCGATGTATTTTTATTGAGAATATATGGAAAACATATGTGATGGAGTACCAAAATTTGTGAATGGGCTGAAGTGGATTTTTTGGCACTTTGACAAAGAAATATCAAACTGTAAGTAGAATCATTCAGTGCGGAGGTCGAAATCCCTCAAATTGACACAATGCCAGACTGCGTACAGTGTGGCAAAAATACAACATATTGGAACCATTACTTTAGTGGCAAGAAAATTTTCCTGTCTAAACACCATCGCATCTCCCATTGCAAATCGTCAGACCTGTGCTCGTGCATAACTGTAATAATGATTGTATATCGGGGTTAATATTATGAAGAGGATGTCAGGCTTCACAATTATGTACGCTAAGTGTTAGGTAATGTTACATATTTTTATTGGTAGTTCTGAACATAGTCCTGGCGCTTGCCGACTCTGGCGTTCAAGTCCCCCACAAGTACTGCTGTTGTTACATTTGCTAATTGATTTGACCAAGTTTCCTCACATAGATCTCTTTTTTGTTGATTGGGGGTAGACATTAAGCAGATGTATAAAGCTGCCCAGGCCATAGTGTTCTTTGCCCAGTTTTGATCAAAGAAAAACGCCATGTTTGTTGCTTACCTCAGGTATTCTGTTCTTCATTTTTTTTTTGCCAGTAGTACTACACCACCAGAGCCTGATTTTGCTTTCTTGTGCACCTCGGAACGCAGAGAAGGCAGGACATCATAATATCTTTTAAAGATAGAACCTTATTTGTGAAACTTTTCCGTGTGTGTGAAAAAAACTGTCTTGAAGAAAAGTCAAACCATACTCTGTTATTGATTGAAAACGCTTCTGCAGGAAGTCTGATGTTGGATTCTGTTGATCTACTAAATCCAAAAACTTCCATCCACCTCATTAATATTCCAGTCTAAAAGTATCTTAGTTATCCCTTTGAGGAAAAGGTCTACAAATATTGTTCTTAGTTAGCCATTCACTGACTCCAAGTATAATAGTTGTATTGGTGCTTGACGTTAGACTTTTTTGCTTTCACCTGAGGTGCGGTGGTGCCACGTACAATGAGAGTTCTGTTGAAGGCATTATAAAGGCTCCACGGCTCTTTTTCTGTTTTTAGCGGACCTAAATTGCAATTGAAACTGCAATATTGCCAAGTATTCTCATAAACTTTAACGCATAGTACCATTTCTGGACATTCTGGTCCGATGCTCAAGACAATCACCGTGTCACAGATGTAACTATGCTCAATGCGCAGCATGGACATGTAGAATGCAGACCATGTATAGAGATGCACCAAAATTACTTATACAGGTATTACGTACAGGCGGTGTAATTTATTAATTGGCGACAGAACCGCTACAGAAATCCTATTTGATAGTGTCGCTTATGACTACACAGCATTGGTGATTGATTCGATAAGCGGAATGCATTAGTTTTGCCCATGTGACTATGATATTAAAAGTGCGAGACATATTTTTCATTTTCTGTTTTGCGGGTATCCGCTCCACGAAGGCGTACATGTATGTAACATGGTTTTATATCTGTTGCCCCGCTAGCGTAATTTTTCACTAGAAATTTTCCATGTGGAGACCATGACTAGTCAGTGTACGCTGGGTACATCCGCCTCATTGTTCGTGAGTGTTTTTGTTTTCAGCAAACTGCATGATAGTAAACACAGAAAGCACACATTTAATGCGTATAAATCAGACAAGCAAATAATTAAGAGTTCCTGTGTTTTGAGGTTGTATTGACTTGCAACCCTTTTGAGCTTTATGATGCCATGCTAATACAAGATCAACTATTTGTGCATATAGTGCTGGTATGGTCGAGTAGAAGAAGGCTAAATTTTATTGTGTTATAATTAATCATCCTTTGTCAGGGTGGCCTGACTATGTATCTACAGCGAACATATTAAATCAACCTTAATTTCAACCATGTCTAAAATAGACAATACATCATTTTTTAAGAGTTACGGGAAAAAATTCATGTCGTCGAAACTAATAATTTTGGCCGTGAAATGTCGCAACATACCAAATCATCAAGGTTGGCGTGTAGAATGTGTAAAGAGAAATCTTGAAAAGCTGATTTAATCAACTTTGAAAGAAAAGTGAAAGATCACGCACTTACAACACGAGAAAAAGGAGAAAACGCACATCTGCAACAGAAGAAATCATATCAAAGAAACTTTGTGCTAAATTATACGGCAGAATCGTGTCAAAGGAACTTTGTAATAATTTAAACTGCCGCCTAGTCAGTTTATAAAAGCTTCGAAAATGTGCATGTCTTTAATCAGCACATTGGCGTACTGTAAATCGTATTTTGTTAATTCAGTAATAACCTCAAGCAAAGAATTAACAGTGGCAGCATGTAGTGAGCTAACTCATCAGAAACCGACACAGAGTATATTCCTATAAAGCTGGAAAAGAAAGATGCTATGAATGGTGAACAGACAGAAAATGTGAATTACGGACAGCTACTCGGTGCACACAAGCTGACGACATTGAACGTCAGTTGAGGTAGAATCTACCGACAATCGTTTAAAAAGGAAACGCCGTATAAAAAGTATATAACGACACACATTGCATAAAACAAATAAGCAGTAATAATGTCAAATGTATGACAGTGGTGCATATAAAAGATGGGCGCTGATAATTGATATTGTCAGTTGAACCAGCCAAACGTACATAGTCAAAAATTAGAATTCAGTATCTAGGCTGTCGAATACTACGACATATACCAGTCATTGACTTGTTTACCGACTAGACTAAACAGGATGTTTAAAAAAAATAAATAAACAGACATAGGAAGCATATGTGCCACACGACCACTATTAATCGCAAAATGCACCACATGAAGTCTGCTGATCCGTCGGCTATAGTAGGCCAATCTTCGTCGGCTATCCGGTTAAGAATGTTTTTTCGGTTTCCGTTTCTGATGTATATACTTACAGTAATTATTTGTTGGCAAACATAACTAATGAAGTAAAATGAGTTCAAACGTGGTACAGTATAGATTTAACAGCTTTAGAAACTTCCAGTAGACATAACCATAGAAATATATAACATTTAAAAAGGTCCCACAGATATTTCCAAGATGGGATCACAGGGGCTGAATATCGAACAACTGTGGTATAATACGAAGAAAAAGTAGAATATATATATATATATATATATATATATATATATATATATATATATATATATATATATATATATATATATATATATATCTATATATATATATATATATATATATATATATATATACATATATATATATATACTGAAATTAAAGGTGGGTCAGAAAGATTGAAAATGTTATGTCATTAGTTCCTTAGCAACGCATGTTTTGAAGGTAAGCGTGTAAGACAGCTCTCTCAATGGAGTCCAGCAAAATAAGACGAGGTTTTTGAACCATGTGCCTTAGGCTTATGCACATGACAAACACACACACACACACACACACACACACACACACACACACACAACACACACACACACACACACACACACACACACACACACACACACACACACATACACATATATATATATACATATACATATACATATACATACATATATATATATATATATATTTATGTACATATCTATACTCTTTTGCACATGTCTGAGCTGTTAAGTAAACACAAAGAAGTGGAAGTGTCTACGTCTGTAAAAAAATAATGCTAAGGGTAAAATGTCAGGTTTTCATTTTGCCTTAGTTACACTGGTATTTTCTGAAAACTCTAACTGCAAATCATGACCGACTAAGTTTTTCTACATTCACTCCCATACTCTACAGGTCAAGGAGTTCGGTGCATAGCTGGAAATGCCAGTTGCCGCTACGGCATCACCTGTAAGCATAGGATTTTTTTTCTAGCAAGTCATGCAGTTAAGATACATCGCTCTTGGTAGTCGCTATATGTATGGCTGCAGCCACAAGACATGTATATTGAACAATGTTAACTGCAGATCTGCTCTGCCCGCCAATGTTGCTGGGCAACACAATTATGCCTCCACCATGAAGAGGGTACAAAAGTAGGGAATACTACCTGTCTACCTACAGGTAATACTTTTTCTGCCAAACAAACATTTGACCCTGGTTTTCATATGTACATGCCTTCCTTCCGGTAAAATTCCTTGCTGGCGAACAGGAGACAGCACAGGGGCTCATTTAATATGATCAGCTTATTCATGTGATCAGTAGCCAAAGTTAATTTCACGCATGCGTAGTGTTACTCTTAAGTATTTTGCCGTGTGCTGTTATAACTATATTATACGCCACAGTGAAATAATATGACCCTTTGATCCACTTCATACACCTTTTATATCATTTTTTCCCTTTTGGTACGTCTTTACGGGTTTTTAAGAGTTGACAGGGGAACAGATCAGCCGTACTGCTGACTCTTATCTACATTAAATCGTCACTGCAGTCAAACCTCTCCCTCGCGCCCACATTCGTTTAGCTGTATTGACAGATCAATTCTATATTAACACTAATTACTATACATTGTGTAATCTAATTTTAACTTCCTTTTTAGAACACTTATAAGGTTTAGCTCTTCCCATGTAGAATGCATAGTCCCTTAAAACAGGTAATATTAGTTGGTTTTTTTGTCATTATTTCAGGAACATTTTGAAATGTGGAATAAAGGTATGGAGATGTTGTGGTGCGTTCTGTGTCTTGGTTATTCAAAGATCTTTATTCAGTCTATTTCTTGGGGAATTCGGCATTTCTTAGTTATAAAATAAATCAGCTGTATCTAAAGTACATATGCTTTATTTGGTAGAAACTCAAAATATACAGTCACTGCGCAACTAACGATCCCAAATATTTGCATTGTCGGGAAACGGCTTGGACACACAAATATATACCAAATTTTGACTGATGCACAATACTACAGAAAATATCTACCCGTTGCAGAATAATTGTGGCAATTTTCATTTGTATTTGTTAGGACATATTTCTATTCGTATTTCTAGCATTTGACAGATCTTGTCATCAGCTCGTTTGCTGGGCCAAATGTATTCTGTTTCCTCTTATAAATTCTGAGCATACGATATAATTGTAATGAATATCACCGAAATGCTCTGAATACAGAGACAATATCAAACTTGCCCACTTTGGATTTATTTATTTTGCGGAGTTGGTGCATTTGCTTTTTACCATTGTACAGCTCAGTGAATTAAAACCCGCAACACCTGAAATACAATTTAGTTCGTTATGCCAGGCGGTATAAAGTATTGACACAACTGGACCAGAAACACTTCTATGTGAGAAAATTCTGAAACCTCAGGTTACATAACCCATGACAAGGCCTGCTACCACATGGTAGGCAGAGTCGGGTTTATTAGATCCGCGATTTCCCTCATGCCCAATTCAAAGAACTGACAGTAGATACAGGTCCAGTGTAGTTGTATCCTTGCATAGCTGTAAGGATTAAGTCTCTAAGATACTCATGCGCCTGGCTATGCTAGACACACTGTCATTACAAAGAAAAACAAAACGAAAACAAAAACAAAAACCAAAAACAAAAAACAAAAACCGCCACACACACACACACACACACACACACACACACACAAAACGAAAAAGAAAGAAAGAAAGAAAAAAAGCTCCACAAACAAAAAGGTGACTTATTCTTCCAGTCATTCTATTTCAGTCAATTTTACACGGTCTTATGGATTTCATGATGTAAGCGACCACTTTTCACGACTTTCATGAGAGATCCCTAAGACAGGTTCCCGTAGACTTTTTTTTTCTGATTTAATGGCAGGATTTGTTATTGCAAATCGGTTAGCCTGTGATGGATTACAGCCCATCGAGAACTAAACTTACAACTAAATCATATTACGGACACTTCAGAAAACATGTAAAACGCGCAGAGGAAAATAACTTTGAAGTACCTAATATTATTATGGGTTATAATGTATCCTGAACAAACTACCTGTATTATTTGCAGGTACATTTATAATAACTGTCAACATGTATTAACCTTAACAGCATGCGACGCAAAGAGTAATTAGATTCGAAATACAGCGACCTTTAATTGTATAGGCAAGACGAAACAAACCGCTGCTTCTAAATATCAAAACGTGGTGAAATATAATGTAGTATAGGCATATAACACTTTACAAACATAGAAATTAGAAATATATATTATCTATAAGAAATGCGAGTCTGCGTCACATTCTGTTCACCAGGCATATGCATGCTACAATCAACTCCAATATATTACAATTGGGCTAACTCGAAGCAAAATGCCCATACTTATGCAGGACTGTACAAGACAAAGAACACTCTAAGCATTTCATATTTAAGAGTGCAGTATGTGCATTGTTAAATACAGATCAAAGTTTAGCATGTTCGTCCGTTCCCTCAGAGTAGCATTCGCTGCGGAGAAATGATATTCCAATGAATTCTCACATTATGGAGACAAGGGACAGGGTGTGATTACAATACTTGTAGATAAGGGTAATAATCCATGAAAGTCCGTACAGATAAACGTCCTACTAAAACTGATTGATGAAGAGCGGTGGAGTTTGCAGCTGGAAATTTACACTAGTATAGTTCCTACATTGAATGTAGAATTTCACACACAGTTCCATTCACTACGTCATTTGAGAACCTCAAAAGGTTGGATTATTGCTAACGTGTTCTTGGTTTGCTTTGCATCAGTCGGAAAATGTATAGTCCTCAATATTGCATTGCGGCTGTGATGGATGTATTGCCGGCCAAATGGTTTCACAGCTGCCATTTGTACAGTGGTTACTGTGGCATTTTTGCATGTGAAGTGACTGGCCCTTGTAACATTCTGGTACCTTCCTCCCCAGGGAGAGAAAAAAACACACACGGAGGTGTTATTTGAACGGTGGAACGTATAGGAATATATGACGGACGGTAAAGACTTGTCTGTCCCTCATTTACCAACATCATTGGCACCAGCAATACACTTGGAGATCCGCGTGACTCTGTCACAGATCTGCTTCCCCTTCATAAGAAAGCGGGAGACCATCTGGCAGCACAGAGGGTAGCCTGATCTTGAGAATCTAATACAGTCCATGCTGTCTTCACACGGAGAACCTGCAATGAGATATATTGGTCATTTGTTGTGGTTTAATCCTGAGCTAGCAATATTTTGGTTTTCAAAATTTTACCATGCACGTCCTTCCCCAATGAAGTATAAACCCTTCGGTAATATGAAAATTCATCTTTTTACTAAAAATGTTAAACAACGTATGCTTTTTACGAGAGAAAAAATAATTAGTGATTATTTGTAATTTGCCCTCTAATATTTGACCTGCAGAAATCCCGTCTGTAGCGTGCCACATTTGCGCGTTACGGTCTTTGTACACAGCATCTCATTCGGATAAACTGCATCACTCTCAGATGAAACCTTTCCACATCTGAATGATCAGCGCAGGAACTGAGAACTAACAACAGGTAAATTGTTTTGCGACGCCATAGATTATATAGTGTTATCGACTAATCAGTAACTGCTGCTTTATCTGTTCTCGTCTTTTCCATGCAGTGTGAGTGATTGTTTCCGTTTATTTGTACGCGTAAATCAATCATCCTTGTTTTTCTATCTCTGACATATAAAATGCATGGAGTTCTTTAGTGTCAAAACTTCGAGGAGTTCGTTACATATGTCATGTCCCAATCATTGAGATAAACGATAACAAGCTAACAGCTATATCCTTTTTTATGTTAATTTTGAATGTAGTGGCCCTCGTCGCGGACCTTCGCAGTAAGCCAAAGTCACACGAGTAAATAAAGTTCCTGGAGAAGGAAAGAAAGAACATAAAAGAGGGCCAAGACATCATGGTGCTGAATCGGGTTAAATACAGGCTATATTCAGCAAACACAATTTTATTTTTTTCAGTGATCACTTACCTTTTACAAATTTTATGAAACATTTAAAATTTTATCGTTCAATTTGACCAGATGGGCCCGATGTAAAATGTTTCAATGATTTTTTGCATGCCTTGGTCAATAACCTTCCTAGACGTGGGTTAGGTACCCAGCCTGCGCCAAGGAAAACGGTTGATGTGACCTTGCTTCAACCAGACAAAAGGAGTAGAAACAACCATCGCAGGCAAAAACGCGTGTGCCATTAATTTGAACACGAGCGAAGGAAAACAATCTGCACGAATGGCTCTTATGCGTCGGTAATTCAGACGCTGCGGAAATCAATCTGAGGTTGTACATATCTGGACAAAATGAAACTATTCAAACGAGCTTTCAGGACGATTCCCCATAGTCTTCTGATGATAAACACAAAAAAGTCCTAGTTCGTCATTTACATGGGACCGAACACACAAGGGACTGACGGTTTTCCAGATATGTCAGTTTATCAACACATAACATTGTTCCTGTGATTCCCAGGATAAGCAGTCCAATAAATTATTCTTTGATTGTTTTTGACACACAGTATACAATGTCAATAAAGCTTTAACAAAGACAACTTTGCAGCGCCAAAAGAAAAAAAGTCCCTTTGTTTAGATCCAGTTTAGGCGCGTGAATGTACAAGTGGCGGTCGGTGAATGCGGCTATATTTAGATACGATCCTACTTTTATAAAATATACATGAATAAAATAGAAATTGCATTTTCAGTTATTTACACCTAATTAATACAATGGAATTTGTATAAACAAAGGTCATTGATAATTCACGAGTACTCACATCTTATATGTCATTTAGGGGTTCCATTGGGATGCTTTCAGCTGCACTTTGCAACTGGTCTTTGTACAATATGTAAATATCAATTTGCCAAATATAAGAAATAATGTTTACTTTTGAACGTGGCTTTGTATTGCATCATTTGGTGCCCATGTGCAATATTTTAAGATAGCGTGCAATTAAATTAATGCTTATCTATCAGGTAATTAATACTCATTCGGCCCTTCGGGGAAATTTGACTTTAAAAATCAAAAGGATGAATAACATACAGCTAGTACTGGCGCATACCTTGGTTTAATGCTACAAGCAGTCACCTCGTACATGTATGTTTCAAACATATTCTGAAGGTACCTGGCTATACTCAACAAAGAGATGTATATATATGGCTTCCATCAATACCTTTTGAATGCATCCAACCTAACTGCCGTTAACATTTCAATCTAGGGTTCAGGATGTATACATACCTCTAGGAAGACCATACCCGTATGATTGAAGTTTTTGACACACATATGTTGTAGAACCTGAAATAATGTAAGAAAATGTTGAGAGTGTAAAACATTCGAATACCCTGGCTGCTTCCAGCAAACGCCTGAGAGTGTAAGACACGTGTGATCACTCAAACCAACACAAAAGCAAACGTCGAAACTGTTACCTTCAATTCGTGACATAATTCAAGATCTAAATATGAAACGCATTGTCTCACACTTTGGAACACATGTGTCTTTTGTTATCAACTTTACACTTGATTAAAGTTGGCCCCATGGCGATTGCTTGTGACGTCATCCAGGAACACTACAGTGTACATAAACTCACCAAGGCCGTGGCCATTGCGGGTAATGGAGTAACTCCGGCGTTTCTTGACGCCGGAGAGCGTGCAGATTCCCTTGTCTTGACCCTGGTTCGAGCAAACGGCCCCTTCCCCACAGTCGGAGTCGTTCTGACATGTTTGCATGGCTTTCTCTTTCACGCAGTATCCGGGGTACTCAGAATTGTCGGTGTTGTCGCCTGGACAACAAAATAGGGTGAGAAGGCACACGTAAGGATGAAGTAAGAGAACCTGCTATACCCCACAAACAAATGACGTTTCGTCGATGTCAGTAATGCTGGATCACCGTTGGTGCAATGTTGGTGGTATTGCCTAACATCGATTCATCGTCATTTGTTAAAGGGGGGAAAGGGTGCAGGAAATGGGGTGGTGAAGGGAACTTGTGTGGGGATTTGCGTTATAAGCATGGGCTATTGCATATCAAGAAACTACCATGCATAGTGCGTGCAAAAATGCATAATACCAAGCAGTATTTGAAATTATAGATGAAGAATAGATAAAAAAGAATGCCATGAGACAAATAATTCATGCACTTTAAGCACTTGACCAGGCAAATTAAGATCCCGGTCAATAGGTGTAAGATATATCCAATGTCAAATTAAAACTAAATACATATCCAAACACAAAGCAACCCCTCGGGTTGTCCTCTTTGAGAAAAGTTACAACCTAAACCCTGGTTGCAAGAACAATGTGCATTTCACATATCCATACATTAACCAGGAATCGTTATTTCACATTTAGGCCACATGGTTTTGTTTTGATTAACGTCAAACCAGGGGTGTTTGTGGATGAAAGGAAACTTAACGTCCCGCGGCTGTCAATAGATCGTACATCGGGCAGGTTAGTGTGGTTCAAGATTCGTTATTGGACCAAAACTTATATATAATTATTATGAAATCAGATGTACGAGTGGACAGCAATTTAGCATACACCAAACTAAGTTGTGGCGCTGCGAATTGCATTCGCGGGTACACATACAGAACAAAATATTAGACAACGTAAATCAATTTATAAATGACCAGACCATCACGGACACCAGGTAGCGCCACTGCAGAAGCAAGCGGGAAGTACTCATTTGACCTCGGATACTGCGTGCAAAAAGAATGTCTACCATGCCAGACTCTATCACACTGTCAGTCCCCTATGCCAGCGTCTAACATGTTTAGTAGAAGTCTAGGCTAGATACAGTCCAGTCCGAGGGTGACAAATCGCCACTGCATAACACATATCAGATATGGTAGATGAGATTAGATGCAGTTATATAACTGCTGACTCAGCTTAAAAACAAAAAATTTCACATGTATAACTGTCAACTACAGGACAGACTTTTATCATGTTTATCAAGAAGATGGGCGTCAGATAGGCGTGAAATAGGATGACAGTGTCAAATGTATTGGAGAGATCGAATTATATGTCTTTATGTCTACGTTTCAATCGTGAGTTGCGGGCACTGTCCTTATAGTGTTTGACAGTGTTCAATGTGAGTGCAATTTCCATGATCTGAAATATGTGTACATGCACAAGACTGGAGTCACGAACAATGGAATAGAAGAGGTATGAAGAAGAGGTAGCAGTCTTAAATTGACAAATCGTTGTAGTTCTCGTGTATTGTTTACCCTCAGGTAATGAAGAACGGAGGCCTTGGACAGTTCCCTGTTCATTGCCTGGTAACCCATTCGTCAGCTACAGCAGCAGCATGACATTATACCGAAACAAAAGCCATTGGCGTCTCTTGACCCATGTTAGGAGTTGACTGAGAATTTTTCAAAACCAAAGATTGTTAACATGAATCGTCGTCCCATATCTCATATGCTTTCAAAAAATAATTTAGGAACTAGAGTCATGTGAATGAAGATACAGCTACAAACACGTGGTGGCTGCTAGCTATTGTGGGAACGGCAATTGATTGCAGAATGTGTATTTTAATCTAAAATATTAACGCTTGGCCCTACAGTATTGTCTCTGACCTACAATGCTGTCTTTGATATGCAATGTTTACTCTGACATACAACATTGTCTCTGACATCTTTATTTTATTGCATTTATTGATACCTGATGGTTTTCATTTTTTGGGGAATTTGTATACAGTGATATATGGAAAAAATCCTCTAAACATGCAACATTATGCTCATTTGAGCAAGGTGCTTGTCTTAATCTTGACGTTCGACATAAAGAATAGCTCCGGTATTTTAACGTTGTTTGAAGATACCGATGTTAATATGTACCATGTTTTACCACACTTTTTTACGATGAACACGACTTTGGCCCCCTGTTGATCTTCCCTTTACAATGAAACATCAAGGAGTAATGTTACGTCATTAAGCTTGAAGATACACAGGCAATTAAAGCTTCTTGCATATTTGTTGCTGGACTGAAAACCCTTGTTTATTGAAGTCTCACTGACAATGTTGCTGGTATCACAGTTTAGGTTCCCTTTCGGGTATATCGTCACTGGTAATTTAGATATGGGGGATTAAATATATAATGTGTTAAAACATCAATAAATTATTATAGCATGCTTCCAAAATGTTATTTTGCTTCGAACTATTGTCATTCAAACGAATTTAACAATAAGGGTCTCAGTGTAGTTAACATGCTATCAATGAAACAGAAGACTATTTTACAGTCCGCACAGCTTGCGTAGTTGAGTTCAAAAATGGTCCAATTTCTTTAAAAAAAATCAAATTGTTTTATATCATACGTGAAGGCCGAGCTTACATTTGGCAAAGTACAACTGTGTACATCTTTAGATTGCAAGACGCACGATTTTGCCTGGTCACATTATTTGAAAATTTTAAGACAGACATTGCGTAGCAATTTTCATATGGGTTCTTCGTGTATTTGGTATTACCACACACATAGTGATCTGTTATTAAAGGCGTATGATACGAAACAAAATTAAAATTTCTTCAAATATCTTATCTCGAAACAATGGACATGATAATAAAAGGAACAGAAGATAGCTTGACAAAGTGCAAAAAAATTGCATACAAAATTCTTAATTAAAAGGCTACAAAATATGCTAGTGAGTAACTACGTATATTGTAGATGTAAACTTACCATAAAGATCTAGTGAAGCACACACCATTCCTGAACAGCACTGTCCGGAGGCATAACATTTGTTTCCCTGTCCTATACACTGAGAAATCAGAAAAAAATACAATTAATAATTACTCTCTCCTATTCAACTGGAGAAAGGCTGGTAATGATGAGTACCGTCTGTCTGCACTGTCCTGTGGATTTCATGTTTTGAAAGTTTAAAACTCTATTTGTTATCTTGAGTTTCACGGTTGAGCATTGAATTGTTCAATATGTATTTTATATCTAAATAGATTTAAATCATTTGAACTTGTTTGTGTGGAAAATGTTTGACGCCTATATATGTATGTATAGTGATTTATTTTTATGATCTTATGTATACACCTACTGTTTTTTCATGAGTGAAGGTACATTTTAGCCCAGATGGGCTTCTATTCTGAGTATTTTGTTACAATGTACGCTCAATTATGCATCTATCTATCTATCTATCTATCTATCTATCTATCTATCTATCTATCTATCTATCTATCTATCTATCTATCTGTCTGTCTGTCTGTCTGTCTGTCTGTCTGTCTGTCTGTCTGTCTGTCTGTCTATCTATCTATCTATCTGTCGGTCTGTCTACATGTATCCATCCATCCATCCATCCACCCATCCATCCATCCATCCATCCATCCATCCATCCATCCATCCATCTATCTATCTATCTATCTATCTATCTATCTATCTATCTATCTATCTATCTATCTATCTATCTGTCTGTCTATCTGTCTGTCTGTCTGTCTGTCTGTCTATCTATCTATCTATCTATCTATTTATCTATCTATTTGTCTGTCTGTCTACATGTATCCATCCATCCATCCATCCACCCATCCATCCATCCATCCATCCATCCATCCATCCATCCATCCATCCATCCATCCATCTATCTATCTATCTATCTATCTATCTATCTATCTATCTATCTATCTATCTATCTGTCTTTCTGTCTGTTTATCTATCTGCATGTATCCATCCATCCACCCACCCATCCATCCATCCATCCATCCATCCATCCATCCATCCATCCATCCATCCATCCATCCATCTATCTATCTATCTATCTATCTATCTATCTATCTATCTATCTATCTATCTATCTATCTATCTATATTTTCGTCAAACGTTTTGTATGAATTTTAACTTTTTAATAGCCTGTCACTATGTTGACCACTTGCTGTTGATCCAGTCTTATAACGTGACAACGTGGTCACTCGGAGGGACGGTAAGTGAGAAAATGTGGAGCGCTATAAAGAACGTTGTGGTAGATTGTTGAGTTGCTTTTGCTTTGCTTGGAAACCGGAGGAAATAAATGTGTTCTCTCAATAAAATCTATAGACTTCGTACACAGCCTACATTGTTTGATATTACCACTCAATTGCTGGTGCAAATTAATGAGAGGGAACTTCTTATTTCCAGTCCTGAGGACTTTGCCCACTAAAAACAACAACAACAACAACAAAAAAAAAAAATCAAAAAAAACAAAAAAAAAAAACCAAACAAACTAAAAGAACCCCCCCCATAACAAAAAACCCGAAAAACCAAACTAGAAACAAAAAAAAAACCCAAAACAAAAAAAAAAAAAAAAAAACAAAACCAAAAAAAAAAAAAAAAAAAAAAAAACCGCAAAAAAACATAAAAAAGCAAAAACCAAAACAACAAAAACATCCCCCCACAAAAAAACACACAAGAAAAAACCAAAAACAAAAAAAATAAATAAAAACAAACAAACAAACAAACAAAAACCACACACACACACACACAAAAACAACAAAAAACAAAGACCCCCAAACCCAAAAAATAACAAACGAAACAAAACAATAAGTAATACACCCCTCAAAACAACCACGGCCTTTCCTTTTTTGAATCATATGCTGTTTCCAACTTCAAATTCTTCATAAAAATATACTTCGGAGTCTTTTAAAGTAAAAGTACGCATATGGGTTACAGAATTGGTCTTGATTATCAACTCTCCGTGGCGAGATTTAGAAGAATTATGTCTGAAGCGTACCGAGTAAAACCTCAGTCGGCGACCAAACACAGGAAGGTTTTTATTATTATTATTATTATTATTATTATTATTATTATTATTATTATTATTATTATTATTATTATTATTATTATTATTATTATTATTATTATTATTATTATTATTATTATTATTATTATTATTATTATTATTATTATTATTATTATTATTATTTTTGTGAGATCGGAATTTTGTTTTCTTCTATTTGTTTCATTAATTCTATTTAAAGCAATCTAAATGAAGAGATAGTAACAATTATATTTATGATTAAACTGAAATCCGCCAAAGTTCGTGGCGCTGTGATTGTAAATTTCAATATTGTGGGCACCATCGCACGGTTGCTTGAAGAATAGACAACTTTACACGGGTAAAGATGCAAAAATATGTGAACAAAAATGACTGCTTTACTTTTCGTCCATACATACTGATCAGGTCCAGAATGTTTTGAATGTGTTTGTTTGAAGTGTAAGAAGTATCCATAAAGAACGGCACTGATAGCACATCTGCCAACGCGAGTTGGAGGATTTTTGTGTTTTTGTGACTTTGCCGAACGAGAACACAAAAAACAACAACGAGTGATTCTACAAGATTCAACTAACACTAGATTTTGTTTTTTCATGTCTAAGTAACGCAATACAAACTAAATTGGAATTCTCGATAAAGGTAAAAGTTCGAAAATGACGCCATTGTGGTGGCAGACTGAAACATGATATCGCTACGCCACTTGTTACAGTAGCTGCACAATACACATATCCCAATTCAATAAGAAATAGTTCCGTAATTTGCAGAAAGTTACTTTATATAAAACTTATATTTTTTGTAAATTGAGCATTCAAAATCGAAGATCCATCGATCTTAAATTATATTTCATATGCAATGGATTCATATCCAATATTCGAAGAACTTCCTAACTGCCCAATACAGCTGATTGGCTCATAAATATGTGAGAAAGTAGTACCAATGGGTTACAAGTTAAGAAAAGTGCGAGGAGCCTACATTTTATTAATATTCCGATGATTTTGATTGCTTGTATTTCTACATGAGCCCACCGAATGACTTACAGTACCATATCAAGACTTGTAATAAAGAATCACATCTCTAATGCTGGTTATGGGCAACCTATCATGCATCAACAGACATAGGAAAAAAATGAATGTCTTACATTTAAAGATGCATGCTATGAAGTATAAGAGAGTAGACCACTTCCACGAGATTAAAAACTGTTAGTATATCCGCTTTATTAACTAGCATATCGTGCCCTGAAAAAGCAGATTTGATACCAAGGGTCACTGCTTAACATAATGACAAAATTCAATTTGGTACTCGTAAGCAGATTAAGCTTCTTTGTGCCAGCATAAAATTCTGAGTTGTGTTGTTCGTTAACTGGTACAACTAGGGAGCACTTTCAAAGTGACATAGTTGTTTCCATTACTGTTCGTCGTTATTTTGTTGTGCCGAAGCGACGTATTTGAGAAAGCGGGTAGTCGTCAGTATCTTAAGTTAGTTCCGTTGGCCTGGTATAATTATATTTGAAGCCAAAATCACAATATATTTGAAAATGAGAAGCAAACTTTTTTACTATCCTCCATTGGGGGGTCTCACCTGTAAAGGAGCATTATACCGTCAATCATAGTACACACATACATACCTACATATTTACCTATACATACACACACACACACACACACACACAAAAAACGTTTGTATGTATGTATAAGGTACGTTAGGAGTTAGGTGGGTAGGTAGGTAGGTAGGTAGGTAGGTAGGTAGATATGGTATGTCTCTCCAGACACTTATATGTCCAGTAATTTTGCGTGTACACTTAGCGGGTGCATATCCATGCAGTCGCTTCATAGCGCGATAGGCTTTATTGCCATGCAGCAGATAAATCATCGTTACGTTCAAAACATCCGCAGATATTCACACTTTTTCCCAAAGTAAATAGATTACTATCGAGTTTCTCGCACAATTTTTACTAAGAACGGTGAATTAAACAAGCATTTGTGAAAAGACTGTTATTGTTTTCATATGTTGGCATAATGAAGTGATTGTACCGCTTTATACAGAAAAACAAAATTATACAGACTACAGCCTTGTACTGCATAGTCAAATATATGTCTGTTCCTAATTAAGAGAAACTATTTTATATGTCATCATTTTTTCCTGTTTAATGGTCCAACGCCCTTTTCCGTTTTGTCAATCAAACATTGTCTATCTGGTACTTCATGTACAAGGCTCAGCCACTGGAAACACTAGAGGCAAAACACATTCCTTTTCAGTTACATGTACTACAAACATACGTTTGATCCAATGGATGTTCCTGGAAACATTTCTCGCACATTGCTTCCACAAGTTGTGCTGATCAATTTTGTTTCTTGCGTTCCACTGTCATTCACTATATTGTTATCATTGACCGGTAATGCACATCAAAGAGAGGGGTTAATTTAAGTTTTGCTTGTTCTCAAATTCAATTTGCTTTAAAATAGAATAATTTTAAGCAACCATTCGCGTTGAGATCAGCCGGGAATTTATAAATATAAAGCCACTTAAAAAGTTGTTTTTCGTGCTGTATTGTTTGCGCAGGCAGGCAAGCAACTATGGGCAATCTTTCACCAGGAAATGTTATTTCCAAATTATTATTTCAAGTAAATACTATTTCCCTGCAGTTCTAATAAATTCCCTATATATTTGACAAAAGTTATTGGCACTGGATTCTTCATGTGCTTCATTACCATAGTTATTATGCAACTCTGCTTTAATATGACAGAGGCATTGCTTAATGGATTGCGGCTGTTCCCCATTGTACATTGAGTTTAGATTTAAGAACATATCACTAAGGTATTGTGTATAGTTTTGGCAAGGGAGAAAACTATGCATTGATCGCTTGCTGTGTCAGAGGACCACCAATCCAGGCACGAATAAAAGAAATTACAAAATCCGTTCGTCCAGAAAATCAAATTTTGGTATGAGATACGGAGCAAAAATGGCGGAATGTCAAGCTTGGCTCTTACGCTGATGGCTTGAGCATACCGCTGTGGCAGTCTAATCACATTTTGATGGTATAAACATACTTTATTTTCAAAAAAAAACAAACAAAACAAATGGTTGGACAACATGCATGACCTATATAAATTGATTTCGCAACATACGGCATATGATAGACAAATGAAATATCAAGCAAACTCATTATAAGTATGTGCATATAAATAGTTTTATTTAATTATGTATATAATTATATATATATGTAGAGAGAAAGAGAGAGAAGAGAGAAACAGAGAGAGAGAGAGAGCGAGAGAGACAGAGAGAGAGAGAGAGAGAGAGAGAGAGAGAGAGAAGAGAGAAAGAGAAGAGACAGAGAGAGAAGAGAGAGATAGAGTTTCTGCTGTATATTATTCTAACAATGTACATAAATGCAAATAAATATTAAACGCGCTTTGGCCTTCCATATCTATCACGAGATATTTGTATTCAGTATATAATTTTCTATAAAACAATTCATGATGGTCCATGTGCATGAAATGCGTATTACGTCGTACTATAAATAATGCTGGTACGAACGTTTGAAATTCGATATTCCAGGTGAGCAAATTAAATGCCCCAAATAAAGGTGGATCCGAATCTGCTTCAATCAAGTTTCAAATCATTAAAATGATGAGTACTATTACCTGCTAGTAGCATCTCAAAAGTAAAATTGTCACATTGCCCACATAAATATATTTCATGTATAAGTACTGCTGTAATTCTGAATCATTTCGCCTTTGCTACCTTTACATTGACGTAATTGGATTGGTCATAAATGGTCGGCGTCGAATTATTAGGATCGATATGTGTACTCCACAGACGCATTCAGCCTTGAAAATGTCTGGTTAATCTGGGTTATGTCTCTCGGACATCTGTTTGCAAGTTCATAGGTCGCACGGCACAACCGTCAAAATTGTCACGAATGCCGCATGGAACGAGTAAATGCGTTGCCCCCTAGTGGTATAATAACATAACTATTGCATGCAGGGAAGCTTGGAGTCAGCTTTATTCTTGGAAGTCACAGCCTGTGAAGAATTGTGGGATTTTTTTCAACACCATAGATGGCCAAAGGGTATGCGGGAGACCTTGCAGATATTACCCACGGAACAGTAACGGCATTTCTAGGGTATCAAGCATGCCTGGATACATCCGTGAATTAAAACAACTCCTGGCCATTAGATTATCGTGAACGGTATGGTCGATGTCGAACGTTATATCGTAGCACGGACAGAGAATAACATTCTTACGTCTTCTGTACAATAATAGTCACGAAGGTGATGAAATTAAACGTCTTGCTATAAATGCACAAGAAATGAAATGGAAAAAAATGATATTCAGAAACAAAGTTAACAAAACAAAAATAAAACGCCCCTGGAGAGTTAGGCAACCCCTGTGTTCTTCGTGCAGCTTAATGTATAAAACAAAGGTCCTTGTCACCAGACAGATTTGGTTTGTGACAGTGTCAGCGAGGCCGATGGCGCAGGTAGCGCAGGTAGCGCAGGTCGCATGCAGGTCCCGGTGGTGCATAAGACATACAATGCTGATGTTTTAATATTTTTTTTTGTCTGCTTGAAGAATAACAAGAAAAACTTTCTTCAGTAGTGATCACATAAAAAGCAACTTTTATGGGTGAAACCAGTTTTGCTGAGGAGGAAGACCAAGAGCTATGTTTGGTATAGAAATTTCATTAGTAACAGGTTAGGAAGACAGAGCAAGCAGGAAGTAAATGACGCCATCTTTGGGCTACAGCAACATACGCGCAAAATATTCCTTAAAAACTAATCCTATCCATGCTGTGACACTTAAAGGCTAGCTAAGAGTCGCATCGTATCCTATTGATTGTTTGACACGGTTGGGATGATTATGATGACATCGCCATAAAAGTTGTACAGAAAACAACTGAGGGATATTTTAATTAGTGGAAGCAGAATTTAGAATCAAGTGCCACATAAAAGGCGTGGATATGATATTCTATCAGAAACTAGAGCCCAAATATGTGTCGCTACCTCATATGTTTGCTTGTTAATTGCTGACGCCTTAAGGACATAATTAAAATGTGAGCGGTGTCATATGTAATATGCTGAAATCCCACTAAACGCAAAAGTGAGAAGTTCAAATAATCTAAAAACTGAAATGCCAAACCGCTCATATGAAGTTTCGATACACATAGCCAATGATATTGCTAGCGTGTACTGTTGGTGGAAAACATGCTGGGCTATATATATATATATATATATATATTATATATTATATATATATATATATATATATATATATATATATATATATATATATATATATATATATATATATATATATATATATATATATATATATATATGTATATATATGAGTGTTTGTAATCTACGTTTATATCACGATATGATTAATTGATATACTTGTCGTAAATTGTATCTTTGATGATTCTACTCGCAGTAGAAGTGTCAAATCATATGACGTGTAGTAACTTTCAAACAAACTAAAATTATGCGTCACTTGAGGCACATGAAATTGGAGAAATAGCCCCCTGCCCCCAAGAAAAAATTTTGTGTCACAGATTTGGGGTTTAACATAAGGAAAACATCTGTCAGAAATCGCAGTATGCATGGGCTCATTACTCCCCAGTTACTCTGCAGTATTAAGAACACCAACCAACACAGAAGACCAAGCCGGATGTCCTGTCCTTGAACAAAGCTGCATCTTTACATATGTACTGCAACCTCATTTTACTCAAGCTTGCAGGATGTTCGCCAGGATGGTGTCCAAAATGATGCAGTTGGCGTCATTTAACCTACGTACAGTCGATGTGACCAACACGATAAACCCATTACATCATTATTTCGACAAATCACATACCGGTGACTAAACCATTGGGCCCTGTCATGTACGCAGCCCAACATCTGGACAATGGTACTGAAAAGATAGTCTGCATGAAAGTGTTGTAAATATTGGTACCAAGTTATAGAAGGAACTCACTGCTCTCTTGGAGCAGTTTTTGGGCGCGCGCAGTTGTCAGAGAAAGCTGTTACCCTGGACTTTTTTCTTCGGCTAGAACAGCAAGAATGCCGGTCCTTGACTGACAGATAATTTTAAAGAATATGAACCTTGAACCGTGGTCATATTTCCGGGGAGCACGACTTTTTACTGTAGCAAGCTCCCAAAGGGTTAAGCTTGTTGTATTAGGTAATAGTGGTCCACAGACTGGTGCGACGTCCACGCGGTTTTTGGAGTTAGGTATTACACGATGCCATTTGATGAACGAGACAATTTATTAAGTGCTCATCTGTCTCCAGTACACTTTATTCAATACGTCTAAATGGACCCAACTGATGCAAAGTTTCACTTTCGTATAATCACCACTTCTGGGTAACTGTAAGAATCCAATGATTGTAGAATATACGTTGGGGATCAACCGAGGAAGCCATGAAAATAAGACCTTCAGGACTGGTGATCTCAAATCACGCTTTAAGTTAAACTTAAAAACCTGCCCGTGATACGTTATATTGAATGTAGTTTGGGATTTACTCAATTATATCGACAGAACATTTCGAAGACTCGCTATGGTAATTTGATATTTAGAATAAATATACCCTATGTCGTCATACAAACACCTTGTATGATAAATTTTCATTTTATCGTCAAAATCGTTAGTGTGGCTGAAGATGGACAAATGATCTTACGTCGAAATGCTTCTCAACTTAGACTTGACAGCAAACGAACAAAGAAAGAACTGACAAACAAATAAAAAATAAGACAAAAAGAAGCAAAGTACAGAAATCTATAAATTATTTGCTAGTTAACACTTTCATCCAACCCCATAAACCGTCTTCTGCACTTGGAAAACAATAAATATCAAAACTGTAAACGTCAGTCACTTTGAGGGTTTTAATTCTGTTCCCTCGAAAGCTTCAGTAACAAATGAATCCATTCATAACAAAATAGTAATATAATCACCGTAGGGGCTTTAAAGATAAAAAATGCTATGTTTATGTCTTGAAAGTGTAAATATTTGTGCCTGTTTGATCATTATAATGAGCAGTACAAAAGGGTAATACTGACAAATGATTGCACAAAGTAGCAGATCAAAATTGAGCCATTTGATACCCCATGAAGGAAAACTAGATATGAAAAAAACTGTTCCGCTGTTGCAGTAACAGACGTCCTGTAACTTGATATTATAAAATATACCCAAAAGGCAGTCAATCAGCGTATATGGCTTCCGATCAATCAGACGTTAGAGGCTGAACATCGGCCTCCCAATAGTATTATATGCGCACTTCTTGTAACCTTAGTATCTAACATTAACGCTTTTCCGATCAAAGCGGTCAACAGCGACCCTTGTCAATTCAAATTTCGTCTGCTTCATCAATTCCATTATATATTGACCTTTGCATCATATTTGCAGTGAAAAGGTAGAGGAACATTTGCCAGGATATTATGTCAACAGTCAACAGCTCTCCTCGGCGCACCGTGGGCGCTCAGCGTGCGCCGAGGAAGACTGTTGACCGAGTCCAGTAATACTACATTTAAAGGTATGATAGTAAGAGTCCAAGTTTGTGTGTCTGTGGTCAACCGCTTCAATTGAATTCACTCAATTCACTGTCGTGTGCCCATAAGAGTTAATATAAAAAATAATAAAAATCTGTAGCAAATTATTTCTGCTGGATATATTTGGTACACGTTGTTTTAAAAAAAAAACATCAGTGCCAAACTAATTAGGAGTAGTTTATGTACGAATTCACCGCTTGGTCAGAACCATATGGAAAGAAATCCAACAACCCCAGTATATCATTTCTTGAAACAGCCCTAATAAACAAAATATGCTTACAAAGTGCATTACTAGCATGGCTATATTTGATAGGATAAAAACTGTGATTGAGATAAATATGGTCACTGTAACAGAGACTCACTGGATGAAATTACTTCTGTCGATAGAAAAGCAACACAGAAATGTTAGCAGTACCAATGTGGGTAAGATCAGGGTACATGTACTCATTGTTGGCCGGCATATTTTCAATGCCAGATAATGCAGGTGTCGCCATACAATGGTGTTCAAAGGATATCCTGTAAATTTGCAATTTCGTATCTCTACCTGATGATACGTCGTTTGTTAGCTCTTTCACTGCTAAGTGCGACTCAGGTCAACTATTTAACACGAACTGCACTTAATTATAAGAGCGCAACATTCATGATCAATCTGAAAAGACCTTTCATTCAAGTACCAGCATGCATGAAGTTATGCAACATATAATAAACAAGGTCTACAGCTTTTGTCGGTGTTGCCTCAATCCAAAAAATTGGCACCGAAAGAGTTGATTACATCATACTGCCATATTACATTTTTTCTTCTGTTTTCACCTATGTTCAGCACATACTGTTTCTTTCTGGAGAAACACAGAAAGTAAAAAGCTAGCCAGAAGAGGCGCAACCCATTTTAGTTTATATGATCCTATAATGGCATCATTTGCTCAAATGTTCAGCCAAAGAAGTTATCATAAAATAAAGGTTCAGCTTGTTTTCATACACCATCATGTTGGAGTACTTTTTAACTCTGACAGTATTGTCAACACGACAAAATGTTTTTGTTATAAGTCAGGAGTCCTGATTTTGCCATGGTAGTTCTCTTTGTGATGTCACACCGACAGACTTGATATTTTTCATATAAAAGATAGCATATGGATGCTGCAGGTTAAAATGTGTACAGACCTCGTCTGCGTTATTTCAATAGCCACTTGAGACAAGATTCAAGTTAAGTTTAACCGCTTGTGGGCAATAATCTGTATCACTTTGTATCGCTTTTATATCAGTAGAATATACGTCCCATGCTGGAAAACAAATTAGAATCTGCCACAAAAAAAAAAAAACAAAACAAAAAAAAAACAAAACAAAAACCAAAACCAAAACCAAAACCAAAACAAAAACAAAAACAAAAACAAAACAAACAAACAATGAAACAAAAAGAAAAAACAAAACAAAACAAAAAAAAAAAAACCAAAAAAACCAACCCCCCCCAAAAAAAAACCAAAAAAAAAAAAAAAAAAACAACATTCACTTGGACGTGTCAAGTGAATGCATTCTTAGCCCAAATGATGGTAAGGGAAACATGAATATATGTAAAAACAAGCCTTGTGTTGTCTCCAGATTGATTTATGGTGTTTTAGACGTTCACGTATAAGACGCTATTAAAAAAGTAAGTGTACTCATAGTCGATACGTATCATGCAACGGCATGTAAAACAACGCAATCCGTTGAATTTCCAGTGCACTGTACCTTGCCACGTGCTATGGTGGCTCAGTGGTGCCAACCAAAAGTCTTTTTAATCTCGTAATTACGAGATACGTATCCCGTTGTTATGAGATATTATCTCGTAATTACGAGATAAGAAAACTTTTGGTTGGCACCATTGAGCCACCATTACATGCACAGGTGTCCGTAGCATGTGAGCATGTGCGTTGCAAAGTAATGTGCATTTAAAACGCACACAATGTGCCTTATTCGTTTCAATTTTTCAGTAGTCTTCACTTGTCATCTGGTCGACCAATGGCAGGTTTCAGTAACAATATGAAAGATAACATACTCGAGAATGTCAATTCTTTCAGTGCCAACCGTGACTAAAGTCGAACTACTAAACGATAACTGCTCGGAATTATAATAAGTATGGCAGCAAAATGTTCCTTGGAAACAAGACATTTCGTTTCAGTGCCACTATGTCTATAGTCACATAGATTATCACAGTCCAGGTAAACAACTTTCCTCGGCGCCCTTTGGCCCAATCCGCCTCAAGCGCGACAAGAAAGCTGATGATTCATTAAAAAATGTGGCACTGAAAGAGCTAAACACACGAAGTGCATCACACCATACGCGCTCCGCCGAAAAATGTTTACTGAGCTATTTTTTTATTTGAATAATACAGGTGTTTGTTATTGGTAAGCAAAGGTTAATTATTATACATATGAACATATCATATATACGAATTTAAACCACCTGTGACCAAAAGGAACGCTAGACTGTAAAATGCTTCAATAATGGTCAAATTAAAGGTTTTATTATTTTGTTGTAATGTTGCACTTTCAAGGTAATAATGAGGCCAGCAGCGAAAGGAAGCCACAAAACTGAAAGAACGTTGCATCAATATGGGCAAGATCGCATAGTGCCTCGCTTAATGGGGGTGTTTATGAGGGTAATAACACTAAGGTTTATGGCAATGCACTCCGCTGTTCCGTATCCCAGAACAAACACCATGCATTCGTGGCTTTTACGGTTGGAAATGTACAAGCCATCGCCTCCTGGTTTTCAGTGCCGCTGCGAATTTGTAGCTTGTGACGCACATTGCACTCTTTGGGATAGTGATAAACTAGACATACCTTCAACGCAAGGTGTTGACTGACTGTCCGACATATAGTTCGGCTGTAATTTGCTCAAATTAGGTCATGGTGACACCAACACCTAACCAGTTCATCTTGCCAGGTAAGATAAGCATATTGCAAAATTTGAGCAATTGGACATGGAAGCATCATGCAAATATCGCGGTAACGAGAATGTGCACATCCGGACTGACGGACAACTCGACAACATAAAGGGTCCCCTCCCCGGGGGGGGGGGCGGACCCTTAAAAAGAACAAGATATATTTTGCTTTTCGATCCTTTAGGCAGGAAATGTAACTAGTAAAGTTCAGAGTGATATTTTGTAACGTGGACATACAAATCACCGGACAAGATCAAAACTGTTCTTATGTAGTTTAGTAAATAAAAGAGTTATGTTTCTTGTGGTCGAAATGTGACCAAAAAAAACATAATTAAAACAGACAAACAAACAAAACAAAATTATAAACAAAAAGCAAAAACAAAAACCGAAAAAAATAAAAACAAACAAACCCCCCCCCCAAAAAAACTGCAAAAAAATAAAAAAAGAAAACAAAGCAAAACAACCAAAAAAGTTATTGTGCTGGTGGGAACTTACTATCGTGCTTGTTATGGACCCTTTGGAACCATCGCTTTCATAAGATATAGAGTCCGTCTGGTAAATATATTTCCGATGAATAACATTCTCCACACTAAAGGAAACACCAGTGGCAAAACTACCAGGCAAGCAAAACACACACGCAAAGTCACATTGAATACTCTGGGGGCATATAAAATCGTTGAGACATCGGGCCTTGCAATTTGGAATAGAAGTGTAACACTAGAACGATTTTTTGCTTCCTTTGTCAAAATGAAAATATCTACAGGAGACGGCTTTTCCTGTCGGTGGAAATGTAAGGCATATATGCTGTCATCTTGATACAACATTTGATACTATAATCATGAAAAACAAATACACGGGTTCTTAAATACAGAACAAGAAATACTTGGGAATTTTGTCACTGAACTACTTGATAAAATAAACGTAATAATTAGAAGCACAATCGCAGACACAGACATAAATATATATATATATATATATACATATATATATATATATATATATATATATATATATATATATACATATATATATATATATATATATATATATATATATATATATATATATATATATATATATATATATATATATATATATATATATATATATATATAATTCCTGCTGCTCACAGGCTGAGCGATAATATAATTGTTACTTTATTCATTTTACAGCTTGTTACGCTTAACTTGATCAAGGACCAATCTTTTGATATTTATCTATTTCATTATATTTCGGGCCAAAAATTTATTACCTTTTCGTCTTGGGCTATGTCGTTTATTTACACACAAATTTTCATTCCTTTCACAGCAGTTGTGTTATAAGCACATCGACGTGTCAGTGACACCATGGAACAACTGCTACACGCGGCTTGACAAGGCTTTTTTTAACAATAACAATATGCAGGTTGAAACTGCATTTTCAAGTAAAAATGGGCCTAAAAGAAACAAAATACAGCAAGAAATAGATTTTGTATTGACTTCCCCTTTTTGACCAAATTCCAGAATCCATTCCACGAATGATTATGTTCTTTGGATGTCTTTCCTAGGCACACTGAGTCAACTCTTTCAAAGCAGACATAGAGGCTGAGTCAACAACTTCCGTTTTTTTCACCATGGATTATAAATTTACCGATTGTTGAACAGTCATCTGTTACTAGGAATCCGTACAGGAAACCTTGCATAAGAATAATTTCGATTTTGGCTGTGATTACCAATGGCGGAATAAATATGTTCTGGGCACGACAAAAGCTCCGAGGCAGGAGCTCCTCCAAGTATGCAATACTGCTTTAAACGTAACGCAATCGATCTTCAAAAGCAAATGCGCATGTCTATTTTATGAGGAGAGTTTTGTATAACTCTGCACACAGTGGAGGTGGTGCACAGAGTTCTCAAGTTTTAATTCAAGAGAGTATCAGCAGTATCGCGTTTAATTTTCTGTCAGGCTTTGTGCTCAATATGAATAAATTTAGTGAACACGAGAACAGGATAAAAGACAACTGTCTCGTTAACGCCAAATAATCAATAATCTGTCATGTTACACCTCATAAAGAAAGGTCAAAATCTTTTGTAACTATAAACCATTATAGGCCTAATCATCGAGCAACATTAATTGTGCAGCCTTTACTTTGTACAGACTTCATGTTACCGGATCAAATAATGAGAAGTGCTAATTTTCACAAGACCACTGGGAATGCTGATGTTGCGATATTGTCCTCACAATAATGGTATTTAGTTTCGTATCTATTAATATGCCTCACGGTTTGTAGATATATTTTGATAGACATACCGGCTGGAACCAGTAGATCCAATCAGACATGAAAACAACAGAAATTCGGCCTTTCCAGTTTCAATGAAGCGCAATAGCCTGTTTTGACAGAAAAAAAAAACTTTACTACTAAAAATTACAGGAAATTGTCAAAGTCGTATATGTTTTCTATTATTTTTTTTATCAACAATGATATAGACATTTAGTGACCAGGTTGTGTCCAGTATGTATGTCGAAAGGTGTTGACTCAGTGCCCTTACGGTTGATAGTTACATCAGACACAAACAAATTGTGCTGTTTTTATCGTTCATTTATTTTGGTGACATGACATAATGTTTGACCGCTTTGTTCCAGGATACAGCTCTGCGAATTTCTGCGTTAGAACCGTATTTAACAAGTGAACTATTACAGTTTTGTGCTCATTTTACCTTGAATGCACAGACTTGTATTGGACAAAATAAATGGTGGTGTAGCATCGTTTGTTGTTGGAGGTGGTTGTGGTGGTTGGTGGGTGGGTGGGGGTTAGTTTAATTTCAATAAAAAACAAAAAAATCTGATATACCAGATACATGGAGCTTTAAAAGATAGCTCATTTAAATTCACTAAAATAGCCCAGTGACATTAAAAACAAAATACAGCGGACTCGTGTGCTGTCTTAATTTTCCTACTGCCAACCACACATGCGCCCCCTAATGCTAAATTGTACGGCACTCTCTTGTGTTGGAGGTGCATGTTGGTATTTTCCTTAAACCTGTTTCTTACCTTCATACCTATTAATTTATGAATCATCAGTCATTTATCACATATTTTGTGACAGTACCCGTTAATTTTGATATATATATTTAGGCAAGTTTACATGCGCAAATTATCGTTCTTTGTTGCCGGCAGTGAATATTTTTGTGGTTTTCCTACCTCTAACACTGGAGAGTTACCGGACAGTTTGGCACTAGGGGGCCCATGTGTGAACAACTATTATCAAGCACAATACACAAGGCTCAGCATAAGTCCTAAATGAGACAAAACTCAGATACATAGTTCAATACGTATCGATGCCATTGTAAACTAATTCAATGCCACCAAGATTCAATCACAATCTAGCCCGTACATATTCCCTATAAACTAAACTTTCATTCACGTTCCAGCATGCCTACAGTTACACAGACCACAAGAATAGCCCGTGGTCAACAGCTTCCTTCGGTGCGCTCTGGGTGCATGACGTAGATGGACAAACGTCCAGAATGTATGAAGAAAGGACAGGCTCCATTCTAATTACATCAAATAATCCAACTGTTTGGTATAAGATTTCAGCGTTTATAGAGCATTCATTAGGTAACATTATGTACAAGATGTGTAAAAACCCAAATATTTTTGGACGAAAGACCATTCAGAGTGGATGGAAGACGACTGTCAAAAGGTTGCATGAAGCTTATGTATCACAAACTGACATTATACAATTAACTACCCATACGCATATTAATTTTATTTAGTGCTATAATACATCAGAAAAGTAGCAATATACCTGTTAAGCAAAAAAGGACAACATCGATTACCCGTGTACAGAAATGCAACACCTCAAACTATATCTCCTGCAAACCCCAAATTCTGTATCAGTTATGAGTTCTGCATATCGTTTATATGCCAGGATTTCGCCATCGGAAATATCTCTTGTACCAGGTAATCCCATTTAAAGGTGGGAACCTTACTTATTATCCCTAGTGATCCTATTTCCGATGTAGAGACAGACGATCTCTTCTATTTGTACCAGAGTCCTGGTCTCGTTACCTCCCCCTCACACCACTATCCGAAACAATGGTTTCGCGAGGAGACATTCAACAGCCTAACTGAAATTGCGCAACTTACAAACCATTACAAGAGACCCCAGCTAGGCCTTCGTGAGGATTAAAGAATCTAATGAGGGCCCCTTGAATTCTTACAATAATTTTATTTTAGTTGTTCATGTTCTAATTTCATTCAATATTAATCAATATTCATTCTGCCATTTCTTGGTCTCTTGCTTGAAAACATCAAGTCTAAAGAGGCAGAAAGAAAGGTGGTAAATCCCAAATGTAAGATGTTCACACATGCATGTGCTCATTAAAGCGGTTTTCAAAATTTTATATGTTTAGATATGCTTGTACAATACCGACGTTGTCTTAAACTAGGCCCATGAAAGGCACTGGTGGGACTGCACACCAGTACCACCCCACACTTCAAGATTGAAGTTAATTTCTTTCATACTCGGTGGAGGCCAGCTGGGAGCCAGAGACTGGTACCATCAGACCACAGTTTAATTAAAATCCACATTCCCTGGCGGTCAACCTGTGGGAGTCCCTGATGCAAAGGTATCTCCTGTAACTCACCAGGGGGCCATTGGAGAATAGGTGCAAGGGTCGCCGACAGTACTACGTGCTAGGACTACTCATATATTCAATTAATGCTGTAGAAGGGTGCAATTAAAAGGATTTAAAACCTTGACAACATATTGATGTAATTTATGAATTTATGTTTACGTGCTATTTGCAAATCCGGATGAAATGGCAATACTAGGATGTCGTGAAAGCTACAACAGCATCAATTAATTATACCCTTTCGAATTTTTGGTATGTATGTGAGGAAATTAGGATCTGCAATTACCTGACCAGATAGAATGCCTCTAAACGTTATTATTGTTTACATTCTATCTTAATTTTTACCATAAGACAGAAATTTTGAGGCCCCCGCCTTGAGAGCCCCCCGTTTCGTTGGGGCCACAAAAAATACTCACCTTGGCTTAATTGATCATATTCTAGTATGTAGACAGATATCACAAATCCATTATTTTACGAGGCCTCTCTGTCATCATGTGTTTCACTGCTAATTATTTTTATGTAGTCAAGACATATGAACTGGTGCAAGCTGGGGAGATGACAGAAATCATCTGAATAGCCACTTCTTTCTGGGAAGTGATCCACCTATATAGTCCCAATATATAGATATAAAAACTATTTAAAAGTTTTGAGTCTATCATAATGACATTATTACCTCTGGAATTATAGTAATTGTTAATTTTTGTTGGTCTCGTCGTTGTAACAAATAATAAAGACATGTGGCCGTGTCTCTTGCTAAAAAAATGTGACAATGGCTTCTATAAGTTTTCTCGGCTGTTATTTATTACTATGAATGACTTAAATTCTAGGTATCTTGGCATTAGATCTGTAATATCAGATAATCAAGTACGAACTTCGTTTTATATGCGAAAGGCAAGTGTTAAGAATAGAATAAACACAACGTAATGATTTTGGTCTAGGAGTGTCGGACAGATTTTATCCCATCTCAACCACGTGATTTTCCTAAATGGATTCCCCACGAATTTTTCCAGCTTTATTTTGTGAAAAAAAAACTTTCTATAAGTAAACAAACTGACATGGCTTATCCAATAAATGTAAAATGATCTCTTGTTATACACTCTGTTCACGGCGTTGAGTTAACCAAACTGCAAAGGCTCATGCTACGCTTTACTATTAAATATTCATTTAAATCCGATGGACAAAGGTTTTAACAGTCGCCTGATCATCACTCGTGAACAATAATAAATTCATACCTCTGATATCACATACCACTTAAATGGGACGGCAGCCCAGCATGGCCCAGAGCACACACAAAGGTGAAATTTTAGATGCAAGTGCCAAAGATATGCAACAGCAAGTTACAAGGAGAATCGGGCACATGAAACAGTAATCGTGTAGTATTTGGTGCACAACGCGAATACGCTAAATGATTGGATTAAATGAGTAGAAGGACCAATTTGTCTACATAACTTGGTACTGTATATAGTTTTACGTACAGGCCGTCAAAATAATAAATAAAAAAAAGCCTGATTACCGATCTCAGGGAGCAAGATTGTAGATGCAAACAGTCAGTGACTGCCGTATAGTTTTACTGTGGGAAGCCAACAAGAGAAGGCCATCTTGAATAAGCAGTTACGAAAGATGTTAGCCTTGATCAAAATTATGAAAATACACTGTGCCAGAGGTGAATGTTTGGCTAGTTTACACGAAATTCACATTTCGCAGTCGGCCAGTTTTTTTCTTTCTTTATTAAGCATCACCAAATCCTCCTCCTCCTCCTCCTCCTCCTCCTCCTCCTCCTCCTCCTCATAAGCAACCAGAAAATCATTTTGGTCCCGCTATAGCAGTGTATATGCAATGCAAAGGTATCAGCTCTATTTCATCACATATTATCCTGAATCCATATTGAGTGTTACTACCCTGTGTCTTTGACAGCCATATCATGTGATCTGCCAACGTAGCCCTTATAACGGATCAACGCTTTGTGCAACACAAAAAGGGTAGATCTGATTATCATTTAGAAACGAATAATATATGAATACAGAAATCGAATGAAAATCTCCCAGTCAAAATTTAAACCTATATCCTATAAAAGACCAACATCACATTTCAATATGTTGGCTAAAATACATGTAATTGTCTAGTTATCATATCAAACGTTATCCTGTGAATTGTAACCTATTTCAAAATCACACATTCAAAGAGTAAAAACTATGGGCGTTTGGATGTGTCCCTGCATTACCTTATATCTATTATCCATGCAAATATGAAGATCTTTTCACATGTCCCGCACTATGATAAACCAAACAAATTTCGAAAATCCAGGTAGTAATGAAACGCCATATGAGGAGCAAGTCTGACAGGGACAAAGGTTAGTTACATGCCCAACAATTATGAAAGGAATCTGGTTAACAATGTTTGAGAAATCAAAATGTAAATGGTGGACACAGAACGGGAAAAAATTATGGTAAACCCCGAGCTCAAATATCACCTGAGTTACAATCAGGTACACCAAGAAACCTAATGGAAATTATGTCTCACATGTGCACGTCATGTAGTTATTGATGTATTTAACAAGAAGTTAGTCAGTCATAAGAGTATCACATTAATGTGATTGTTCATTCTTTATGAGCTGCAGGAGACCAGTTTGGATACAACAACACCCAGGTCTGTCTCATTACTGAGCTCGGATGCCCATACAATGGCACGGATGGCGCTCTGGTTTGTGTTTCGTGGATTGGGATTGCGAGAAGCCGGCGGAGCTATTATTCAACAAAGGATCATCACCCACCAGTCCCCTAGTTTTTGTACAAAGAAAGCGTATATTGACAGATACAAGGTAACCCATAAAGTAAATAACTGAGCCTATGTAAAAGGTCTTGACGGGGACATAGTTTTGTAGTGTGGGTCATGTACTGTGTATACAACCATATGAAAAATGCTAATCATAATCTATGTGTTTAATGTTATGAAATCTTATTATTATCTTTATTAAATAGGACAGGGAACTCTGAGACCCCCACGCTCTCTTTTGATTGATCTACAAATAAAACTGATATTTCATGGCAAAGCTGATTCCTTACCAGAACATATTAGACAGATTGATTGGTAGTGAGTGTTGGAAATACCGGTACAGCCAAACACATACTTGACAATGTTTGAGTAATGTTTTTTTCATTGTCAAATTGAACTTTGGCCTTTCCTAAAATGTTCATCAGTCTGATGGTTTTTTCCGCAACAGACCTATATCTTTTTCAATTATACAGGAAACCTGGAGACATGTCCGGCTAGATTAATCACCTGAGGTCTTTTGACCACTGATTTAATACCTGAAGGGCGAAGGTGGGTGGGTGGGTGGGTGGTGGTGGTGATGACAAAATTATGTGTGCCAGAAATAACGTACCGGTAATGCACGGCTGATTATTTGTTTACACACACACACACACACACACACCTACACACACACACACACACACACACACACATATATATATATATATATATATATATATATGTATATATATATATATATATATATATATATCATAGTTCTGGAATTATAAAGTTAATGTGTACTTTTTTCATCTGATTACTTTCAAACGGCCGTTTCAAATCCTGTGGGTCTATAAATATAGGAAAGCAAAGGCAATAGGAGAGGCAGCGGAAGTTACGATATAGCCGCCTCGAAAGATATCGATAAATTATTGTTTTACGAAGGACGTATCTGGGCATTCTAAACATTATTCCTGTCTGTGAATCTCTGTGAAATATATTTCTGTTACTACGTGTATCGCTTTGCTATTATCTTGACACTTGAAACTGTATTCCTTTCCAATGAATCACGATGAACAGATTCCTGCTAATTAAGTGTATCACTTTGCGATCTGTATCTTAATCTTTTCCAATGAATCACGATGAACAGATTCCTGCTAACTAAGTGTATCACTTTGTAATCTGTATCTTAATCTTTTCCAATGAATCACGATGAACAGATCCCTGTTAATTAGGTGTATGGTTTTGATATCTTTATCTTTACACTTTAAACTATATTCCTTTCTAATGAATCACGATAAACAGATTCCTGTTACCTAGGTGTTTCACTTTGCTATCTATATCTTTACACCTTCAACTGTATTTCTTTCTAATAAATCACGATGAACAGATTCCTATTATTTATTTGTAACACCTTGTATCCTGAACATATCAAGTAATTGAATGACTGGATTTCTTCAATGGGTAAGAGATACAAACGTGAACCACACAATATACAGTCTCCTGTTTGTATATGACGTTATGTTACACATGCTCTGTCTTTAATGTCATCTACATATTTCTATGTCGTTTCATAGTTTAAGACATATCACATTAGATCCAACACAGCAGCAGGGATATGGAATGAGGTCCCTGGTTTGCCATGTCCGCGTGGTAATCATTTGTGGCAAAGTGACTGGTGGCAATGGTGAGGCTGTTGCATATTTATGTGATTTTCACAGAGCCCAAACTTGATTGAAAATGCCGGAAATAGACCCATATAATAAAACAGCGTTAAACAATAATGTCTTCTGGCTGTCCTTTGAGGAATTATCAATAGAATCCCGACGGAAACACACACTATGAAAAATAATATGAGCTGTTCCGATTCAATATTTGCTTAATCAATCTTATAAATCATTTACCCCTTTTCTTGTTGAAATTTCACATATGATGCTGGAAGCAAAAAATCTATAACTTAGCTGTTTTGCTCGTCTTGGGACCAAATATCTGATAAAAACGCATTTTGACTTTCTATATGCAGATGAAAAAAGTTTGGGTCCTCATCGACTAGCATGCGGGGCCTTTGAAGCAAATAATGACTATTTACTGATGGTTATGGAGTCGAAAAGTCGTTACTTGCCACATTGACCCATCCGAATGATTCTTAAGAAATTGACAAGGTATTTACTCAGCCTCGGTGATTAGTTAGTATCTGCACTTGGCTGGTTTTTCTCAAGTCTCTTATTGGGTTCACGCGTGGATCAATATATAGCCTCGTGGTAGGCAGCGATGTGCGCCATGGTTCCTCCGGGACCCATCCCCCGCGTGGCGGAGAGTCCATTTGTCTGCATAGACACAAAATTTTGAACCCAATCCTAGCAAGGCCACAGCGTCTGTACTAGGAATAAGGCAAAAGAACACCACTAATTGGGCCGCTTCCCTTTCGCAAGCTGTCATAGAGAAATGTGACAGTGGCCAGCTGACGCCACCATTTTGTTACAAGATTAGTACTGGGAATTTACATGTACCTCTCCTTTGTGCGCAAATATCTCAAGGAAACCATTGTCGATTCAATAGAAGTAGAGGAATTACATGCATAGGACGTTCCGATCAATGTTAAATATAGCAACACAGAGACTATTTTTGATATATTTATGATTTTTAGTATATTCCATGCAGAAGCCAGAATATAAAAGATATGATTGATAATGTTAAAGCGACTGCCCCGAGTTGCCAGGGAAACCTGGAATTTTTTAATGCGAACTGAACATGTTCCTCTAGCAGAATCGCAAGTTATTATTTCGACAATAGTGGGTCTGGCCTTTTCAAAGAAAAAGAAAATGCACAATGGCATAAAGCTGTTTTAAAATCACTCTCTTTTGTTCCCAGAAAACAAAGTTTTCCATTCCCAAATAAATCTTCTCTGACGGAAATCTTAAAGTTTAGAGTAGTTGAGCCACACATTTTTATAAGTTAATTTTAACATTCCTAACACAGAACCGTTTGCGTTTAGACCCATAATAACATACCTTGTCAGTAGTATTTGGTCTTAGTCTATGAACAACTGCAAAATGCCATGTTGTGGAATAAATATACAAAGCAAAAAAAACCTAGATGTAAATGACGTGCTTTGTGGGTGATTTTATGTTTTTTATTTGTGTGCGTGTGTGTGCGTGTGTGTGTGTGTTTTTTTAATTTCATACTACAAACTGGTGAAAAGGCAGTGATATGGGCTCATCTTTTCCAAGCACAAAAGAACTGTGACGGATACCACCTTTCTTCTGGTTAAAGATTGTAGTAGGAAATATTAACTTTCAAAGTTAGAAAACAGTCAATAATCAATAATAGAATTCCTTTAGTGTTAAATCCTTCAAAAATGGACATATTTTAGCTCTGGTTTTGAGTTCGTGCTCATTTATAACGAAATACAAATTACATTGCACCATTACATAGTCCGGAGATACACTAATATAGCAATGCATAGCTTTCAAATGCATAAGTAACAGATATCCTGACCTGAAGAAGGAGCAATGAAAATATTTCGCTTCCAAAAATTAGAACGTAAAAAAAGGGTCTGTTAGGCCCTTTCCTGTGGCCCTTACAAAGAATAAATGGAACTTGCTTTTAACACTAAACTAATGTGTTAGATACTGTGAAATACCTCGGACATCGCAGAAAACATATCTACTTCTTTGCGATATACAATTCATTTTAAATGTAACTATGCATACAAAATGCTTTATATATTTTGGTACACTGTTATTGGATTCACCGCCTGTCGCCAGTTTATTCAAAGCAAGTTGACTACTTAATCTGTTTTAAAAGGAGCAAGCATGCTAAATTTTTGACAGCTGTTTAAATGCATTGATACAAAATGGATTAGAAGGATTCGGGGTCAATGTGATATTTTCAGATAGTACATAACATTTACTATCGCAACTTTCAGTTCTTCATTTCTGAATTTTAGAGGTTTTCTGTCCGTTAACCTTTTTCCAGTTTTGACATATGGCACCGTAAAAGGTTACACTGCATTTCCAGTCCTTTGTTGATAGATTATCCTCAGGTGCTGTAGCGGTTTTGGCAACATTTTACCTGTCCATCTAGGAGCTATGGAATTATAGGGTTTCAAGTAAAATGATGCTCCTCATTATGCTAGCTAGCGCACAATATAGCTTGTCCCGCTATTAATGCTCTTATAAGAAAATTAATTCTCGTACTTTAAGGATTTGTATCTTGTATTTATCTAGTAACCTTGGCTGGCAGCTTCAAGTCAAGAAGCTCTGAAGATTTTTACCCAGTGTTTCTTTGCTAACCTTGATCAATACATTAATATCGAAAGGGAGCAGTTCTGACCACTCCACTGATACTGTGATCCAACCCATTTATATCGGTGCTCCTGTTGGCCTACTGTCCCAGATGATGCTGGTATGGATTTGCAACACACCAATGTGCGGTTTTAGCTTATTTTTGTCCATTACCCTCCTCAGTACTGTATTCTCGATTTTTTTTTATCCAGTATCCGCAGTTTTGTATGGGGATTTACATGATTTTAGTTTAGCTGACTTGTTATTATGCTGACCGTATAAGATGTGTGTCCGTCTCATGCAAAGGTTTACTTAACAAATCCATTAACCAATGGTGATGAGGGTTTAGTTCTCTGAAACATAGTTATAGTAAAAGTATAGTGCTTTCATAACATTCCATATTCAAAAATATTATGATAAGGATATAGGCTTACTTTCCTCTTTCGCTGTCGACTAGGCTGACTGACAAGGCAGGTGAACCGAAAAGTGGCTGGCCTACCGTGTGTCTTTTCATATTGGGTGAAAATGATAAATTTGGGGTTCTTTATGGTTATGCCTACATGTAATGGAACGAGTGACGTATGCAGTTAATAAAGAGTAAGAGTATATTTCAGGCGTTGAGAATACCATTTTAAAACTACTAGTTGTCTTTATACTTGGCTGCCAGTCTCATGTCACGACTAAAATGTTTTTCTTCACATGGGTACTGGATGATAAGCACTTTTGAAGCTTTGCTTTCTGGTGCCTTATTAGACCTAGATTACTCAAAAGCATTCAATTCTATATGAAAATAGTTTATGGTCAAAGCATTTTCCTAATTTGGATTTGGAGACAACTTTATAAGGTGGGTTGAAGGTCTCAATAATTGTACAGAAGGCTCAGTTCAGCCATGAGGATGGCTCCGTGAAAGGTTTCCAGTAGAAGTAGGACTACAGCATCGTTGTCCTTTTTCAAGTGTGGTGCTCATCCCGTGGGTTGAATTATAACCCCTTAAAATGAAAGAAAGTAACAGAATCAAAGGGATTGCGTTAGAAGATGGAGGAAAATGCACGAAAAATGAAAATCGTTCACTATGGAATGATCTTCCTTTTTAAAGAAAGATGAGGCCGATTGTATATTGGCACTCAATCTAGTAGGTTCCTTTTCAAAATGGACTGGCCTAGAACTAGATAGACAAAAGACAGTAGATGTGTGGATTGGTAGGAAAAAACACAATTCTACAATTCGTCAAATACAATGGAAACGTGGAGCTGGGGCTAGAGTAAAATTCTTGGAGTAATCTTTAGTAATGTTGACAATACATCAGAATTCAGGGAACGCTGGGTCTGAAAAATGTCAATAATGCTGTAAAACATTAAACAATGGTGAAAAAGAGATCTAGCAATATATTGAAAGGTGCATAAAGTTACAACTTTTTAATTTCACAGGTGATGCACTTATTGCAAAGCCTAACACTGTCACAGAAAGTTGTCACCGAAGTTAATCAAATTATTTGTAGATTTTTTTATGGAAATAGAAATTTCATAACAGAAAAGCCATTGAGAAAGTTCAAAGATGTGTGCAGACTACATGCATGGTGGTCGTAAAATGGTTCGTATCCTGGATATGCAAAACAGCTTCCCGCTAAACCTAATTGAGAAACTCGGCAGAGAATCTTAAGAATTGAGTAGAGCTATCGCTTCAACACAGTTTAATTAAGCTGGAAAAGGAATGGGTGTATTTCATAGCAATGTAAACTCCCTAAAATTTGAAGGTTTGAATAACATCAAATCAGTGTTTTGGAGACAAGTCCTGCAAGCTTGGTTAGACAATAATGTCTAATGAGCCACCTATAGCTAAACAGGTGACATGGAATAGCACATATATAGTCTCTAGAAACAACCACTTACGTTACTTACTTACTTCTATATTTAGAAGTACCAGAAATGCAATGTTTTCAATTCGGACGTCTAGAATAGCTGATTTGTTTGTTCACTACACTGACTTTTCTTACGTGTTCCCAAACTTTCTTTGCTTCTCAATCTGATACGCTCCAGGACTCCAAACCCAATTAATTCTGAACTAACTCACAATCTTCTCCGTGTGTGACCTTGTATCAATAAGTCTTGTGTGCTGTACAAAACTGAATGTACTCAATTGAGCACACCCAGCTGTGTAAGCTAAAGTGACTATCATCCCAAAGTTTCAAAAGCCAGAACACAGGCCAGTTGGTTATGATGTTTGTTTCTCTTCCAGCACCTAACTGGTGGCTACCTGTCACCGATTTTTACTTTGTGAATAGGGATAGTGTAGCTTTCCCTGGATTACCACAGCATGGGCCAATCAGTGAGTCACATTTTCGGCTACCCGAAAAGAAGTATGAACTGAGATTTTTACTGGGAGGTTCGACCATCCAGTGTATTAAATGAGAGAATGGCAGCAATTGAGCGTTTATTTGAGCGACCCGGTGGTTAAAGGCAGACATTTACATCAATTAAGGGGAAATGATTTCGGTGCTTTTAATTTGAAAGCTGAACAATTTCAAGAAGAGAATGGACGTTTTCGAAAGCAAATGGTTAAAGTGTTACCCCACGCTAGCAGTGCAGGATAAGTGCATGGTGACTCCTGTATGACACAAAAACTAGCAGGGCAATCTCAACAAACCTGTCAGTGGTTATGAGAATAAAATATCTGGAACCAACAGCCACCACGGCTTCATTCAGAGAGCTGCAGACCCTATGAGAAGTGAGTGGCAGTGATTGGAAGACAAAGCATCACGTGCACCGCAAACTACCATAACTTATTCCTTGTTGGAAAGCTTACAGACTTAAAATATATATCTACAGTGTGTATTGGTTGTAAACTACAATGTTGATACAATGATCACCAGAACATGTAAAAGATTTAAAATGTGTCCTGTCTTAGGGGCCAGTCTTAAAAGTTGAGACTGAAAAGGCTCTGCTGAAAAAAGGCCCGAGAAAATCACGAATGTCTAAAAGATACATTTCAGTTTATACCTTATTTATTTATTTTTTTTGCTTCGTATTTGGTGACATTAGATAGTTGCTTTGAATCATGATGATTACTTACTATTGCTGTACAAGCATGGTGCACTTGTTTATTTTCAGAAAATGCATGCTTTTAAGCAGTAAATTCAAAGTATTACTAGATCTGTGGTGAAAGGTGCTGAGAACTTTTAATTTATCCCAGTCGAAATAAAGCATTTACCAGCGGAGTAATTATGTCCTTTTGCAGTTTAGTTTTATTGAAGTCCATATAAGACGATTAGCTATAATTGAAGCATGGGCAGGCTTACATTTGAAAATGATAAGGCCCATTATGTCTATTAATCCTCTAGTGTATTAGCATAAAGCGCCCCATGCTTAGTTTGCCTATAGACGTATAACCTAACTCATCTGCAGGCTTTTCAGGTCTAGTATCTCCGTCTAACGAAATAATTATCAGGGTTCTTGACATGCAAAATTTCAAAATGACAGCATTTTGTTTACACGGAGATACCCTATATTGACATTGTACTGAATGTTCCCTAGAGACAACTTCCATTTGTAAAGTGAATTGGTAGTGTACCGTCCAGGGGACACTCTGCATCGCATGTTGTATTCCACGTTTTATAGAAATGACAAACGGTTAACGGAAATTCACATCGTAACTGGAAGGTAAAGATTAGTTTGGGGTGTGTGCGCTCGCATGTCGTGGTGATAAGTAAACTAGCATTGGCCCGCTCATAATTATTATTATTATTATCATCATCATCATCATCATCATCATCATCATCATCATCATCATCATCATCATCATCATCATCATCATCATCATCATCATCATCATCATCATCATCATCATCATTATTATTATAAAGTATTGTACGCTCATTCTTTGCCCAAAATTGGTTGAAAATCCTCAGCTACTCGAGGTGTTTTAAACTTAGATAATTGGGCAAGCAATGCGGTCTACTTATTTTAATTAAAGACGCCAATTGCCCAATGTTCTATATTTTGCATTTTCATCGTGTAAGTCAAATTTCTTACTTTGGCGCCTACCCGGCTCAGTTAATCTTGTGGCGGCTGCTCAACCAAGACAACTAGTATGCTTTAAGTCAGAATTACAGCATCTGATACACTGCTGTTTAGGAGGTAAATAGAGTAATTACATTGGATGCATATATTCGTGCTCTGGATAGCCTTGTGTATTTTCTTTCTATTCCGTCCTTATACCGATGTATAAACAGAATATTCTGATCACATTCTCAAGTGGATCTTATTTTATAGTCTGCACAAAATCGATTATGTCCTGTTTCTTGACTTCAGCCGGTTTGAAAGAGTAGCCATGTATAAAAAAAACACAGACACAATTTCATCGTGCAACCGCCTCTGGGAAATAATATGATATGAGAGACACAAGTCCCTCTCAATACGGTGTTAATGTATATGAAATCATATACCATGCATATAAAGTATGGCTGTCATAAATATCAACTTGAGCATTCGACTGACAGCAGCGTATTTCCATCAGAGGTAGTAAGTGTATATGTTCCTGTGCGCAACTGGAGTAAGTTGTTTGCTGAATGCGATATGTTTTTTGAAAATTGGGCCGGTCCATGGAGCTGACTTTCATCGAGAACATGCCTTCATCTACGAAAATAGCACAAAGGCTGTCTGTGCATCTCGCTTTTCTCGAAAATTTGACAAAAAGACGTTTGAAAATAATTAGCGTAAATGACAAGGGTCAAGGAGGACATTTATAGTCCAATGCAAACTGAAAGGGAGACAGTGTCAGATGCTTATTATAAGAGAGTCTGCAATTCTTTGGGGAGTCTCTTGCTTATACACACACACACACGCACACGCACACACACACACACAAATATATATATATATATATATATATATATATATATATATATATATATATATATATATATATATATATGTACATATATGTTTATTAAAAAAAGTTTGCATAAGATACACATACAAGAGTCTCTATCTGATACAAATTCTCGCGGTCATGGTCTGTATAGTTTTGCAGCTTCTTTTTTTTAGTGTCCCACGATAAAAATGTAATTATTCCTGCTCAAGAACAAGCTTCTTCGAATAATTTTAACAGCTCAATATTGTGTCAACACTGCCTTTCTCGTGAAAGGAAACATCCAATCGATTCAAGTATAATGAGTAATGACTTGTAAAGCACATACAACTACGCTGAACTGAGGCAGAGAACCTTTAACCCCATCAGCCCTTTAATTCCAATTTCGGCCATGCCCCTTGTGATTTAAATGGACCTATCGATATGACATCCACAATTGCCATTGTCAATAGGCCATCTGAATCAGGCACTAGCATGCTTACAGTTGCAAAGTTCTTAAAGCTTTTCTACTCAAATCTGCCGAAAGCACCAGGATGTAAATTGTCGTATGCCTAAAAATCTGTTCACATGACATTCTCGTGGACACTGAACATATTAATTTACAGCTGATTATTGTAGATGATAACTATAATATTATCATGTTCCAGGTCAATAGCTTACTGGGCGCATTGCGCCCAATCTGCGTCAAGGGAAGCTGTTGACTAAATCATGTGCTATCCGTGACAGGGTTAAGAATGGTCAACAGCTTCTTGCGGCGCTTCGTAGGCTCATGCGCTAAAAAGGCGTCTGAGAAAGCTGTTGTCGCAGTCGAAACTTAGCCTTTAAAGAGTTATGGTGAAACATAAGATAATTTCCTCAGAGAATAACGTCAAGCTGGGTACCAACTTTACGTTTCACGCCAATGATCTAAATACCCTTAATAAATATATAAATTTTCACGACCGTTGTCTGAAAGTCTCCAATAAGCAAAGTCGTGCAATGAATTTTATATTTAAATTAAAAAATATGTGACTATTACGAGGAGTCTACAATATCAGCTGTCAAGGTAAAGTTTAACATTAATTGATCCATTCGTCACGAAACCTTTCTTGGAAAATGGTGAAGCAATGTGGTCAAACTTAGAGATTTTTGCTGCTGTTGCCCACGTGGTCACTGGATATAAACGGGGCAGCAAATGTTATATAATATATTGATATCGAGAAGAAATTAATCCAAATTTGATGAAAATGGTATTTTGTGAGGAACTGTTAATGTGCAGGGGGCAAATTGCAGTAACCGAATACTAAGGTCAAACCTCCAGCTGGACGGAAATTAATGCTGGCGTTCCACAAAGATCTGTGCATGGACCCCTTCTGTTTTAAATGTATATAAATTTTAAAGTTGACCTCGTCAGATCGAATGTAAAACTGTTTGATGATGACACTTCTCCATATCTGAATATTTATAACCCAACTGCAGCAACTGAAGTTATCAAATCGGATCTCTAATATTTATCAATGGTTTGGTGACTGGCTGATGACATTTAATGCTTAACGCTTTGAAAACTGATCCAATGCTTATTTCTCGAAAATATAATTCAACTGATCACCCCGCCCCCTATTGTCTTCCAGGGTCAGGTGTTGCAAAACGGTAACCATGAAAAGCACCTTGGACTAATAAGGCGTTCAGATTTAAAATGGTCCGATCATATATCCCACATTTGCACCAAATGAAGCAAACTGATCAACGTAATGAAGAATTTGAAATTCGGTCTGGATAGAAGACTTTTGGAAACTATTTATATCTCCTTTATACGCCTAATTTTGGAATATGGTAGTCCAGTTTGGAGTGGGTGAACATCATACGATAATGGAAAACTAGAAAGTATTCAACAGATACCGCTCGTATTGTTACTGGTGCAATGTGTGGAACCAGCAATGCTAGGTTATACGAGGTAACCGGATGGTTACTATGACTAAACGTAGGGAAATATCCAAATTGACTTTAATGTCTAAACTTGTGAACAATCTCGATTTAGTATGCTACATTATTTATAGTGCGTCTACTCTAGGTACTAAAACCCATGATACCGGTCAGAGGCTTGATCTTCCTCATTGTCGTGCTCGAACTGACCTTTTTGTTCCTTATTTTTTTCCTTCCACTGCCAGGCTCTGGAACCTAATTCCTATCGAGACTAGGAATTCTGCTTCATTACAGATATTTCAATCCAAAATAATCCAAAAAATCTCTAGGCCAATAAAATTCCAGGAACTTTATAACATTGGCGATGGATTTATTTCAGTTCAACATACACGTCTCCCTCTAAAAGCAAGCCAATTAAGGTCACATTTATATAAAATTGGTGAAAAGGATTCTGCCAAACGTTCTAGTGGCTCACGCAGGGAAGATACATGACATTATTTCTTTATCTGTCCCTCATATGCTGCCCTATGATCAGCTTTGTATGACTCCATTTTCCCCTTTGCACCATTTACCTTACAAACTATTATATGGCTCTCGTGAAGGTTCACTTGAGCAAAAAATGTCGAGGTTTTTTGGGCAGTGCAAGAACATATTTCTAGGACGGATCATTTTAGCATTATATGTATTGGCTGATTCTGCAAATCCTATAAGTATCTTTACTTGTATGTACTTTTATTTGAATTACTGGTTTACTAAGTACTGTAAACAACTTTTATGTTGTCGATAACAGGCACATATTAGTCGCACAGTTACGTCTGCGCATAAGCAGTAGCACGCTGAACTATCATAAATATAAAAGTGTTGTCCAAAATTGTGATAACGTGTTTGTGGTGATGCAAATGATGATGAATGTTAAGGTGTTAATAGTTATTTTGGGCGATTCCAAAAGATAATTATAATACGCAAACAGGCCTGCACAAATCTTTAATAGAAATATATCCCCTCACTGCCCAGACATTACAACAGGCTCGATCTCCTTTTTCCTTTAAGTGTAACTGGACACACACCTACAGGGAAACTGGAGCGATTTTACACTTTATTGATGGTCATGTCATTGACATTATGAATTTACAGATTGGCTTCCGTCTGAATCACATGTGCTTTGTCTGTCCCTATTAATGATTGCGTAACTGTTCAAATAATATTTATTGTGTCTTATTGTGATATACAAGAGGGATTCACATAAGAAAACCCTTGTTCCCCATAATATAACGACATATGAGTGAAATAATAAGAGCATGGTGATGCAAACTGGAAGGCAAAATCAATTTATCATAATGACTATACATTAACTCAATCTTATAGATAATGTAGTTATAAATACCTGATATCTAAAAAAAGAGATGGACTTTATTACTATTCTAGAAAATTAACAAGCTTCTTTACGTGGTTTATGTCATCAAGTAGCATTTTGTGATCTTTCAAAAGCCATCGACATCTTTAATAGATAAAGCACATTTTCCTCGGAAGCAGGCTGTGATGTGCACATGCACAAAGTTGTCGTTGACACAGAACATATCTTACTTCCCTTATACAGCATTAATTCTAATACCAACATGCAGTGCCAATGCAAAAAGTTCCTTAATCATCTTGCTGATTGCGATACTGTGCGACTTATATTCTTCTCAATTTGAAATACTTTACTGGGAATATTAAGCCTAAGAAGCTACAACTACCGTAAGTACTGTCTGTATTTGCAACAGGGGTCATTATTCTTCAAAAAGTAAAGGGAAAAATTGATATTATAAGTGAAATGCACAGTAGGAACAGTAAGTTGTGCGCTTCTAGTGGAGCGTGTGCTACTATTGGACTGAATTCGAATTTTGTGTAGAACCCTCACTCGAGACTCAAGTCTCATTGACTTTTTCCAATATAATGACAGAACTGCTAACGGCCTTAGGGGTGGTCCAGGTAATGGCATGAGAAACGTATAAATATTCGGAACAGCAAGTACGAGTAGGAGTCAGGAGGACGAAAAAAAAAACCCATTTCTTTGCTGCATTACCAAAACATACCACGCGTGGGTAGATTTGTAAAGACGTAGCTGATTAAAATGTACAGAACGAAAATTATACAAGACCGCCGTTCTCCTTTTGACGTCAGAAACATAACGTTCCTTACACTTCTTGACTTCGCAGGTTCTATATGTACCACAGTAAAGATAGGTTCACGAAGCACTGAAACAAAACCTATTTCATAGTACATCACTTTGTGTTCAATATCCGATATTTAGACAACTATCCATTTTTCCATAGGTTTCAGCTGCTTGCTTTGCAGGTACTGTCCGATCAGCAGTGACTTCAAGAGGTAAGCAGACAGAGTTTGTTTGGGCTGTTCATACATCAATATGTGGCATACAAAAACCCAAAGACACGACACATTTAATATATAGGAACCATATCGATACACAATAGGAATGTGGTATTGACTGCCCGTCCTTATTTTTATTATTTGGAATTATACCTCGGTTTCTCGGTTCAAAAAATGTTTACACTGTTACACTCCTTTGGCTTCTTGGACCCTTAATGTCATAAGCACAAGGTAATGTGGCATACGCCAGGCTGTGTGCTGTGTTCGTTTATGGTTTCGTGGTATATGAGACAATACGGTAACACCCTACAAAATGGCCTGCTTAATTGGCTGTCTTGATTTGAACCCACTGCAGTATAAAAAAACTGGACGCTAATCATGTTTATCCATATTATTATACATATTTTGAAAATAACAACAAAGAAGCTGGAGCGCACCTCTGTGTGTTCCGGTACATGATTTACTGCAAGGTGAACATGGTTCGACACAAGGTAAACTGTCAAAAGGGCTCACAGTTTGGTATTATATGCAGATTTATAGCTACAGAAAGGTTCCCCATTGGCACAGATACATTATTCAGAGGTCATCAAAAGGGCCGATTTATCATACTAGTCCAGAAGATGGCTCTTAAATAATTACAAATTGTTCCCCAAGTGCAAGAATCGGCGAATATGCAACTGTCGCCGTTTTATGTCGTTCTGTGGTCAAACATTCCACTTTAGAGCAATCTTTACAAGGCACACCTGGGTCTATATAGCCTACGTGTGACACAGTTTTAAATTGTACCAAAATGTTTCTTGTCTTTCGTGCATTGTTACAATATTTACCAATCGATGGGCTATGAACTCTCGGAGAAAAAGAAAGGGTTTAAACATGACTACCTGATGCAGAGAGGGGCAAATCGGTTCTCGGTCATAGATAAGTGGGAACGTCTAAGTGTTTTCACGGTTCCAGATTTAGTTAAACACAAAGTCAAATGCACGAGCATCGCCTTCAGGATTCAGAACACAGATTTTGTTGAGTTCATTTCGCGGAAAAAAGAAATCGTTTCAAGGTTGCTTCGGAAAATACTCATTCCCTCGAAGAAATGTGCTGTAGAAGCAAGGAGACATTTGCCCGCGGCGGAATGTTGCCATGCCGCATCAAATCATGCACCAGACGTGATTATCCATAAGCGTTAGATTTATGGCTGCCTGCAAGATGCGGTACAAACGCCCCACCTAGATGTACAAGGGAACTTAACTGTCAAGGTCTGGCCGTCTTGAGCCATAAGATCAATACAGATACAGCACAGTGACTGGTAGAGAAGGCAGCACAAATGGATATATGGCCATTAATCTCACAGAATAGAACAAATTAGCCACGGAACGCACGAAGCGATTTTTATGTAAGCAAACACTCTGTGAATGCACGGAGAATTGTTGGTCTTTGTCATCTTCGATTTATAATTATCTCACAAGACTTGGCATATTAAGCAGTGCATCGTCCAAACTTGGCACCATACGTGGATACTTTCAGTCATTTGCGTTGATTGTCATTTGAAAGTCACAACCTTGTTTATAATGTTAGGTTATTTTTCTCGTTGTAGGTTGCAATTTCAAAAAATTGATACACAAAAGTATAAGACTGATATGAAAACCGAAGAACAAAATATATATTTTAAAACGACACCGAAGACAAATTTGGTGCAAAACGGATTTTTAAAAATCTTGGTGATGATACAGTTGTGGAATGTGCGATTACGAAACATGGTATTGCCGACTAGCAAATCACATGGAACACAGAATAACCCAGCTGATTAATCTAATAATGTCTTGTCTTTGTCTAGACATGGACCGATGCTTTGATGGACTGTTGATTAGCTCAGTGCATCTCACTGACATTGATCGAATGGCTGTGTCTTAATACAATTTGCATAAAAAACATAATTGAAGTGGACTTGCTGACGACCTTCCTTAAAACATATATGCATTTCTGCACAGTTTTGACAAAACTGGTCAAAAGCTATTCATAGATTGTGATTGATTTCGGTTTTCATCCAAGGCACCACTACTTCGTTTGCGTAGCTGTCCATATTTTTAAGCGGCTTAAATTAAGAGTTGGCTCTTGAAACTAAAAATACAGTCGTTCAAAAATCAGGGAGCGGTAATTTATTGGATGGAATTTTGGTACAACCCAAATCCATGGTGGCAACATAAGAATTCTTGTTTGATACAGGCTTACTTCTAAAAAGTAGAATTAAACTAGTATATGTCATTCAAGGTATCGAACATGGTCGTAATTAAGGTACATCTTAAGATATAAACATTGGAACATGGAGAGAATTGGTTGTGATATGAATTTCGTCCAGGGCTACACGAGTATGTGGTACTGTTGCTCCTGTTTGTATAATACGACAACTTTAAACCCATCCGCATCAGCCAGACTTGAGTTTACAACATTACATCTAATCGACAAACCAACTGACATTTAAAATTTCTTATGCTACCGAGAGTTTATTTCGGTGGACTTGTCGTAAGGAAGTAAGAACTGTGCAGATTACAGTGGCTTTATTTTAAATGTCTGATTAAAACATTAGGGCAATTCAGACCACCCGCAATGCAGTAATTTAACTTGCATGTACCGACATTGTGTGTCACGGTTAAACGATTTTCATTGGTAATTTTGGACCAGCAATATTGCAAAACTGTGGCATTGACACTGCTATCACAATTTTTTACGGCAATGCTGTAAGTTAGGGGAAATAATTTTCCAAACAGTACGCATGATAGATCGCTCAAATTCAGCGAAAACAATGCACCTTTCCCATGATTTACAAAACAAATTAGTAAAAGATATTATAATAAAGGTAACATGCCCCAAACGTTCCTTGGAAAATTACTTGTAAGAAGACTATCACTGTAGAATATTGTAACCTGTTACTGGACAGGCAAATTACGGTCTAATTTAATTTATGACTGGTAGATACGGACTTTTGGACAAGATACCACGTCCGTTTTTCCTACTATTCATCGTCTAAAAGTAGCCGGTACAGACCAAAATTTTCATATTTATTATTTCGTATACTGGCCTATTGTAATATATTGGACAACACACACACACGCACACACACACACACACACACACACACACACACACACATACATATATATATATATATATATATATATATATATGTGTGTGTGTGTGTGTGTGTGTGTGTTTGTGTGTGTGTGTGTCTGGGTCTGGGTCTGTGTGGGGCTGTGTGTCCCGGGCGCGTTTCCGGAATCGCGCTGAGCATTTCAAGAATTCTCAAAATACACGTCTTTTCGGGAACTGCGCAAAGCAATTCCGGAAATGTACCAGTCTACAGTAAATGTGGCGGCGGATGATGGAAATATATTAGAAGCAACAAAATACTTAACTGAACTAAGATCACAGTAAGACTTCGAATGGAGCAAGCAATAGCTCTTCACCGTGCCCCAATGGAGGCATATATCCAAGATATAGCCACAGGCAATAGCTAAATTAGGACTAAAGAAAAATACGTCCAGGTCGTAACTTTATTACGATTTACCCCAGGAATTCTGAGTGTCTTTTGAATATCCATCATTGGAACATAAGTGTACTATATAGTATTCCAAACGAGAACACTATGCACCCTATTCAAAAGTCCCTGCCATATTTGGAACAATACTTACCTCTGGTGACAGAAATCAGAATGAGGCTGGGAGGGACACCAAATGAAGTCCACATTCGCTTACGGGTTAAATTTGCTTGCTTCTCTTGCTCATATCTGTCATTAAAAACAGTTTTGAATGCATCCACTGTGCTATTCTGTTAGGACAACTCTTGGACTACAACAGTGAGGCGAAAACAAGTATTCAGTGTTTGATCCATTGTTGCAAAAGTTACGGTGATGTAGTCTGTTAATATGAAATAAGTTTTCATGGCAACATGCTTTATTTCATCTTATTACAAAACACAATCTGTTGCACTCATATTTTAGAACCAGTCATTCATTTGGGTGTGTAACTTGTACTGCTTTGGACAACAACAACAAAACATGGTCCAATACTCACGTTTCAAGGGATTTTTTTAAAGTCCTGATTCGAAAATTAGGCCTGCACTGACTATATTGCTCCATTAACAAGTCAATGTAGCTTTAGAATAAATATATCTGTGACAGCTAATTTTATAACCCTAAAACCCAATATTTCATTTCACCTCTGCTGCTGCTGCTGGAAATCCCTAGACAGAATAAAGAGTCAACTCGGTTATTCTGGCTTTCGGGCCAACTATACAGGGTATCGAAATTGCACTGAGATGTATATCAGCGGCAATTAGGAAAAGTCAAAACACTGAAGATTTTTCCCCCTCATATTGTAGTCCTAGAGTTTTCCTAAGAATATAACACAATGGTTTTATTCAAATGTGATTTTAATAATAGATATGAGCTAGGACAGTAAGCAAATTTATTATGTGAGTGAATGGGGACTCGATTTGGTCCCCCTTCCCTCGCCTTATCATGGAAACTGCCACCAGAGGTCAGTAGTGTTCCAAATATGACAGGGACTTTTGAATAGGATCTATTATGCAGAACTTATACGCCACTGCAAAAAATTTAATCTAGAAATTGCTGTTCAGGACATATTCCAAACTTGAACATGTGTTTTGCACACTAATGTGTTCCTAATCGATCCTGAATGTTCTGAATTGGATTATGCATATTTTATATGTGAACATGTTTGGTCAATGAAAATCAAGCCAGTTTTAAATTACACATTTCAAATGTCGACACTAATGTTCCATTTGAGAACATGTCTAGAATACTCATGCAGATGCTATGTACGTGGAGTTAAGGAAGCATCTGCCTTCATTTGCTGTGTTCTTATTTTTTGCATTGAACACCACTTATATTGTATGTTCGAAACGAGTGAGACTCAAACTTACACACTTGGCAACAGTCGCCTAGCTGAAATGGGACACACACACATACACTTGGACTCGACCAAATCATCTTTAAAAAAAATTGGTTCAATTGAGGTAGTTATGTGTGAGTGCCATGTCAACACGGATATGCAGAATATGTACTGAGTCGGCATTTATTTCCAGAATCGGGACTTAAATCGACCAGCATAAAGGAAATGGCGAAAATATAATTTTTGTTCGAAACGAGCGAGTTTCGAATCTGAAACCTTTGACACCAGTTGCATGGCTGAAATGGCGAACGTTCATATCCACTCGATCCAATCCCCATTCTTCAATGGAGGTAGTTATGTGTGAGGGCCATATTAATACGGTTATACAGTACATGTATATGGGAAAAAAGCTGAACACTTTAATGTAAGAGTGACGTATATATATATATATATATATATATATATATATATATATATATATATATATATATATATATATACATACATACATACAAATATAAATATACATATATACAAATATATATATATAATATATATACATATATATATATATATATATATATATATATATATATATATATATATATATATATATATGTACAGACGATATATAAAATATTTCTGCCGTCCTTGGACAGAAAAAGCATGAACACCCAGCAAATCGGGGGGTGGGGGGTGGCTTCGTTCATCAACGATGCTGGCAAACGTAAGATTTTATCACGCATAGGTCCCGAGCGAGTCCTTTTTACGGGGAGTGAGTCGCGTGTCCGTAAACCCAAGTGTTTGATTTGACCATGATGTGTTACACGTTCGTTTCGCAGTCGTACGGCATAATTTTAACCAGCCCATTAATCATTGATATCAAGAAGTGCTATACACTAAAGTGCCGTGTGCTGTTTTTTTGATAAGAACTTTGTTTGCATTAGCCTTCTTGTTAAAAATTTTGGTACAACATCAGGCTACTTTGAGAGCAGATGTAAACACACACACAAATATATATATATATATATATATATATATATATATATATATATATATATATATATATATGTCTATATATATATATGTATATATATATATGTGTGTGTGTGTGTGTGTGTGTGTGTGTGCGGCCAGTTTATTTGTTCTAAAGAGTCACCACTTTGACCAAAGTACAATTATCTGCATGATCAAATACATTAATTCATGCCATTTAATTTTTCCTACTAAGTCACATCTCCACAATATCAGAAATCCATTAGCAATGCTTTATGTGTGGAAAGAACATGCATCATTTTTCTAATGAGTTACGTAAATATAAATGAGCAAATTGATATCATTTATGATGGTGTTATATGACTGGAAAATGCCTGTTGTTCCTAGTGTCTGTTCTACTGCTTGTCATGCTGATACAGGAAAACCAGTTTGTGTTGTTGGTTGTCATGACGCATGACTCCATATTTTCTTGGTTACTTCATCACGTAAGTACAGTTCATGATGATTTTTAACTAATTCTTTCCAGGATTTGTTTGAGAGTAAATATTCATACTTACAATATGTGATGCACAAAGACAGACATATTTGTACACTGGTATACCCAATACCACTATCAAAGGCGTACATGCTTAAGAAACAAATCACAAAGCAATAATTATAATTTCCTTTTCCTTGTGTCTTTCCAATCTCTGTGGAGGGTTCTATAATGGGACCACGTACTTCAGTGTTTCCAGCTTTAAAATTTAAATTTAATTCTTTCAGTGCCACTTTTTATTGATAAACAGCTTTCCGCGGCATGCTTTGGGCGCATTGAGCGAAAATGCATAAAGGAAAGATGTCGACCCTGACTATTCTCTTTTATGTAACTACAGGCATGTTGGTACTTGAATGAAAGATCGTTTCTGAAAGAAACATAAATCTAGCATCGTTATTTTATTTCAGAGCACTAAGTTTTAAAATAGTTCGACTATAGCCGAAGGTGGGACTGGAAGATTTAAAGTCACAAGTAGATCAGCTATAGTCGAGTTTGAGACTGAAAGATTTAAAGTCGGAAGTTAAGGGTCGTATTTAGAATTACTTTGCAAGTCTATATCCATGTATCCATTATGGTATATCACATTGGGACGAAATCATATTTCTCTTCTTCAATTCCGTTTGTATTTTTAGTCACTTTTCCTGTCCTGGAGATAGCTAAATTAGGAAAAGATAAGTTTTTTTTTTTTTCAAATTTCCCAATATGTAAAATGGCATATACTAACAGTATGACAAGTCGGATGTAAAATATATGGTGTTAAATTCATGACATTAAACAACTTTGCATGCCATAGGATGATAAACGCACGCAATTCTGCATGCCTTCAACGCAAAAAAGACCGTTAAGTGAATCTCAGACATGCACGACGCCTTTGACTATCTCCAACAATTTTGGATGAAACAGTAATGGACTCTGTTCACTAATTTGTCATCATTCGTGTCCCCCTCTAGCGTATCGGTGATCAGCACTCTATGCTAGGCATTTTACCCTGTTCAAGAGCTAGTACGCCTGCCTACTAATGATTTGCAGTTTGGTGAATTCATCAGACGAATTTCAAAACACTCCTTGTATTTCAGACGTGATATTATGTTCTGACATGACCAGAAACATATTGAAGCTTTGCTTGAAGTAACGCGTCTGATGATTTTTCGGATTCTGGATCGACTTTATAAGGATACGGTCTACATTATTTTGACTTTGTCGTATGACTGAACATATTGCAAAGAATAAAATATTTTATGCAACACACGTCCATGATGACAGGCACTGATAATTCACACAAAGGACACCGATTTTTTTTACTTTTCTTCCTTTCATCTGCTTACTTCTACCATGTGTTTTGTCCATTGTTATTATTATCATGTCGACTTATCAGACAAGAATTTTCTTCTTTTACTTTAAAATTAACTATTGGTGCGTAATACGGCAAATTTTGAGACTACAAATACTTGATAGGACAACCCGGTTTTGATACAGTTCAGGAAAAAGTGCTGAAGAGCTAAATTATGGTGCACTGTTGGGGAGCATAAAATGGAAAAAAATTGCGTTAGGTAATTTGTTTGGTTGCATGATAACCATTAACAAATCACAGGAAACCACGATTGCACTTGGTGTTTTATCATTCAGGACATGGAAGGATAATCAATTTACTAACACTATCATATACACTGTTTATGAGTCTCGGAGTCACTTTATTCTGTGATGGCACATGGCCCAGACATGTAGATGATATATGTGGAAGCTATGAAGAGAGTTGACTGCCTCAGAGGCATGAAGTATGAAATTGATAGAAAAGTCTTGAAAAAAACTATACTTTACATTTATAGGGCCGATTCTGCAAAATGCCAACATAGTTTGGGACAACTGCAGTCAATCACGTAAGGGCAAACTGGAGCGCGTTCAGCATGCGGCAGCTCGTGCAGAATCAGGGGCGATACCAAGCGTCAGTCTAGACCTATTAATATACCAAGAAATCAAGTGGTAGTCACTCAGTGAAAACAAAAGAAAACAAAACCCAGTCGCCATGTACAAATTAAAAAAGGGCTGGTACCAGCTTATTTGAAGGACAGAGTTACTACAATTCATGAAGCAGGTATCAATACCAGGCATGCCGATGACATAACTTAAATTTTTTGGTTGTACAGAGCTGCTTCAACGGTCCTCTCCCATCTAGCGTAAATGAATGGCCTTACTTGGATAACAATATACAAATTTGTTTTTCGGTAGCCAATTTTAAGAGACATTTGGGGGCAAATGTTGCACACGCTCTGGACTTTTACTCTGGAGGAAACCCAAAGGCCCAAATTCAGCATGCTCGCACGCGAATGAATTGTAACACACTCAATAGTTATATGTTTCATACAAATATAATGAATTCACCTGGTTGCTCATGTGGAGCTCAAAACGAAATAGTAAAACACTGTCTCCTTGACTGCACCAAAGTGCACCGATATTCGTGAAAGGTAATATTTTTCAATCTCGGCAAGCTTTGAACATGAATGTTTTACTTTTGGTGACTTTCAAAACCATTTTAATTGGAACAGAAGCTTATTCGAGTCGGTAGAGAAATTCATTTTGAAGTCAAAAAGATTTTGATTTTCCTTTTCATTAACTTATATCATACTTGAAACGGTGTACTTTCTGTGGACGGTAACTGAAAACTAGTATATATAATTTCTATATTCTGTACTTTATTTATAAAACTTGTAGTTACTGTACTGTGAAACTATATTTTTTTGTACAAAGCCGTAACACAGTTGCTCTATTTGATGTATCGGCAGAAGAACATGCAAAAGCCATTGGTCTGTTTTCCAGTCCCTTTTCTTCATTAAATAAAAAGCGTTTCAGACAATACCTTGTCTTACACGCTTCGCACAGCTGCAGCGTGCTGCAAATTTTGCAATACAGCGCCCGTTGCACTTGTCAGCTGGGGGGGGGGGGGGTCCTGGCCTGGCGAACTAGGGTTATCCCCTATGTGCTCGCCCCGGGGCGGGGGGGGGGGGGTGCAATGAGATCTGCAGGTCATACCGGGCATGCAATTTGATGCCAGAGTTAACATTCACATATTCTGTCAGTGCAAACAAGTTCACAAGTGCAAATACATTGCATATTTTGTCTTGTGATTTTATGTTATCATTTAAATATACATTACTGTATGACTCTGCTGTTATTTATATGTGCACAATGTTCTCCAATCCTGGAGGCTGATAAAGTCAATCAATCGAATGTGGTTAATTTGAAAATCGAGTTAACATTTATGTCAGAGGCTAGGATATCAAAACAGTTTCATTAGAGCATTATCCTCACATCGGCCATTGTTAAGTATTTGGAAGTCATTTAACCTTCAAGCTATGAGTCCTAACAGGATAGGAGAAAATGTCCCCATCTACTCTCCTTGCTTTAACTAAGATGCATCCTGTGTGAACTGCTACACAGTTCCTCTTTTCGATCACAAAAATGATGCTTGCACAGCCTTTCTAAATTTTCATGTAGACACCTAGCACACGTATGTGGGGTGCGTTAGGGCTTTCTCCGCGGCAAGGGCTTATGGCCCTAACACATTGGAATTTGCGCAGACCGGTCGATTAGTTGTCGGCTGGCACAAGCTTTCGTCGACTCGTACGAGTTAACCACGCACGGGCTTGTAGCGGCGATGAAACAGATTAGCGAGATTGAACACACTGACATCCGACCGGCCGATTCAGGATTCGCACGAACGTCGTACGAACAGTCAATGAGTTTCTGCGCCGCGCCGAGTGGCAAATCCGCGCCGATTTTCAAACACGCATGATTCAATCAAAAACTTTTTACATTGCCGCAAGGGTTTCCACACTCGTGCAAGTATTTGCGTCGCACGTGTAATATTTTTAAGCCAGACACACTGAGATAACCCAAGATAAGCCACGATTGCATGGGCATGAGAGTGCTTGTTAATCTTATAGAAAAGTAAACGGACTGGATTCAATTTGACTACTGTATTTCCAATTGCTTTGGCGCTGAGTTTGTTAACGTGACCACCGACCTCGATCACATGATCTACATGCAGCATATATAGATTTTCGGCATTGTTCTGATACCTGTCACATTTTTTGGTTACAGGTTTCCTTAATTACATGTAGGCCTATTTTTGTGAAGTGTTAATTTTGGGTAGGAGGCCCATACTGCCTCTTGACAAAACTTGCTCTGTGCTAATTATTATAATGCTTAGGCCTGTAGTTTACTAAGCAGTTATGTGGTGAATATGCTTCATCACACTTAAATAGACGCAGAAATACCGTTCTCCCCATCTATTCCTAATATGACAGATAATCTCTTGAATGTGTCCAGTCGTAGGCCTGTATTGCGATAACCGTTGTAAATTGTGTGTTGAACCGTAAATATAGATGTGAGAAGAGAATGTGCCCCCAGTCTCATAATTTTGTAAGTTTGTAAGTCAGAGGTCCACACAGTTGACAACGCTGTTGCACTCTGCAAACATGAATTCCACGGAAGGGGGGGGGCAAAAAGGCGATTTTTTATTTCAATATTTTTTATTCTGTCACATAAAAATGAGAGCTGTAATTCCATTTTTAACATACATTTTGCAAAACATTAAGAGATAATTTCCTTCTTTGCTGCAAGTCTATTCAGGTGCAAAACTAACTGATGTACTTTTCTGCTTTACCGCCGAAACAGGCGTACGTGAAACTCAACATTCATAATCATTATCAAGAAAGACATAACAGACTATGTGGTTAGTTTGATACCATGACTAAGAGTAGGGCCTGGTGCATCAGAATAAATATATAACTTGCTCAGAACTTGTACTTTTATTAAGCGATCAGCCTTTCTCATACTTACCATGAACGTACATGTGGTATTGGTTTGATTCGGTGATTCCGTCACGAAAATACATACGTTTTCAAGCTGGTTGCTACAGTTTTACTAATTATTAGTTCGTATTTCATACTCAATGCTATAATTCGAGTCTGCTTCAGAATCTGTCAATCTTTTAGCCATAACTAAGCCATGGGCATAAAAAGTGATGGAATCACCTTTTTAGCGTGACGGAATCAAATAACTCCCACCGTTTTTGTATATACTAAACCTGATGCAGGCGTGCATACTGCAAAGTAAATACGATATAACAATTTCCGTTTTGAGTATGGTTGAATAATTGCAATACAAATTATAATAATCTATGTATCTTCAAATCCATCTTCAAAATTAATTTATTTGTCTACCTTAGAATCATAATGCAAACAGTTTTTTTAAACAGGTTATGGCGTGATTCCGGCACATCGTTTGTTTCTTTCCTGTCGTATAAAATCGCACCGAGTAACCATAGTGCCATAACCTTTACTGTAAAATCTACGTTTAAAAACCCGAAATTGAATTTTTTCATTCTGGTCCCCAGAACTTGCACAATATGCGTCATAAATCCACCAAAGTGTGCGTGACGGAATCACCAAAGAATAGTTGACTTTATCATTAAACTAGCTTATTCAATCAAAGCACTCTGCGAAAGTACAATTTTAGATAAATATATGTGATCCTCACATTAGGCGCCAAGCATTGGCATTCTGCCAATGAAATGAGGAAATATTGTAAGGCAGATCTTCAATAAATAAACAGCTGATGATTTTAAAAAATCGTCCCATCAGGTCTACGTATACTGCCTCAACTTTTCTAAAATTGACAGTATTCCCCACACTGAAAATTGCGATGAGCATGATTAATAAACGAAAATATGATGGATACGAATTCTTTCTTCGTCTTGTCGAAGGCTTTATTATGACGTCAGTTAAGCATATTCCTTCCAGAAAATAAAACACAGAAAAAAAACCTGTGAAAATGATAAAGCATCAGGCTGTCTCCACACTGACGACGGTTCTTAAATATTAAGCATGAGCACGTCTTTTCCGAGAACTGTCGGTGCAAGTAAAAAAAATTAATAAACATTGACACACTTTGGATACCTAACTGTACTGAACGTCAGTTTTTGCCTATATTTACCTGAGTCATGATGAACTACTACAAAGAACCTAATCATACGGCCAGCGTTTCTGAATTTTATTGGCAGCAATTGTAATGATGATACAGGAAATTCACTCATTTGCGACAGCAACTTTTGCCGACATATTCATATAAATTGCCATTGAATTGATTGTTAACAAACCAAAATTGTAATTTTGCGGGCAACTTTACAGTAAATTTTATCGACCTACTCGTGGTTGTAAAATTTCAATCACATGTATGTACTATTAAAAAGAAAACAGTTTTAACATTTTCCACATGCATTCGATAATCATCGATACGTCTGTGGGCATACGTGGATATCTTTCTTGTCCCTATACCTTTCTTTCTTGCTTGCTTTATGATGTTGGCAAGTTATATGAACATAATACAAAGGTTGTACAATTTGAATTCTACTATTCAGTCACATATATATCAAAACTTTAAACGCCACATTACTCCTATATATCTGATACCTAAATTAAATTTCACTTTCATGAATTGGATTTTATTTCCAATGATCAGGTCTGTATGTTGAAACAGCCAGACGCAAATTTTTCAAATATTTCTTTTAGCGAACACTTCCATATTCAAGTCTTTTCAGCTGTCCGACAATCTGGAAATTTTCTGTTTGAGAAGTCACCAGAACACTTTTTTTGAATAATATGACTATGTGTTACATAGAACTTACTTTTCAATGTAGGCAATCTGAACAATGCAAGTGCACAAATAAATCAAATTATCTATAACGTCTTCGTGATCGGTGATGCTTAAAGGTGTATATATATATATATACATATAAAGCCAACCAGTAAAGAATTTAGGGTGTTAACTCAGAAATTTCCTTCTATTTTAAAGATAGCATGAAGGTAGCAAAGTATGTTCTACTTCAAAAGGTATACGACCAACACGTGATGCACATCCTGTATTTTGTTCTCTGAAAGTATCGATTAGTTTTAAATTAACTGTCAAAAGCTTTGGACGTAAAGATAAGTTGGCTTACTTATTGATATGGGGGTAATATGATTACCTGGATGTCCATTATTAACTTATTGCATAACCTGATGGCAGGTATGAGCTATACCCATATTACCCCGTCTGTAGGTGGGCGGGGGGGGATATTCGCATCTTTGCATTGATACGTTATATGATTTTTTGCATTATCATTTAACCTGATATACGATTCTGGAATAAATTTAATCAAGGGCAAAATATGAAGCTTTTAATTACTCCCTATGAATACTTTGAATGAAACAACTATATACTTTTATTTAATTCCACTTGAAGTAGCTGGAACCCATATTACCTTGTGGCTATGCTCATGTTACACGGGGAATATTGGCATGTCAGTAGTTTTCGTTTTTGCCGCGAAAATGTAAAATATATCAGTCTGCTGGTCAAGAATTTTTAGATCTTTAATGCTAAAAGAATGTAACAGGCTGATTATTTTTATATATTTATCTTTATAGATGTATGTTTTGCTTTCCAAGAGAAAATCCACAGGGGGGACCATGTTACCTCATGTTACCCCTACATCTAGAAATTACTTAAAAATTTATTTGTGCACTTGCATTGCTCGGATTGCCTATATTGAAAAGAAAGTTCTATGTGACACTTTGTCATATTGTTCACAAAAAAAGTGTTCTGGTGTTCAATTTAAGTATACAATTCCCATACTCACATATTTTCTTTATTTGTGAGGTATGTTCAAAAGATCCAGTTAATTACAAACAGTTATAGTAGAGAACAACATTGTATACAAAAACATTGGGAAAACTCTGCCAAATACAATTCCAAGGTTTCAATCTAAAATCGGAGATTTAAAAGCAAAAAAATATCAAAGGTTTTGATTTTTCTGCACTCTGTACAGATCTACCCATAGATGAAGTCAAAAGTTCTGTTTCAGAATTAATAAGGAAAATGTTTAAATATAAAGGTAAATCATATATAAATATTGATCATATTCAAAGGAAGTATATTGCTCTCACAATAAATATTCAAAATGGAACGTTAAATCTTACACTGTTGAAACTATGATAGATGCTGTAAAACTTCTTTTGGATTACAATTTTGTTAAATGCGGACCATTCGCTTTTCAACCTATGAAAAGCATTTATATGGGTAGCAACTGCTCCCCATTATTAGTAGATTTATATTTAACCTGGCTTGAATTTAAGTATATGGATAAATTGATGAAAAAGGACTTTCTAATGGCTACAAAATTAACAAACAATGCAAGCTCTATTGATGACATTGCTTATGTAAATGTACAAAATTTCAGGGAAATTGCTAAAGACATTTACCCAAAAGGTATCCCCTTTGGAATGTAATAATTCAGATGTTCTCAGAGATGTGTTTCTTGACTTGTATATTCAGGTCACTAATGACAGGTTTTGCATTAAAGTCTATCACAAAATGGATGAGTTTAACTTTGAAGTAGTTAACTATCCTTCCCCAGACAGTAGCGTTTCGGAAAGTATTGGCTAAAATACATTTTTGTCACAATTTTGAGATTTGGTCGTATTTGTTTTAAATTGTAGACCTTTGCATCTGGAACCAAATTCATTTACAATAAACTTGAGTCAAGAGGATTTAAAGGTGTTCTTTTGATTAAATATTTCTACAAATTTTGCTGCAAATATGCAAAGACAGTCAGAGAGTTTGGCTTCAATAATTTTAGAGATTTTAGACTTGCATGTTTTGCTATTTAATTTTATCCTTTGTGATCATTCTGTTTAATATTCACCTTTCAGACATTTAGGCTAGTCTGTTTGCTGTTAGGTTAAACTCCCAAGGGCCATAGGTAACAAGCAGCTATCCGCAAAGGATACAGGCTTGCCTAATTGTACTCAACATTTGGTTAAGAAAATTTATATTTTGATAACATGTATTTGACTTTAATGCTAATGACTTTCATTCTTTTCTGACATTTTTCAGTGCACATTTACACAGTGAAAAAACTCAAAACACTCAAATTTGACGTGTTTACCAAAATGTCACAAACATGACCCATTATGTTGAAACATTGACTCAGGGTTGGCAGCGAAATAGAGCTTTATTGTTTGGAGACTTTTTAAGTGAGGAGTGGGTGTCATCATGGGATTTGTTTTCCATTTCCATCGTTGCAGGACTTGTTAGGATTTCCCTCTGTTTGTACGGGTGGTCTAACTGCAACTGTTTATTTTACAATCACTGAGATTGAATAAAATATCCCAGTTTGTTTCTACTTCAGTTATATACTGGCAGGTGGTTTACCTAAGACAAGCTATCCAGGTAGAAAGAGTACATGCTAGTTCTGGGGTTAAAGGCAAATTGTTCGTATGTTACCTTGTGCTATACAAATTTAGTAATTATATTTGGTTTGACAGGTATTCTTTATTATAATGAAGCTCCGCATTTATAAGCAAAACTTCAAGTATTTAGCTTATTCATAATTTGCCACGTTCATATTTATTCATTAATAATGTGGGTTGTCTTTGCTGAATATTTAGCTTGGACAAGGAGCCGCTTCACAGAGAGTACGGGAATAGGCTCCGAAACATGTTCTGAGTAGTTGCCCGCAGAAGCCCATTGAATCTATTTGGGCTAATACAGCTTATGTCAAAATTCTACAAAAGAACGTGTGCAATACAGACAATAGTACTTCCATATGTAGATAGGTTGAACAGTGACTACTTGGCTTATGGAGAGTAAAGAGTTCGGACTGCAGAATAGGGTAATGACTACTAGGAAGTGGTTCTGGACAAAAAGACTCAAATACAATACAAATCAAAGTCCGTTGTCCTTGTGTCAGCATTGGTTAAAGTGAGTGTATAATAATGTTACTTCAAAATATTCTATATAATATATACTTATTGTTTTTTGGCCATTTGCAAGGTATAACTGTATGGTCAATTTCGGAAAACATATTTTCCAGGAGGCTTAAAACATCTTCTCTACTATAAAACAGCAATGGACAAATACAATTTTGAAACTAAGTCCAGGTATCCAATGTTAACAGCTGAGCATATAAATGGTAGCAAGTGCACTCTGGCCGAAATTCAAAACGTTCGAAAGAACATTTATTGGGACCTTGTGCTGGTGGATTTGTCAATTTTGTGATTTCGTCACGGGCCAAATTGTGATTCCGTCACGTGACGTGTTTTACATTTAAGTCAAGTTCACAATAAAGTATTTTGGTTTTCATCACAATGGTGATGTTTCAATATAAAAATAATTGCCATTGTAAAACATAGCTATTTATTCTGCAAAACGGTACAGGGGGGGGGGGGTAAACTTTTGCATTATGTTGTAGCTGAAATTTTTAGTGGCTGTTTTTTTGTGATTACGTCACTTAGGCTAAATATAATTCTAAAAAGAGCAGAAAAATGCTTCCAATACATTATAATCGTAGAAGACATATTGTACATATTGGCGAGAAAAGTTTGGTCAAAGATGAAAATATGTCATATTTTGGGGATTCCGTCACACTGGAATTCATGCAAAGACTTTTTAACGTGTCGATTTGCGTATTTGTGTATGCCTTTTTAGTGTAACCATAATCTCAGGACCCGGCGACGTTTTATTGATATCTTCCGTTAATTTTGCTTCAGTTGATGATCGAACACAACGAGTTCTTCCTTTCTACGGCCACAAGGCATCTTGTTAGATCAAGATCTCACGTTCTTCTCTTTTATGACCAAGACACATGGTCACATGACAGACAAGAGCAGCCCCTGCATGCTAGTTTCTAAACTACAACAGGCTGAAACACCAATCGGCTTGGAATCTCACGACAAAAAAAAAAAAAAGAAAAAAAAAAAAGAAAAAAAAGAAAGAAAAAGACAAAAAAAAAAAAGAAGAAATAAAAAAAAGAAAGAAAAAAAAAAAAAAAAAAGAAATCGTGCAACGTTGGTACGAGTTTCAAAACCGGCGCGATTCTCCGAACTCGGGCCGGCAGTGAGACACATCGAACAAACACCTGTACGGGCGATTTGGAACACTCGCACGATGCTCGTACGAGCTCTAAATCGCCAGGCCGGCTGGTCAGTATGTTAGGGCCGGCCCTCTAACTGTTAATTATTATGTCCGGTCAGTCATGTTTGAGACAATTCACAGTGCAGCATAATAGCGACCTCGCTTTTAGGACCTCGCAAGCGGTTTTTAAGGACAGGTAAGACACCAAAAAAGAAATGCCACTTCAATCAAACCTAGCTCAAAATGTATTTGCGTTAGGATAGCAAATCATACATGTGACTGTGTAATCGTCATACTCCAAAGAATTTATATGTCCCGTATTTGGGAGTCTGTGATGTTAATTGTTGAGTAAACAATTGAAAGTTGACCGCAAAGCATCCACCCCATATATGTCGATATAAGTCACTAATTATTTGTGATAAAATCATAATTACTCTTGCATCTTAATCCTGACATATTGGCAACAAAGAAAAAACGATCCTGCGATTTTGTATGTTTGGTTTAGTTTTTCTGTTATCCATCCTCAAAGTTTGACGTTTTATTTTTTCTTTTGGTTTCCAGGATGGTCATTTTCTTCATTTCATATGAAAAGAACGAAGCAAAGTTTTGAAAATCCCTGAATCTGTTTTACAGTTCAGACATTACAGAATCAAAAGCTGTTAACCGCATTAAATTTAGCCCAGTCTTATCTTGGAATCACCATTCTCAGCTGGGGTTCTCGTCGTATTATCCTTTCTGGAAAAACAAGTTTCAAAGGCCTTTGATGTTGATCTTTTTCCTCTGAAACCATACCTGTTGCTCAAGTTGAGCTGATATTTGTACAAAACGTATAGTAAACATCGTCCCTTGACATTAGATGAGGTTGTCAATCAATTATTGGCCAATCACATTAACAAAATAGCATTTGAAGTACGGAAAACATTATTCAGCGATCTGTCAAACGGCGACAGCGATAATCTGGTTTCAAAGCGTGACGTCATGGAGGCCGCCCTTCCGGCCCCTTGACCTCAAACCTGGCAACGAAAGTTGAGTTTCCTTGTTTCGGTGGGGCGGCCTGCGGCCGCTCGTGGTCAGTGGACGGATGGCGGGTTTGGTCTTCAGCCCCCTCCCTCTTCATCCCGTTTTTATGGATAGCGTTTTCTTGTATTTACTTCTTTCTGTATACTTTATGCAGTTAGCTTGTTCGACTTGTCTGTACACTTTACTTAGCTTGTCAATAGTTTGTAGTTATTTTCTCAATGAGTTTCATTTCTCTTTCCAACCTGAGTTTTGTATCGCTATTTTGTGTTTTCTCTTCTGTTCACGTTTATCCTTATTTCAATGTGTTTATTTGTATTTTTATTTCCGCGTCCCTGGGTTTCGATAGAATATTATTATGTACGTGGGTATTGTTGATTGAAGCTCCAGGTTTTGTCTCCCACGCCGGTCTTTCGTGTGTAGGAGCACTGGCACGGCCTTTGAAGGGACATCGTCTGGCGATTCCCGCTCCTCCTGAACATTTAAAGACTCCCTTCATTACAACGCAAAACAAGCAAGATATCTATAAAACAAACCACTAAGGTTATGATATGTTAGCTTCTTTGCATCTTTTCCCTGCCAACAAACATACTTTCGGCATGCCGGCTGATTTTGCGGTGCCGCGGTGGTACCACTCTCCTTTTGCCGTGGGCTGTTGCTACCTGCAGCCACATGACAGACTGTTAAGTGTGATTGACGGGTGGCATTGTTCCGCTTAGCGGCTGAAAACCAAAAGAATGACGCATGGACGTTTGGATGTCCATATGCATATCGATGGCGAAAACGCAAAACCTCCTAAGTGAAAAAAATACGATTTCCAGTTTCCAATGCGGGATTCTTCCTTTCTTTAAGATCGATGTTTCGTGACTATTCCGAAATCCGAATTCCCGTTTTAGTCATAACAGCAGCCACAAGTCGAAAACTCCTATCTGCAGTGCTCTGAATTTCTAAACCGCAAAACCTCCAATGTGCATCGGATAAGTCAGTGTCAAAGTGTGTCACTTCAAACACTCTCAAAGTAAATCGTATGTAGTTATCCTGTCGAATCTTGTTATTTGATCTAACCCTTAAGCAAGATACAAACACAACGTGGTGTTTGGTAACAGAAATAAACATCTAATAACAGCGGAAAGTCAAATTGATGATAATATTTACAGGCTGTTGGTAAAATATTGTATTATTGCTCATACTAGGCCTAAAAGTGTCTGGAAGTGCTCAAACGCTCACAACAATTGTATTTGCACTTGGTTTTTATACAAACATTGAAAATGACCTCGTTTTTTTTTTTTACAAGAAATAACCAACGTTGCACAAATGCATGGGTCCCTAAGATTAAAATGCACTTCATCCCTGGTTAGATATAGTAGAGCAGCTAAATTTTCAAAAAGGCTTATTAAAAATTTATTTTCAGTTTTTGTTCAACCGGAAAAATACCTGGTTGGATTTGGTATCAATCAAAAGATAACAACCTGAAGTTTAAAGTTAGGTAGGGTGTATTATTAATTTCATGGTCAATTTGTATTTATTTTGGTTACCAAGGCAACGGAATTAAGTTTTTCATGTGATGAAGGGAAAAACACCTTATAAAGCATAACTTAACACACATACACAACTTTACATTAGCATACCTACCATACAAGCGTTTCATAAGAGACCAGTTCGAGGTAGTAAGTGTCAAAAGTTGGTTGTCATGGCAACAAAATATTTGTAAAAATCACTTAAATTTGCAATTAAACATTAGAAACTTATTTATAGTTTCAATAATCAGGAATAATTTTCTTCACATTTGATGTTAAAATGTAAAAAGAGTCTTTCTGCACTAACAATGAGGTCAATTGAGGGATGAAAGAGTGTTTTGGGTCTCCTAGAAACGTTCTTTCAAATGTATAGATAACTGAAAATGAGTAGATTTTTGTGGATATGGCAATTTTATGGCTAGCGCTGCGCGTTGCTGAGAAATGATACATTTGATAATACTGATGGTAAATCTTTCCTTAAACAAACAAAAAAAAATACCTAGCTAAATTGGGTATTAATTGGAAGATAAGAACCTGAAGTTAAAGGTGAGGTAAAGTGTACTATCAATTTAATGGCTGATATATGTTTTTATTGGTTACCATGGTAACGACATTTAGTTTTGGAGTAATCAAGGAAAAACACAGTTTTAACCATTACTTAATAAACAATCGGTGTTGTTGCTTTTTATAAAGTCGGTCTATTGGTGACATTGGTAGGCCTAAACTTTCCTGTTTATGCCATCAATGTCAATGATAAAAGTAGGTGATGAATCAATAGGCCATCCTTGAAAATACTGCCAATTATCCTAACTTTTTGGGGGATGGGGGCGCTGGTGGTGGCTTTTGTTCGGAATGATTCTGGTGCACACTCTGTAAGTATTGATTATCAAAAAACATCTGTTCAATAAATATATTTGTTTGAGATTTTGTATGATTGTGCTTGAACCTTTCTTTTGATGAAAATACAAGTATACAGCACAGGCAGGAACAAACGTTCACATGGAGAAAGTCCTCTGAAGAAACTCGACTGGTTCGCATTGAGCCTAGGGACTACTCTGAGAAACATGTAGTTTTTTCCTTTCTTTTTGGTCATAGCAAAAGCAAGGCTTCTTCAAGGGTGATGCCATCCATCTGTTTGTGCCGTGAAAGTGTATTTTTGTTCTGTTTTATTGATTTACGTAAGAAATACAGCCACCCGTTCTATCTAGTACAGACATCCTGATGATGCCTTCAATAACTGCAATAATCATTTAATAAATAATATGACCCTGAACTTATTTCCATGTCTGATATTGCATATAGCTCCCAATTTACATTTTTGTTCAGTGACCACTTTGTGATCACAAATGCCATTTTTATTTCAAATGGAGATCATTGCTTCCTAGTATACATAAATGCAAAACCTTCTAACCGCCCGTTTAAACCCTTTTTGAAAAAAAAAACTCTAAAGCTCAAAACCTCCTATCTGCCACATAAATATTGCTGACAGAGCAAAAAAAACCTTTTTCACAATTTTTTGTACAGGATCGTTTTTGTTAATAATGTAATGAAAATCAAGAAAATATGTCCAAAACATTTGAGTATATGCTGTTTTTTTTATACTTTTTTAAGATCTGCAAAACTTCATTTCTCTTTCACTCGAAATTGTAAAAATGCAGATAGGTGGTTTTGCGTTTTCGCCATCGATATGTGTTTTTGGCGTTTACTCATATTTCTACTTTAGTTAAAAGTTTGAAGTTTTGACAACTTACAAAAAGAATATTCGTCTTGTACGAACCGTTAAAATATCAAAATCGGCCATGCAAAGGTTATTGGTGTCATACCTCGTCAGCGACGCGTGAAACTTGCCTCGCGCCCAAGCACTCAATTCACTTCCAGACCTGTCTTGCCATGACCCTTACCTCGCGGAACCAGAGCCAAACGATAGTATTTATAACTGGCACACAAACAAAAAACGAGTAAGTGTACGCCTGAAGGCAGGACGATCATTACGCCGCTAGAATGGCTTGACGCAAAACTGAAAGAGAAAATACCTTCTAATGTTGCGTAGACATAAAAACCAACAGCGTTTTACTCGAGCAAAAACAGCAGTGGGAACCAGGTAATTTAAGTTCTCAAGTGCGCCTGCTCAGAGAGCGAGGTACTTTTCACGCGTGAAAAGTATCTCGCGCTCAAGAATAGAGCAAAGTGTGGATCATGGCTTGGGTGATGACGTGAAAGCGAGCTAGCTGTCACGGCGCATCAAACCTTCGAGATATCTTTAAGCGATAGATTCCTGAAATCTAGCTCGCTTTAACGGGCGAGGTCTTTATCATGTTACCCCATTTATTTCATGACCGTGACTAATAATTCATTGCATACGCATAATTATTTGTATCTGCTTTGCAGTCTTTTTTTTGGGGGGGGGGGGGGGGGTTAAACCAGATAAGTATACAATTTGATTTATAATCAGAGTCATAACTTCTGTTGCGGCTATAGATTCCAGTTCTCACAGAGTGTTGCGCTCCTTGGTGGAACCTGAACATTTTTGTTTTTCTGGACATCGATCCCGCCGCTCTGAGGACACAATCACTGTAACAGACTGCGAGAAAAAAATTTTTAATGTCAAGACTCAGAGAACATGAAAACGATACCCAGATATGCCATTTAATGCCCACAAAATTTTTCCCCTGCAGGAACATGTATTTCTGAATGTTCTATTTTGCCTGATAAAATACACCTGTCTACATATCTCTTTGCAACCCCATACCAGTCCCAACGCATAGCTCGACAGCACCATGATAGGTGTACCTTTTGTCAGAACACTAATGGTTTCTTCAATAGTTACCGGAGATAAATGGAGCATGTGCTAACCTGGTAAGGTGACTTAATGTAAAGATTAATTTCTACATTTTCCAGGCATCCACGGCTGTGTACTCTTGTGTTGTGCCCTGTCTGTACAACTTCAATATTCCACAGTTGGTAGGCCTTATGTCCTTGAAAAGTACACACTATAACTTCATTAGTGTCCTTTCTACTCTCGATAGGTCAAGAAATATAAATATACATAATTTTATCCAGTAATTATAGCTGTATCAACTCATGAAACAGGAAAATACAAAGTGGACAGTATTTCTATCCATATTACCCTACTTTAAATCCATATTACCCTTGCAAATAAAGTCTTTTCATTGGTTCTCCTTGCAAGTGCCTGGCGCTACTTTTCGTTCCATATTTGGAAATCTGTCAGGGTCATATGTCATAGCCAACCTGCTAGTTCACTCGTTGAATAAAGATGGAAGACAACTTGGGGCAATTTCATCCAAATATATTGGGAAGTGCCACAACAGGGACCTATTTATGAAACATTTGAAATTTTTTGTTCTGTTTATCTATTCTGTTCACTGAATACAACTACAATTACTGGATAAAAATAAAACAAACCGCGTGAGGGATCCGACTGGCAAGGGCAGCCTCGTTCATTACAGGATCACTCATCCTGCGAGTGATCCGCTCATGAACTTTGCTGTCCTTGCCAGTCGGATCCTCCACTTGGTTAGTTATATTATTTTATTTTTGTTCGCTCATCGTACGGTATATTATTCGCAACACGTTTCAAAGCAAGTTGGACTTTTGAAAAGGTCCTTGATTCTGCACCGTCATACGGTTTAAAAAAAAAAACGATTGCTACACCAAGTGTAGCGTAATTAAATCTTAAACATTAATTTTGACGATTGTTAGGTACAGTTGTTTTTATAATGTAAAGTTCTTGTTAAAAACGTTTAAAAACTGCTTGCATCATGTACTGAGGTTTATGTAAGCGTATCATGCCTGTTTTCTCCGGGCTTTATCATTACAGGTATGTGCTTGTCCCGAAAATGTCATGTTTGTGCTCTCTGCACAAATTAGTTGTTAGCATGTTTAGGTTATGTAATCAACAGTGAGTTATTACTCTTGAATTCCAATCTAGAAAATGATATTTAACCCTCAAAATGTATAAAGTTTATACAATCCCATCACCAGATTGCGCACGTTCTTTCAAAAGGGAATCTATCCATCACGTGTTTTTGCCCTGTTCTTTCTTTTCAGCCCATGGGTACCATGTCTCTGTTGGACACTGTATGTCATATTCTGACATCAGGAGTAAACCCAAAAGCTTATCGAACATCTGTGCATCGGTCTCATTACCGCATATTTCAAGCAAGAAAATGCCGATGTAAGTCACGATGATAATAAGAACATTTTTGATGCTGTGCAAAATTATGTCGCATTGTCTAGGAGATTTTAATTCTCAGCTATTTAATTTTCGGTGCCATAGGCATGTATTCTAGACTGTTCCCAGGTTCTGTGTCTCTCACCAATTTTTTTCTACAGTAGTATTGTGTGTACATTTACTATGTACGTTTTGCTCGTCTGAAAAGCGTCTTGATAAGTATGTTTACTACCCAAGCAATTCAGTAATTTAAATTAATCAGTTTAAATTCAATAAAATCAAACGGAACACGAAGCACATTATTCGTGCAAAGACTTAGCAACTTTCCTGTGTGCATGCACACATGAAAACTGATGATGTTTTATGCTGAAAGAAAAAAAAACACGCATGTTTCATCAGATATTTGACGGTCAGTGCGTCCGCATCAAGATTCTGCAAGTTAGGAACGTATGATACGCTCTAAGACGAACCGTGAACCGTGAAGTCATGCCAAGTTTAAACAATACATGGTAAGATGAACGTTAAGATCTTTGTACTAGGAATAAACAATACTTCGTAAGATGAACTTAAAGATCATCATGTGGGGAATCAGCAATACACTGTAAAATAACGTAAAGATCATCAAAATCCTTGGGTCCTTGTTGTGGAGTAGTATGACCATACCAATTACCCTTGGCTGGCAGGGCTCTAATTGTGTTTACAGTTACTGTATCAATTCTATACATCACAAAAGAATACAAAAACTTCGTCTTGTTTTGAGCACTTGTCAAAGATGAAGGGAAAAAATCTAACTCTCCATCAAATGAGCAAGTCGAGTGCGATTTTTCTCATTTGTGCGAAGCTTATCCTGGATTGGTTGTCCTGCATGGGTATGAAGGATAAAATTGTAATCTTTCATTTGACTTATCACTCATAGGTTTCAAGTAGTACACAAACCAATCAGAGGCCATGATGCATTGAATACAAAGCCGACACCTCCCTCTTTCAAAATGGCATCGTTTTCAAATTTATTTCTCCGACAGGACTTCCGTTTGGTGCGCATTTGCACTTTTTAGACATACATGTAAGAGAAAGATAATCAATTACGGTTGGCCCATTGGGGATAACGTTTGGATCATTCGTTGGTGAATTCTCGTGTTTTCGCGCGGCACAGCCTTGCAAAAACAAGAAAATCCAACAACTCGTGATCCCAACGTTATCCTCAATGGGCTACTCACGCTGGATTGTCTATATACCTTTGGTGTTGTGTTTAGGAAAGAACATTCAAAACTTCAGAGCGTTTTGGTATAAGTGCACAAAAACAAAACCGCTATGAAAGCACGGCCCGTGTCCCAACCTTTTTCTGAGCATATGCTTTCATCGGACTAGTAATACATCTGTTTAACAATAATTTTTCAAACTCCAGTTGATTACAAATAAATACTCTTAAAAAGCTTTGACAATGTACTAACTTGCTAAAATAGCATCTTTGTGTTCCATGTTGTTATAAATAATCAGAGAGATATTTTACAAGGTTGGAATTTAAAGTTTATGTTGTATTACGTTTTAATTTTCAGACCTTTACTTCATCTTAATTCTCATATTTCTATTATGCTTACAAAAAAATCCTCTCTCTCTTTCTCTCTCTCTCTCTCTCTCTCTCTCTCTCTCTCTCTCTCTCTCTCTCTCTCTCTCTCTCTCTCACACACACACACACACGCACACACACATACATGGTAGTGAGAAGGCAAAGCATCGGAGTACGGCGCGGGTCATTCATATCCGAAACCACTTATTTTCTCCCAGCCCCGCCGAGGCCAAGTCAACCCACTCATGCTGTCACAGTATCTCTTCTGTCAAAAATGGTTCTAAGTATGTACCACCTATTACAGTAAAGAATGATAAAGAAGAATTCAGAGAGCAGTAGAATATCTCAATTAAGACCACCTCCATAAAGAGATCATTTCTATATTAAGACCACCAATTTGTTTATCGTTACTTAAATTATATCCCCATTAAGGCCTGTGAAGACCACGTTTTTAGTCACTTACGTGGCCTTACTAGGGAGATTCCACTGTACATCGAAAGGAAACTTTATTATGTAGTTATAAAGTGACAAAGACAAATTCTGAGTTTAGAAGGCATCGATATGTAGTGCAGTGCTTGTTATTGTCTTTACAAGTAAAACTATTCATTGTTATCATATATTGCTGTGCACACGAACTGGCCGACAAATTGCAGAGCACTATTGTTATAGAATACCATATGATTAACGCGTGTGTCATATATCTATATATATATATATATATATATATATATATATATATATATATATATATATATATATATAGGTATATAGATAGATAATGTATATTTGTTGTTTATAACCGCGAACAATCGTCACCAACCAGGTGTCATCAAGTTTTGTTTCCTAAAGCAAGCACTAACATACTGAACAAACAAAGGTCGAATGTTAACGGCAAAATATGATGTCATTATGTTTCCACATGCCTATCAAGGTAATGGCCGTGTCTTATTATGTTTACGGATCATTGTAAAGTATTTGCTTTTTTGTGAAAGAAATATCGAGCAAAGAAATAATCAATCTGAGTGGGTGGTATAAATCGAAGACATTTTCTCTTTTCTTAATATTTGGGTATCGCAACATAGGGAAACCTGTTAAATGGTTGTAAGGAACGTGTTCTCCCGAGCATAATTAAGGCAAACAAAAAACAAACGTAATTTCCACACAGAGACACGTTATGTTGAAATTCGATACAAAATTATTTCTGGGGCGAAGAACAAATATAAACATTTATTGTACACTGTCAGAAAAATATATATTCATAGATGTATGTATTTTCTAGTGATCACAAGGGGGTAGTGGTGTCATGTGCATCTGGGTAGGGCTTACTTTGTTCAGGAGAGGAAGGGGAAGCGATGCATTGTTTTATTTCCTGTCTTCAGAGTGAAGCTTTTGTTTTTTTTTTATCCTGTTGTGGGATAGCTATGAAAGACGTACCTACATACATTGCACTATCTTGAGAAACGCATTGAAGGGGCATTTGTGTACTAATGAGTTAAGCCACTTGCACAAGAGCATCCATGGCTAAATAATATCCCGGGTGTTCAAAATATTCCCTACATGCTTCTTGTGCATTCTAACCCATCTCCCCTAAGTCACCAGGTTTCTCTAGTGTTATCGCGTCAAAGAAACCTGATGACCCAGGTCATCCAGTAACAGTGTGTCGCTTCTACAATACTGATAAATATCAGACATCAGAACACTCTACATCATGAACCAAGCCGCCCTCAGAAGAAGGATCAAACTTACAGCTAGAATGAATTGAATAAGAGCAATGGAACCACAATTTCCTTCACACAAATTAAAGGTTGGTTTGCATTATGGGCAAAAAGTACAAGAATGTCGCGCAATTTTCAGTACACGTTTATTTGCTTTTGACTTCTGGTGCTATTGTATCTCACAGACGCTCCAGTATTATATTGCCATTTGGCACGATTCGAATGATCATTTCTTACCGACGCCAAGATTGTTTTTTGGAGCGTGTGTGAGATAACAGCTAGCTGTTCGTCCCAAATGGATCAGGCGTTGTTAAGTCAAAAAAAAATCACTTCTCATCGTGCTGGTTGTTGTATGTGCAAAACTTTCATTCCAGTGATAAACTTAGCTTTATAGAATCTTCATTAAAATACCATAGACTCACCCAGCTTCGCCTAGAAGGTGGCCAATTGTTGTATGTATCTACGTGTCTAGCCCAGCCGTGGATAACGGCAAAGAGACTTGCCAATACACCAAATACTATCACAGTCCTCATGGCGGCAGCAACCCACAAATTTCACTGCAAGCAGAAAAGGACACCCAAAAGGGCAAACCACCAACTGGCCGTAACAATATACTCCTTGTAATGGCCCGTATGATAACACCGCCTTTTGTTAAGTCAGTGAGTTCCAGTTGGGCAAGTCTTCACTCCGCAGTATGTGCGCACTCAGTTATGACGCCACTGCTGAAGCGCATTCATATAAGCGACCAATGCCTAGACACTCTTCGTGTTATTGGCTTCATTATAGGTCTTTCATATCAATCGACTTTTTCTGGGCATCGAATCAGCGCCCACTGTTGCGGGGTAGCCCAATGTGTGTAGTTGGTAAATTGTGAGTATTGATCCAGGACCACTAGGGATATCTAATGACTATGCCTGGCTTGGTACTAAGGCCACATACATGAAATGGATTATGATCAACGTAGGTACCCAACCTACGTGCGCATTTTTCGGTAGACTTAAGTTCTCAGGACTAACCCCAGTTGCCATCGTCTAGCACTACATGCAAAATGGGCAGTTGTGACATTGTCACTTCACGAATATATCTATTCATCATAACAAAGTGTATATTTTTGTGACGTTATGTGCGTACTTGTAGCCTTGTGATAATAAGAACCATTTTGCTGCTGATTCCAAATTCAAATTCAAGACCCGATGTTCCTGTATCTGCCGAAATCAGTACCATCCTGACACTGAAAACAAGTGGGGTCTCTTCACTCCTTGCTCATAGTAACATTATATTGTAAATTCGAAATTGCATTTTTTTAACCAAATAAAAACAATCTGAAATAGGGGTACACAAATAGATAACGGGGAACATTGCATATGTTGAGATGTCATTTACGTTTGGTCTTTATTTTCGAAACATATTTTATGTTTGCAGCTTTGAAGTAGAGCACACCCTATTCAAATCCTTGCTCTTTACGATTGATATAAGAATCGTATCTGTTTTACGTGCGTGCCGGTCTCTGATAAAATAGAAATTGCGTGTATTTGTAACCAATAAAATACAAATTCGGCGAAGCAGATACCAGCAAAATACAAATAGTTTATTCCGTGTTTGAACAAGCAAGAATCACAATGGTTTTTCATATTTGTACTGTTTCACTCATTAAATATGAGCTGTGTAGCATTAATGGTAATTCATACATCCACGTTTGGTCTTGCCCGCCAAAAGGCAAAATACTTTCTATTTTCTTGAAAGGACAAGCTCACCCACAGGCGCTCTTGCTCCACACGAAGAAATGTGGGAGGGTTGTCAGGTTTAAAAGATACACCCTCCACACCTAAAATGTGTTTTGTTTTTCAAATTGTAAAATGCTACCTCCAGTATCAACATGTTTGAGATGTTAATGTATTGCGTATGGACGACAAATATTTACAATAACGGGATGCTGGTCAAACAATTGACGGAGTCGGTGGTGTATACATTTTCACCTTTCTTCTCAGTTCTGGCTAAGGCATTTCTGCCCACAAAGCATTACTGATACGAAGAAAGCATCATTGTAAACTCATGACATGAGAGCGTACTGCAACAATTTAGCTCTTCCTTGATTATATCACAGTGCCTACACCAGTTCCAATTCTCTACAGCGAACAGATATTAGTTACATTCGAAAATGTTACGTAAAGAGTTGTTCCCAACCGGTCATCATTAATGTGATAAGAATGACTACATATACAAAGTAATTCAATTTAAATGATGAGCTAATCGCACATTTATTTTATATCCGCCTAATTATGTCATGCTTATTAACGAGATTGAACTAATAATTATATAGAGGCCATAACGCTACAATTGCGTTTGGCTGGGGTCTAGTTTTGTTCACTTTATTTACCGAGACCTGGAAAGCCAGAGAGGTTTCAACTATAACCAATGTTGCTGCATTGAGTAAAGTTGAGCAGGTACAGCCAAAGCACGTCAAGCCAAGAAAATATCTGCACTATATTGCATATACGACAGTTTTATTTGTATCAACGGAACGCAATTGCTAGCGTAGCTTTACATTTTACGTTCAAATATTTGTTTCGTGTACAAATGAGATGGATCGGGTTTTTGGCTAAGTGTCAACTCATCTTTGCAAAAGTGCATGGTTCTTTTGTAGATGAGATATTTGCAACACTTTTCTTATAATATTCCTTACACATGTTGTTAAAATGCACAGATACTCAAGTAGTTGACACAACATGATATTAGTTAATATTACTAAGTCTGTATGTTTATTAACACCTGCTATCCGAAGTGGTAAATTAAATGTTGCCCTGAACTTTTTGCTCCCGATTGATACAAAGCTATGGGCATATAGTTGCTGAGGTCAAAGCGAGGCTCAATTGGCATGTGCATCCATGGTACTCACAGATAATGGAATCCCCCTTATGACATACACGACTGCTGGGAACGTTAGGCGCACGAATCCCCTCTGATGGATGATCCATACATCTTTGGGCTATTCAGTAAACTTCTTACAAAGCCTCGTGTGTCAGGTAAAGGAAGCCATACCGTGCAAAATGCTGTTCAGGGTGACTCCTGGGAGCTGTTCCACATCTTGACCAAATCATTGCTTAAAGGACAACAACGCTCACTTGCGAACAGAGGTAGGTAGAGCGGTGAGCCGAACATTGGAGAGAGAGGGTCAACCAAGCAATTTTTTCTTTTGTAATACAGCTTCACTCTTAATTTAAATGCACGAATAATATATTTGCTTTGCCTTGCATTTCCGGCCGCTATTGAGACCACATTAAAATTTAAAGTCCTAAAACAGAGAAAGACCCGGTCAATGGAGACGGAACACGAGGCTGAATAGTAGAATAATTCTTGTCCTAGTGTTAATTACTGTATATTCCCTCCTCCACACACAAAAAATATATTTTTCATCACCAGTAAAACCATTAGTTGTCTCAAAGTGATAAAAATGGATACTAGTTAATTTTAGTCTAAGAGATAACACACTTTTATTTATGTTTATGAGTGCAAAAGGTTTGAAACTTGTTTCTAGATTCAAATTTTGTAAAAAGTTTGAAAATGCAATTCTTTAAAGAAATCCACCTGTACGTTTTCCTGCAAAAAGCCTTTTCCAAAATAACCTCAAATTGATTTTTCAACAAAAATGGCTAAAATGAACATATTTTGGCATGGAAATAATTTTATAATGAGGTATTTCTGTAAAAAATTGCTGACTTTGGATTTAGATTCAATAGTATGGTATTTATGAATGTTGAGAAAAATAAAAATTTGAGGTGGCTGACCAAATATTCAAGATGGCGACCAAACCAATAAAAGATGGCTGTTACAATAATAACTGAGAAATAATTTTCCAAAAGAATTTATCAATACTTACAAAGAATTGTTCATGTTTTAGAGCGCAAAACTTTTAAAGTTGTTACTTAACTGGAATTTGTAAAAATTCAACAATGTTATTCGTATGAAAATCCTTTCAGTAGTTTTTTTGTAAATTGACCTCAAGTAAAAAGACTTTGCATGATTTTTTCCTGTGAAAATGCTAAGTCTAAGGCCATTGAGCATGAACACTTTGCAGTCAGTACTTTGGGGACAATCTATGCATTTGAAGGCATAGACAACCCACAGAACACTCTAAAAGAATACTTGTGTGTATTAAAAAATCAAGATGGCGGATAAAATATTCAAAATGGCACCCAACACATCCAAAGTGGCTGCTACACTGATAAGTCCAATCAACAGTCCAGAAGATAACACGTTCTACACGTGGTTTTTGTGCTAAAGGTTGGAAGGTTGTTGCTGGAGAGAAATTTTCTCACAAATTTAAAATTGCATGCTATTCTTTAAAAACTACATGGACGGCTTCTCATCAATTCATTGGGCTACACTGAAGTAACCCCGCATTTTTTTCTCAATTATTTAAAAATCAGTAAGTAAGCATACAACATATTCATGGTTCCTATCCTGCTAAGCCTGGCTTTGAGTTCTTAAGTTTTGGTATGTGAAAAATGAAAAAAAAAAAACAAACAAACAAACAAACAAACAAGAAACACCCCAATAAATGTTAAAACAAATCTAAAGTGCTACTTAAATATTCAAAATGGCTACCTATTAGTTCAATATGGCAGCCATAATGACCGATGCTATGACACATTGTATATACATCCATTTCAAAATCATATATCAGTGTTCGTTTGTCTATGGCCTGATTTAGGATATCAAAACCATTACAATGTACTCAGGAGAATAAAGCAAAACACAATTTAGGAATGCAAAAGCATAGCTGGACAAAAACGCCACTTCTTTGAAACTGTTCATATCAAATGAAATGCATGTATTTTTTAGTTTAAAATAGTTTCTTGTTATTACTTATGCTAAAATTCACCAAAAATGTAAATGTCAGAGTCATTTATTTTGTACTTTGACTTACAGTGTTGTATGTACTTTCTTCTATATTTGTCATGATAAAAACAATGAAATGGTTTTTATGAAAGCTTGCATTTGATTCAAATAGTAAATATTTTAGTATCGATATATTTGTGTGAAGTTGTCTCTCTTAATATTTTGCAAAACTAGAATGTCTTTTTTCATCAGATGCCATTTTATGCAGGTCAGTATCCTTAAGATAAAGATACCATTAAATGTACTTGAAATGGCTCTTCAAAGTTACACATTCAGATAAAGTACGGCTGGATTATAGAATATAAAGTTTGATTTCCTTGACAATTAAAAATTTGTTGCTCTTTTTTAAGCACAAGAGAAGATTTACAAGGTTTGAATTACATCCAGTCGTCGTGGTCATCGTCGTCGCCATCATCATCATCATCATCATCATCATCATCATCATCATCTTCATCATCATCATCATCATCATCATCATCATCATCATCATCATCATCATCATCATCATCATCATCATCATCATCAGACTCATCTGCACCATACAATGTTTCTCCATAAATTTTATTTTTCAACCTCTTCCTCTGCAACACATAATGGATCAGTGTTCCCAGCATTGTATACCATTTGTGGGACCTGGTCACCTTCAAACCACTGAATTTGATACAATTCACCAACTTGAATCCATCCATTTCCTACTACTCGTATAGTGCAGGGATGTGGCAGACATGCATTCTTTCATAAAGCTGCCACACAATTTGCCCTTTTGACCTTGTTCTTTAGAACTGCTTTACAGGGTGGCATGGAACAAGGGTTTAATCCTTTTATCCTTCTAAGGGATCACTATTCGCCTTTGGGCCATAATTCTGTTGAAAAAGGGAAATAACGAACATTAATGATGTTGCTCATTCTGGTCTTTCCATATATGGCATAAACAAATTTTTCAATGATACACAAGTTTTTAGATGAAACAGGGTTACTCTTCTAAGCCCTGAGAAGCATTGTGCATATGATTATTGTTTTTTCATAACCAACTTCAATGGTTTCAGTTTGCCCTTGTTCATAACGGCAGCTGTATAATCAGAACCGGTAAAGGCGTGCTTACCAGGAAGTGCATCCACTAAACAGGGGTCCAACTCTTCAATAACCTGTGGAATGTTTATGTACTGTCTTGTGTTGTTGTTACTACTTAGTCCTGCATCCATCCACATTGGTGGACTACTCTGGATATGAGATACATTTTTTTTTTTTGAAAAACGAGAAAAAGCAAAATTTGGGGTTACTTCAGTACAGCCCAATTAACATATAAGAAACCGTCCAGGTAGTTTTTTTAAAGAATAGCATGCAATTTTGAATTTATTAGAAAATTTATCTCCAGGAACAACCTTCCAACCTTTGGCACAAAAACCACGAGTTAAAGGTGTTATCTTCTGGACTGCAGATTGCACTTATCAGTGTAGCATCTTCTTCGGATGTGGAGGGTGCCATTTTGAATATTTGATCCCCCTTCTTGAATTTTTAATATACACAAATATTTTTTAGAATGTTCTGTGATTTTCTTTACCTTCAAATGCATAGATTGTCCTCAAAGAGCCAATTGCACAGGCACGAATGTTCATGCTCAATGGCCTCTGACTTAGCATTTTTGAAGGAAAAAATTCTGCAAAGTCTTTTTACTTCAGGCCAATTTTCAAGAAAACAAATAAGAGGATTTTCATGAGAATTCATTTTTCAATTTTACACAAAATTTCAGTTTAGTAACAACTTTAAAATTATTTGCACTTTAAAACAGGAAAAAGTCATTGTAAGCATTGATAATGTTTTTTGGAAAATTGTTTCTCAGTTGTTATTGTAACAGCCATCTTGCATTGTTTTGGCGGCCACCTAAAATATTTGGTCAGCCATCTTGAATTTTTAATTTTTCTCAACATTCATAGATACCATACATATAGATTCCAAACCCAATGTGAGCAATTTTTTTGCAGAAATTACTCATTTTAAAATGATTTCCATACCTATATGTGTTCATTTTAGCCATTTTTATGGAACAAAAAATGAGCTTACTTCAGTAAAGGCTAATTTGAAGGACAATGTCCAGGTGGATTTTGTTAAGAATTCCATTGTTAAAATCTACACAAAATTTGAATCTATAAACAAGTTTCAAACCTTTTGCACTCAAAAACATGAATAAAAGTGTGTTATCTCTTGGACTTTTTGTCTGCGTTTACACATCACCTTAAATACCTCTGAAAAATTAATTTAAACATTAACTTTAATGTGTGACCAAATCTTGCAAAGGACAGACGAACATAGGGGCAAAAGGTATAGATTTTTTTTCAGATATTTGCTGAACATTTTGGGTGGGCTTGCCTGCACCCAACTTATTTCATGTGCAAACACCATGGATGATATGTGTTATCATATGGTCTTTAACAATTTCATTTGATCCAAGTTAGCCATGCTGACACTTTGTAACAATAAAACATTTTTGTAGCAGCAAAAATGTACCATGCAGGCAACATGCACACCGATTGATTCAGAACTTGACAAAATGTCCCTCCCCTGACTGTGCACATAGTATTTACTTTTTCAGTAGAAAATCTACAGATTTATTCGGTGCTATGATAGTGGGTTGTAAAAAAAAGAGCAAACAAGTGGTGTTTGTGAACTTCATTTCTAAGGAGGGGACGGGGTGAGCTCAGTTGTCCACAGGTTAATATCCTCATAATCTTGTCATATGAACAAATCTTGTATCTCTTGAAGCGACAAGACAATTGCAAAATTCACTGCCACGTGTAACAAAGTTGTACCTGACTGGAGCAAATACGTTGAAGATTATTGCAAGCACTCCATTTTCTGCCACTGTACCTGGAAGGAAACCAACCGTCACCTTAACGGCGTACTAGCTGACATTTGCCGTCGAAAGAGAGGGCAGTACCATCACGCAGTAAGCTTGCAAAAAAATAAAACAAAGATAAGACTCTGGTCATTATACAGATCATTTAAAGCATGGTACAGATTAGTTGTTCTTGTATTTAGCTCTCCATTTCAGCACTGTGATTCGGCATGGCGCTTCACCACATGGTCTCGTTCTATCCATTGTCATTCCCATCACAAAAAAAGAGAAAATCTCTACAGAACTTTGACAATTTCAGAAGAATTGCACTCAGCAGCATAATTGGAAAGATTCTAGACTGGGCTATTATAAACCAAAACTGTGATATATTGTGTAGTGTAGGTCTGATTTATAATTTGCATATAAATCTCGTCTTTCAACTTACCAGTTTGCATTTTTTTGTTAATGAACTTATTGAGTACCACTGTAGTGGTGGAGGTGACACATACACAATACTACTGGATGCTATGAAGGCATTCAATCGTGTCGAATACGTTACACACATTGAATTATTGTACCAAAAAGGGTAGTTTCCTTTAACTGCCAGGTTCCTTGCCTTATTGTATACGTCACTGAGAATCAGAGTTCGATAGTCAAATATTGTTAGAAAAGGCTTCTCAATTAGCAACGGTGTTAAACAAGGTGGTGTCTTATCACCTATACTGTTTGTTATCTACTATGATGAACTGCTGAAGAGACTAAAGGAAATCGGCCTTATTTGTCACTTGGTAAAACTATTCCTCGGAGCTATCAGCTACGCAGCTGATAATATTTTAATGGCTTGTACAAGGGTTGTCTGCACAAAATGATGTGTGTATGTAAAAGATGATGTCTGTATAATTCAATTTTAGTAATATAATATCAGTTTGTATTCAATCCGACCAAAAGTAAAATGACTGCCTTCGGCAGTGACGAATGTCTTGATAATATGTCTTTTGATGGTGGTGAAGTGATCCTCACTCAGGTTCGCCGTTCGGCAAACTTATTTCTAAAAGGCATGTAAACCAAGCCATTGCAGACTTGTATAGCACATGTAATTTACTCATATTTCAATTTGGACATGCATCTTCCAAGGGCAAATACAGATTTTATAAAACATATGGCATGCAAATATGCGGCTATGTCCTTTGGAAGTTTTCATCTTGGCACGTAACAAATGTTTCTCGGCATGGCGAAAGTGTGTCAGACAAATTTTGAGTGTCCTCAGTAATACCCACAACCGACTACTTAGGTGTGGAGTGTTAGTTACATTCTAGATTAATTTATTTCTTTCGAACCTGTCTTCTTAGCCTAACAATTGCGTTCAATTGTGTAGCAGGCTAGCTATTCAGGGAAGTCGATCCCTGGTATGAAATACCATAAATTATATTTATCCATGTATATGGAGTTCCAAAACAAAATGCTCGATTTGTTGAAAATTCAGATGTCGTCACTCCATCCAAGAAGTAGCCTTTGGTTACATATGTAAGGAGGACATAGCATACAATCAGTTGGTTCGCAATCTTATTGAAACAAGATATAGTGGGGACCTTTCATTTTTATACTGCCAAAAATCACGACCTTATCATAACCCTTTGCGTTGACTGAACGATTCAGTGATGCAGGCATGCACTTACTTTGCACCCAAACTGTGTTGTTAAGTAGCCCTCAACAAAGAAATATATTATTTGTACAATTGCTATGTTATGTGTATACTTTACACGAATAAAGGTATATATATATTAATTACCCACACAAAATGTTGTTACGAATACAAAGGCCGCTAAAAGCACACGCGTCTGTGTTTTTGTAATCAAATATCCTGATGTGGTAACTTTTCCTTTAACATATAGACCTCATTGTGTGTTCCGAGCAGCAACCCCCAAATACGTGAAAACCACCATTTGATTGGCCGCATTGTCTGCTTCCAGGTGTCCCCTCTGTGGCCATGAACCAGGTCATAAGACTGATAGTCAAGGCCTGGTGGCGAGCTTTGTGGTATATTATTTAACTTGGTTTGGTTAGCTGTGACACATGAAAATGGCTCCATGTGTCTGTAGCCTCTTCATTAACGCAGATGTACTGTTAAGTCAATTCACCGATATACATGATAGCGATCACTAAATGTATATTACTAGACATTTCATGGTAATAGAAATCGGACACATATGACAAGATAGCTGCTACATACTGTCACACCAAAAAATGCAACAATTCTAGGTCATAAGAGGGATAAATATCAGGGTGAAAGTCTGGTTTTCGTGTTGATTTAACAAGATACTAAGTCCCGGACAGGTGCTTCCTCAAGATTTGATATCTGTAAACCAGGCTGAATCAACGACAATTTGTTGTTTTCATATACTAGAAATAAATGAATACTAGAGCTTCTTACTATCATAGCTACACGTAAATAAGGAATGAGACAAAATGACGGGGCATGCATTTCCTGATACATTTAGCACAGAATTGCAATGTTAATACTCTTCATAATCATCTTTTGTGAAAATGACTGATCTTAAACTGTAACATTGAAAACACGTTGTTTTCCTCCTCTGTGGGTTAAGCTGACGGGACACGGAATACCTTGTACGTTTGCTGTCCCCAGAGACAGGGCAAAAATGATGTATGTGTGTGTGTGTGTGAGAGAGAGAGAGAGAGAGAGAGAGAGAGAGAGAGAGAGAGAGAGAGAGTAAATTAACAAATTCTACCCATTATATGAGCATTCCTAATTGACATTAATATGCTTATATACGTGTAAAATTTTGACAGAGCGTGCAGGCGGCATAAATTGAATTAGCTTCATTTTCCTTAACTCAGTCAATTGCCTATTTCCTAAGCAGATAAAAACTAGCGACAAAGTAAGTAAAAGGAAGTGGAAACCTATTTATGTAGAATAGGGGTGTAGGAAAGAGGTATGTCTATTCCGTAACAAAACTGTACAGTGGTGCAGAAAATTTTATTAAATTAGTGCACAGATAAAAAGGACTAATTTCTTTAACAGTAATTAAACCCGTAGTTTAATTGCATTTTTGGGTTGCTGGTAAGCGCAGTGAATTTATCTGTAGTATGATGCTGAACGGGCCAATAATTAGGTAGATACAAAGTTCCCGCGTTTGGGTCACGATGATGGGGACAGCCAATCAGATGGATCGCAGATAGCGTCATATAACCCTAGTTCAGCCATTCTGAAACAGGCGTCACCAACAGCGGGTGTCTCGAATTGTGCTCCAGCAAGGATTAAGAATTTGTAGGTTTCATTTGGCAGATATTCAAAACTTGGTTACATATAATTATTTATACGCAGAGCATCAGCTTTGAGAATTTTTTTTTATATCGCAGGCAATCTTTTTTCAAGATGGCAGCGTCCATGCCTTGCATCGTGATTGCTAGCCATTCTTTCGTCCGTAATTTGCGTGACGCTATCAACGAAGGCAAACACGAGTTTGAGTTTGATTTTGGTCTGGATTGTGTAACTAGATACATATGTAGAGGAGGCTGGAGAATTGCTGATGTGAGATATAATGTGCAGAGCCAGTACAGGCCTGCAGGCGGTTTGTTTCTCCAGGTTGGATGTAATCATTTCAACCCGCAAGCTGAAAAAAATATAAGAAGATGCCGAAAATGTCGCAAAGGAAGTAGTGAACCTTGGGAAGTTTTGGAAAGTTTACTATGGTGTACATATGGTGGCGTTCGGAAAAATGTTCAAGAGGGGGCTGAGTAGGTGGCTATCCACACTTAAGGATGTCGAAACATACAACAAAAAGGTCGAATACGCCCATGACTATTTTCGGAAACAGGTAAAGCCAAATTCGAGATTTGTTTATTGGCGTCATAAAGGCATTGAGAGAGGGGAAAGATTAATTAATGACGATGGCACACACTTAAATGAAATAGGTGAAATTAAGTTTTACAGGTCGGTTCGGTGAAGTGCACAACGAATGGATAGCATTGGTTTACAGTATGCTCATGTTGTATGGCTATAATATGCCATCTGTATTTGATAAATTAGCTAGAGTTGGGATGAGTGGTGATTGCTGTAGTATGCTGTCAAGCGTTTTAGAACTTGAACAAGTGTTACTCTCACTTAAAGGCTATAGTATGCATAATTGGATGGCTATAGTATGCTGTCAAGTGTTTTTCAAATATTTTACTCTCAGTCATAAGGGCTATAGTATGCCCAAGGTTAATGGCTGTAGGCATCAATACATTTTTGCAGCCATGGCTGTGGTCTTCTATGGAATTTTACAACCATGATTGATCAATACAGGGTGCCCATAATGACCCCATGCAAGCAAGCATCTTGGAAGGACTTCTGGTACATATGTATATACATTTATTAAAAAAAATCTTGGAAGACCAATCAGTACTGTCTTCGGGGTCAATCTTAAAGTGCACAGATGTTTACGTTTTGATCATAATATAGATCAATATGTGCAAGTTAAGAAAATAACTGCATTGGGCCATCCAATACAGACGGCACTGGAAAAATCCTTTGCCCGGGAGTCCTATATGTCGATTAAGTGAATGGATTTTTTGTGACATTGAAAAGTATCAAAATGGCTGCAGTGTAGTGATAGGTGAAATTTTCATGACAATTTCAGGTATTGATATTCATTTGAAACACAACAGGGCATTTAAATATTGAGCAGTTTGCTCACTTAATTTTCACTGTTACATTTGCAAGATGCCGAAAGACATGAAAGGAAAAAAAATGGTCAGGAGGATGTCACAACGCCACATGACAAGCCTGAATTAGACAAGCTTAAGTCGGAGGCTATGATCCAAGTAATGATTCAACAGGCACTGGCTGCCAAAGAACCCACACCCCCAGGTGTTGCTCACACCCCATAGGGTGCCAATCATGAGTCCTCGCCATCCAGGGAGGAAGGCATAGCAGGGCCCCTGGGGATTGAGACTGCAGAAATGGTGCTAGGTACTACTGTTGAGAACAATGTGAATGATCATGGCCAGCCATCGCCATTGCCAGAGATAAACTCTGGGGTATTGCCCCGACCACCAGTGCTACGGAAAGCCCATTACCAAGCCCAAGTGAATATGGACAGAATCTTCCAACACCTCAATCCGCTCATGTGGCTGGCGTGAGTGACATAACAGGTTCTAATTTTGAAGTTTCACATGACAGTGCAGCTGAAAGACTGGGCCTATTAGACAATAAAGTACTATGTGTGGTGACACAGCCAACAAATGAAATGGAAACAGAAGCCTCCTGTACTGGAGATGCACAACCAAAGGGCGCCAAAGTAGACTACTGTGGCAGTAGTTTTATTAGAGATAACATAAGCAAGGAGGCGGCAGTTATGGCAACAGGGTTGACCAAAGGAATGTCCCTCCCTACACATGCTTCAGGGACTGGGCTAGGTAAAGAGGGCTTAGTCGCACCCCCCACCAGCTTGAGGCTGTTGGCCACCACGAGTCGTCGGCAGCTGCATCTGGGGTGTCCATGTGGCATGACGGTGCGGCTTTGCCTTTTTGTCTTGAGACCCTGGACCTCTGTGTAGATGAGTCCATGAAAAAGAAGTTTGTTTCAAAAGCTTATGTAGATCTAACTGCAATACGCAAGGTGATCCAGCTCGATGAGTAGGTACATACAGATATAACAGATATTGGCCAAAATGAGTCTATTCGGCTTTCCTCAAAATCTAGTTCAAAACTGTACGAAATTCATGAATTCACTGATTGGCTGCAAGCATTTTTGATATACTCTTCAGTCTACTGCCACACTTGCTCAAATGAGACTGTATCAATATTAAAATATATAGAAGTAATAAGAGACATGTCCCAAACAAATGCAACTGGCAACAATATGATAAACGGTTCAGACAGATGCGTGCAGCTTGTCATTAGCCATGGCATTACATGTCACAGGGCATTTTTACCCAATCAGTCCTTTTTCGAATTCGTACCTCCTTGTCCGCTGGAAGAGGTGCAACTTTTCATGGCTGAGGGGGGGCGTAGAACATCCAACACACCTGTACAACTTTTTCATGGCTGCGGGGGGGGGGGGGGGGGGTAGAACATCCAACACACCTGTACCCCCAAGTGTCTGCTACATTTTCCATGGAGGCCAATTCTGTGATCATAACCAATGTAAGTTCTCACACAATTGCCCAAAATGTGGAAATAGCACTGGGTCAGGGCTTGCAGTGAATGAGGTGCAGCAAGACGTCCAGGCTCAGGTCGACATGGCGGAAGTCATGCCAGTCAGGGCAGAGATGCTTCACAGGGAACTAATGGGGGTACAGGGGTGACTTCACAGGGAACTAATGGGGGTACAGGGGTGACTTAAGGGAGTTTCTGTACCAGGATTTCTCAGCAGGTTTTCGAATCCCACATTCTGGCGACTTACCCACGATTCTACCCAAAAACTTGCCCTCAGCTATGCTAGCTGGAGGTGGATGCATCTGGAAGTGTTGGGTTTGGTGCAGTATTGGGCAGTTATTATCTGCAGGGCCAATGGCCACAATTTTGACCTTCTCTGAAAATAACACTACTTGAGCTGTTTACCATTATGCTGGCAATGCACATCTGGGGCCCACTCATCTGCAACAAAAAAAAAAAATATCATTCACATAGATAACATGCATTGGTTCACATTTTGAACAAGACATCACCACGAGATACCAAGATCATGGTTTTGGTCCGCTCTTTTGTGCTAGCCTGTATGTCACATAACTTACTTTGCCAGTTCAGACATGTAGCGAGTAAGGACAATATTGTCCCAGATTTTTTATCCCGCTATTCTGATTTACAGAGCCTGCTACAACTGGCACGCCATCTGGACAAGCCACCAACGCCCATAACAGTGTCACTACAACCAGAAAACTGGGCCTTAATTTGAGTAGTATTTCGTTGGCCAAATCTACGCAACATACTTATAGTGCAGGAATGACTCCCATGAATAGAATTATCACATTGACTGGTATATTTTTCCCATTAGATCCAACAGAGATGGCCCTGTTTATTGTGTGCCTAAGCGACTGCTCTTATAAAGCCAGTACTATACTTACATATGCAGCAGGAGTGTCGTTTTATCATAAAATTGCTGGTTATTCTCATCCAGGTATGTCCTTTTTGATATGAAAGACAATAGAAGGAATTAAACGGGGACAGTCTACTTTAAGTGTCAGATTGCCAATAACAATTGAATTGCTAGAGAGGTTAGTGGTCAATGCTGTGCCACACACATGTGATGGCAGGTAGACTATAAGTCTGTACAAAGCTATGTTCACTGTAGCATTCTTCGGTTTGTTTACAATAGGTGAACTAACAGTGGCATCAAAAGACCAGTCCCACACACTTATAATACAAAATGTGAGGTTTGACAAAGTTTTGAATGGATATGTGTTGATGTTGACATCTTTCAAATTTTCTGCTGGCAACTCTGCCTCAGTGATGATTAAATGTCATACAACCCAAGCTATATGTGGGGTATGCAGCTTGCGGACATATCTCTATTTGTGAGGAAAACACGGTGGTCCATTTTTGTGTAAAGATAACAAGCAACCAGCAACTAGTCAGATGCGTAGAATGTTAGCTTACCTGCAGATTGATACCAAGTGCTGTCAAGCATTTAAAATTGATGGTGCTACATATGCAGCCCAATTGGGACTGTCAGATGCCGAGATACGGCAACTGGGAAGATGGAGTTCAAATACTTTCAAAAAATACATCCGTTACTGAAGGACCTAGCCTCGGGTGGGGTGCCCAGGTTCTGGCCTGGGCTATGGCCGGGTTCCCCAACTTTATGGTCTTAGAGTTATGTAGTCATAGCAGGAACAAGGTCTGTTTCTACTCAAAAAGAATTGGTGCCTTGAAATGATGTCATTAGTCTTATACAATTCATATATATATATATATATATATATATATATATATATATATATATATATATATATATATATATATATATATATATATATATAAATATATTAGTTAAGAATTTAGATAAAAATCAAATGACTCCATCTTCCACAAAAAAAAAGAAGAAGAATGTGTCTGTTTTCTTTGTTGAAGCCCATAAACGAGCGTGGCCAGGTTATCTCATAAAACAGCAATTAAACCTGCAGTTTAATTGCATTTATGTGTGGCTGGTCAGGGCAGTAAATTTATTTGTAGTAGGATGCTGAAGGGGCCAATAATTTGGTATATACAAAGTTTCCGCGTTTGGGTCACGTGCATATGTAAGTCCAGGACACGGTACACCATTCATTTATGACGATACAGGCGGCATGTGGTTAACATTGTAACAAGTGTAAGCTGGTTCGGCTCAATGGTTCTTTCGACACGACTTAAAATATTTGGTGCCTCATATGCTATGAATAAATCTTCTTCAGCACATGTGCGTAAAATTGGCAAGCTCCGAACGGTACCTCACCAGCCAAAACAGGCAGCAAAGCATACACGTCCAACATGCGGGACTAACATTTATATTTCGTTGACGTCTCCCCGGCGGGGTTGTTACAGCGCAAAGCAAGATGAAGAGGGCACGATTTATCCGTTCTCCAATTCTCGCACCAAATGGATGTCTTGGGTGCCTGTTAGTGGAATATCGGTCTTTTTGGCAAGTCTCTACTGTATCTTAAAACTAACGTCAGGAAATATATCGAAGCAGTAACAATGGGGCGTTTGTACGAATGTACTGTTATTATGCTATTATTATGTATGACAAAACAGAAAGGAAGAAGCAGAGACAACTTTTATGTGGTCAATTGGTATAACAGCCATGCAGTCAATTGAGCTGAAAATTTTACATTCAATGCACCTAGTAAATTGCATCCACCCAATATTTTACAAACTTCTTGGGCATTTCTCCGTAACAGGAAACATGAAGTGACAACATTATTTCACGCAAGTCTACTTCTATTTATCGCTATCTATTACACCTCCGTCGTCTTATGGTTATCTATTGCTGCTGGTTCTGTTGATGAAGTTTACTTTCTGTATAAATGTGTATCTGGAATGGAATAATATTTAGCTACTTGTGTAACTCATTACAATTTTTGCAAATATTAGAGCAGCAGCAATGTAACCAGAATATTACAGGCATAGCAAGACAGCATGAAAGAGTAACATGAATGACCTAGTAAATTGCATCTACCCATGGTAATTTGAAGGTGTGGGGGAGCGGGAAAAGTAGTCCCTTTTCATGCTTGCAAAAAAGTTTTGCAGCCAAGCAGTCGTTGAAAGAAAAATAAAGTGAAATGGAATTCTGACATTTAGAAAGATATAAATACTTCAATGGTTTGTGTACATATTCCTGGCTTCTAATCGCAAACCGCTGCCAGAATTTTCACTTCCAGTTGCACCTGGACAGTGCTGGGCGCGGCCGCTGCGGTCAGTAGCAGTCGGCACCGTTAGGTGGCAGACTGAAGTCGCTTTTAAGTAGTTTGCTGATGTGGATGATGGTGGGCGCCTCAGCCAGCCGAGGGCCAATACTGTCCAAGCACCAACCGCAATTAAAATGACGACAGTCAAGGAGTGCCGTAAAAATAAACCAAACGACACCGAAACGTGTTACTAATGTTCGAAGCAATAATTCCAATCAACTGCATTAATAAATTCAAACGCATGTCTAAAACTAGCTTGATACCAATTTAAGGAAGCAAAATATGATGCGATTAATATGGCATCAATATAAAAAGCAATGGTAATGAAAATTACAGTATTTCCCATAATGCATAGCTAAGATAAGAAACTAAATGAAAGATCAATATTCCAGATGTCATTTTGAAACCATTGACGTGAACTGTTGGCGATGCCAGTCTTGACTGGGTCATGGAATAAAAGTGCTGTTCTATTCCTAGAGCGAACAGAGTTATTTTCCATCGCCACAGTAGTTTTCGAAATGTCACCAACTCAAAATTTAGTTTGCCGTTAGTTTCCTTGGTACTTAACGCACTGCAAAGCTTATTGAGTTATCTAAAATTGCTGTTGTAGCGACAAGTAACCGTAGGCGTAAAGTTTATTTTACTGTTAATCTGATGCGGAATATGGCGTCATCCTCAAAGCCATTCATGGTCCAACATATGAGAGAAATAAAACAATGTTGTTTTCCAGTGGTCAGTTTGAAATTATTCTCACTGTACATGGAAGTACATACAAAAATACATCTATTAATAGGGTTTTCCTCCAAAATATGTTTTTGATCCTTTGCTAAATCAATAAAACTGTTTTAATCTAGAATCATGCAGTGTAATATTCATATGCACCAAATGGACTCGTGCTGAATAGTTTTACCAGATTACTTTATTTTTGCCCACCCACGCCTTCTGCGTCATTGTAAATCATATTAAAATTGTTATGATCCCAACAGGGACCACCGACATTTAAGCTCAGAAAATAATACCAGGTATACCTTAATCTCATAGCAGTCCTGGAACAGAACAGTTTAAATTTCCCATCAAGGGCTTTCCCGAGGCTACAACTACACAGAGTGTCTCTGCTCTATACAAGTAAAACGACTGAGGATTCCGTAATTGTTGATAAATGACTACGTTGATACCAACATGAAGTTCGCAGACTGCAATGGAAAACAGACTTTTAATATAATCTAGTGTTTGTACATAAATGCTTATTCCTGTGACTGTAGCCTATGTTACTGTACTATGTTTTATGTAAAATTCGAGGTCATTGCAACTATTGGTTTAATCCAGAGCCTGTTCATATAAGTGCTAACCGCAAGCAAAGTTATATTTTCAACAGGAACAAATTTTGAAGTATAAGTAATTTTGTTTTGGGTCGCCGAATGAATATATATATATATATATATATATATATATATATATATATATATATATATATATATATATATATATATATATATATATATATATATATATATACATATATATATATATATATGTATGTATGTATGTGTGTGTATGTATGTATGTATGTATGTATGTATGTATGTATGTATGTATGGTATTTATACCAAATGCGATCCATATCGATAAAAGCAGCTTTTGATGCAGGGTGGGGCATTATTATCCAATGAAAATGCCACAAACCGTGTCATAAAAAGCTTGATTCATAGATTTGTAGCCAAATGGCGTTCGGCATGGGCACCCCGTGCATAAAGTAATTAAAACAGGACATATTTTAGGCAAACTCTGTCCAAAGGTTCACTGTGACAACAAGCTTTATACAAGGAAAGAGAAGTGATCTTGCTGCAGCTGGGTATCTAGTTATTCATTTATACATGGACCAGGCTGTGCAAACTGAATCTTGTCGGCCCAGTAAGTAGGCAACACCTGGGCCAATAGTAGCCGGGTACGCCTGGGTAACATGAAGGCACGGAGGAAGATAATTATTACATATCTACCGTAGATGTTACCACACCTAAAGAGCCAGACCACAAAATAACTAGTGGTCCATTTTTTCTCCATGTCTTCTCTCCGCCTTTTATATCAGTCTCCAAGCTATTATTCCAATTGATTGATGATTGATACATTGATTTTATTCAGCACCAAATGCAGTGTTGACCCGTTTGTCTTGTAGGCATTGCCATGTGGATAACATAACTTGCAATCATTTCTTGGTAACCAAATGCTTGCACTTTTATTAACTCCTATGTACCCTATTTGCATCTTATCTAAGGGAATTTGGCGTCTATCCAAGGAAGCCATGAATGTTTGTTTACGAAATTTAAAACTAAATCATTAGTAATATTAGGTAAAGTTCATTTTAAACCATATTGACCGTCAATGCATCACGAGTGTCATATATTTTAGCACCAATAATGTTACTGGAGGATGCCTGGGAACGTAAACTACATGTGACACTACCACCCGGTGCACTGAAAGACACATGAAACCATTTCCGGTGGGCAGCCAGTGGCCAATCAGGGAAGCTGGAATTGTTTGCTCCGCAGGTGGCTCTAATTGCAAGCAGCTAGATTTTCCATGTCGATCATCAGCAGGAAAACAATGCACATATCCGGAAAACTTCAACTCACAGTCACAGACATCACTCATATTAATGAGGGTGGATCAAATTGGTTTATAGAATTAAAATGTAGCGTGACGTCTGTATCTTTTAGCATCAACAGAAACAATGGAAATTCGACCAATGCTACTTACTATGCTTGGGGACACTTTACATATGTGGCATCTTCAAATGTACCTGCAGCGTTCAACGCCCAGCCACCTATAAAATTATTGTATGTATATAACTTTATTGACATTGGTTTAGAGGATATTCATGTTTATCAGTCAATATGAAAACAATAACAGCAACAATAATAAGATAAAATCAAATAAGACAACATGAATACGAACAACGGCACAACACCATGAGGAAACATTGTAAAACACAGTCATAGCAAGCAAAGGATTCAACGAAAAGGAGAAGAAAGACATATTTTTTACATAAAGTTATTAGCCACACTTCAAAATAGGCTACAAGTACAAGAATTAAAGAAGCGCCACCAATGTCCACTGCACCTGCTTAAAATACAGGTTTTAATAACCCTTTTGTAATGTGAGCTCTTTTATATACCCCTAATATGCACTGTACAATAAGTAGGTGAATTTCTGGCTTTATTCATTGCTTGATCCATAAAATACTTTATATGAAATATAGGCAGATGGTGGTGTTGCGTTGGACACCGAAAATAAGTAGATGTTTGGCAACATGTCCATTTGTAGGAACACTCCAATATTCTGTTGGGCTATGTTGCTTGTGTGATTAGGCTCATAGATCACAATCTTCCCGCACATATTTAAATATGTATTAAGTGGAGAAGTAAATGCGACGTGTAGTTCCCCGTTAATGCAGACTTTGCCATGGAGATTACCTTGATGAATGTTTTATAAATACTGTTGTCCCAGATAATCTGACACATGATTAAAAATTTCATGCTTTTATAATGTCAACAAAATAACGTCTGATGATAACCTATTCAGACGGCGATCCGATGGATAGAAACGAACCACAAAGTCAACATGCCCCGATTTCATGTTTTTTTTCCAGCAGCAGTGGGTATACTTCGGGAAGGCTTAAAATGGATATATACATATATATATATATATATATATATATGTTTTCCCAAGTGGTTTATGTTATCGTTCTCTATATAAGAAATTCCCACATATTTTTCGGCATATTTTGAATGAAATCCTTGAGTGCAAAGTTTGACTGAGTTAGCTTTTTCCTGGGAGCGTCTTATGGTCTCCTCAGCTCTAGGTATGCTGGTATCTTGATGAAAGTTCATTTTAAAAATACAGTGGAACCTGTTCTTGCGACCACCTGTCTTATGTGACTTCCTGACTATTGCGAGCACCCTCTCGCCACGAAGCAATTTCTTTGGAATTTCGTATGTTCAATGCTAACCCCTGTCTAATGCGACTGCGAACGTCATTATTGGTCATATTGAGTTCACTAACATTGCGTAATGCGACATTTCTTTGTGTTGAGTGAGCCTCATTTTGACACATTTTTTTTCTGTCCTTGTGTCATTCACCACTTTCAGTGCCAGCGCAAACATGTCGTCCAACTCTTGTCCGAGGAGAAAAGAACTTATAGTCCGGGAGATGAGACACCTTTATTTATGTTTTCGAGTGCATTTTGTTTGAACATGTTTTCTAAGGCAGAAATACCTGGAGAAATCAAATCTGGCAGTCTTACAAGCTGAAAGTGGTCCATTTTCTTTCCATGCAGCTGTTTTGGAGGGAATCTCGCCTTCCAAAATTGGCACAAAATTAAGGGGTAGGGGAAATTTAAACGGCCATATCTTCGTCCATATTGCTTACATCAGAATGAGTTACCCCTCAAAATGTTTCTATTTAGCCCCTCTATCCAATAAAGCAAACCAAATTTGAATATGTTAATTAGCGACGTCAACAGAGGTCATAAGGTCACCAAAACGGGTTAGAGGCTATACCTCCTGGAGGCTCCAGAAAAAACACCACAAACTAGAAGAAACAAGACCAAAATGGTTTATTTGACTTTTATGCAGTAGAAAAGATGATACTTCAGACATCTGACTATAGTAAATCTTTGTAAAAGACAATCTGCATTGTTAAAAACAAACTGATTCAAGTTTTTCGTTCCTACATCAAATATTGACATCTTCTGCCCTTGTGCATTACCTATCAAAGATAAATGTATGCGGAACATATTTCAAAATATTGCTCAATTCATTTGATTATATTTACGTATGTTGGGGTAATTTATGTATCAATCAGTGATTAGGCCTAACAAGCAACAGAAAGTGAAATTTATATTAAACTGAACTTCTCATAGTGAAAGTGGGTAATCCCCACTTCAAGTACACTGCATGGTAACGACTGAAAGTGGGGAATCCCTGCTTCAAGTACATCATGTACATTGCATTGTGAAACTGAAAGTGGGGAATTCCTGCCTCAAGCACATCGCATTGTTCTGAAAGAGGGGAAACCCCATCTCTGTTCTGTTCTGTTCTGTATAAATACTGGGCAGATCTTTTCCTGGAGTAACAGTTCCCAGGGTGTAGGACAATTAGTCCAAGTATCATGTTGCAGACAGTCTGCTTTTGAAAGTGTCTATTGTCTCTGCAGAAATTTGGTGATAGGTGAGATTGTTCCAGTCAATGACCATTGTTGGAAAGAACAAGTTTCTGTGTTTTTCGGCTTGTGATGTACATATTAAGTTTTTCATTAAGTATAAGTCAGAGATACGGGTTGTGTGTTACTTGTCGAAGTTGTTGTTGGTATAGATGGTAACAGTGGTGTTTAGGTTATTTGGTCCTATTGATTTACATGATATAACAAAATTTTGTTGATGTTGAACTTCATGCCCCACATGTTTGACCAGTGCTCGAGTGCAATTAGGTCTTGTATTGTCTTTCTGTCTGGATTTGATGTACCAGAAGTGTTTGCTGTTTTTCTGCACAAAACTAGTTTCGATAATGTAATGAGATATTTAGAATAAGATTTTCGTATCTTTGACTGGGTGTGTCCTTTATGTTTCTTGTAGATTTCAATATTGAAATGTTTATGGGATGACTGCGTGTGGTTAATTGGTTTCTGCTTACGTTTTATCAGTTTTTTTATCTTTAAATGCCGCCTCCATTTGTATTCTGGTCTTTGCGGTGTATGTTGTAATTTTGTGGGAAAATTTCACTGTCCTTGTTAGAATTGTCTAGCCATTTGCCGAACGTCTCCCTGGGCCTCCCTGCAAACATTTGCCCCCCCCCCCCAAATACCTTGTAGGAATTATCTCACAATTCCTCCATGTTGTTTTTTTTTATTTGTGCAACACATATTTTAGCACAAATCTACCCCACATGTATAGATCCGGGTGTCTCCATTTCCCCCTGATTCCTGGTTATCTGCATTGCTGGAGATACATACGCGGCATATCTGGCTCTTGATATGAATGAAAAAAAAATTCAATAACACACCAGTTTTTTTTTTAAAGAAAGCTCTTTCATACTGGGAGGACCTAAATATTCTGGAATGGACTCAGGGATGTGGGTTTTCAGCTGGTTTCCTCTGTTTGTAAGCGTCTTAAAGTGGATATAAATGGGAGGGGCCCTTTGGTTCCAGAATATTTGGGCCCCGTATTTGTTTGTGTCTTAAAGTGGATGTGAATGGGCAGGGGGCCCTTTGATTCCAGAATATTTGGGCCCCCTGTTTTTAAGTAAATGCATTGCAGTGGATATATATGGGAAGGGGGGCCCTTTGGTTCCAGAATATTTGGGCCCCCCATTTGTATGTGTCTTGAAGTGGATATAAATGGGGAGGAGGCCCTTTGGTTCCAAAATATTTGGGCCCCCTTTTTGTAAGTAAATGCCTTGCAGTGGATATAAATGGGGAGGGAGGGGCCTTTGGTTCCAGAATATTTGGGCCCCCTATTTGTTTGTGTCTTAAAGTGGATGTAAATGGGGAGGGGGCCCTTTGGTTCCAGAATATTTGGGGGCCCCCTATTTTAAGTAAATGCCTTGCAGTGGATATATATGGGGAGGGGGGCCCTTTGGTTCCAGAATATTTGGGCCTCCCATTTGCATGTGTCTTGAAGTGGATACAAATAGGAAGGGGCCCTTTGGTTCCAGAATGTTTGGGCCCCCTGTTTGTAAGTAAATGCCTTACAGTGGATATAAATGGGGGAGGGGGTCCCTTTGGTTCCAGGATATTTGAGCCCCCTATTTGGTAAATACCTTGCAGTGAATATACACGGGGAGGGGGCCCTTTGGTTTCCAAATATTTGGCCCCCTATTTGTTTGTGTCATAGAGTGGATATAAATGGGGAGGGGGGACCCTTTGGTACAAATAGGGGCCAAATATACTGAAACCAAAAGGCCCCCTCCCCATTTGTATCCACTGCAAGGCATTTACTTACAAATAGGGGGCCCAAATATTCAAGATCCACTTAATGCATTTAGATACCAAAAGGGGGCCCAATAGTCTGGAATCAAAGAGCCTCTTCCTCATTTATATCCACCTTGAGGCACTTAGATACTGTTCAGGGGTCAAGTGGCCAAAACATTTGGGAAACAAAAGCCTCCCCTGCCCCTCTCTACATAACTGGAAATTAAAAGCCATTTATAGTTATTTTACAGAAGTATGTGTACATGTAGTTTGGGTAGCTCAGCTATTCATAAAAATTACTTTTATACTCAGATCGCAAACATACTTGCACCAAGTTAAATTTCCCATTTTCTATTAGAAAGTAAACTTAGGATCGAGTCATCTGGTCATAATTCCGCATCAATTATAATGCCATTCACATGATTCAGGACTACATTTTAACATTTTGCGCAGAATCTATTCTCATGCTGAGCTGACAAAACACTGTGACCAGCACCTTTTACCTTTAGTCTAGTGTAACATGACCAATTTTGCTATTTTGCACTGTTAACATCATCAATGTTATAACTGTAGTTAAGATGTCACATGAAATGCGACAAAAATCAAATATGAAAGGGGCCCAAAAATTCGTTGACACGGGGTTGGCAAAGTAGAGTCGTCAGAGTATTACCAACATCTCTTTGCTAAGCTGGGAGAAAGCAAAGAGATCTCAGAAGGCAACAACAAAGCAAAAGTCTCTAACCTAGGGGAAGCCAGGTACGCAATCTTCAGAGAGAAGTATGCACCTAGAAAGGAGTCTGAACCACTAGCCACAATTAAAGGAGCAGATGCTATCACTCTTCCTCCATCCAGGCGAGTTCTTTCACAAAAGCTGAACAGGACAAACTATGTGACTATGATTTGAAGAAATGCACACCTCCAGGACCCAATATCTGATTCAATTGATCCTACTGAGTGTGGTTGGAAACTAACTGATGGCAAATACCAGATGGTCTGGTTTGTTGGGGACCAAATGCCAAAAGACATAGCTGAGCACGTTACAGCTGACTAACCATCAGACAATGATGACCAGGATGAGTATGAAAATTCCGTTGACTCTGATGATTCAGACTATGAAATCGAAGATGATTTATAAAGCACTTGAAAACCCTTGATTCAGCTTTCTTGATATATCAAAGGGTGCTATATATTTCCATTATTTTGCAGCAAGTCTGACTGTGTTTGGAAATGGCAACGAGTTATGCTAGAGATGTTGTCATTGTGAACTTACAGTCCCATTCACAAGTACCGAACTTCATCTGTTGAGTCCTCTCTATCATCCAAGTGGTCAGTAAAGACCATAAGCAATGTATCCGAGCTCTGCGTAATCCTGTAGTTCGGAAAGTTAGCCTAACAGCTGCGGACCACTTTACAATGTCAAGCAATGCACCAGAGTGGAAAATGTCAAAATTTGATGAAAAAGCAATGTAATTTGAATCAGTTTGTTTGAAACAATGCAGATTGTCTTTTACAAAGATTTACTGTAGGCAGATGTGTGAAGCATTATCTTTTCTACTGAATAAAAGTCAAATAAACCATTTTGGTCTTGTTTCTTCTAGTTTGTGGTGTTTTTTCTGGAGCCTCCAGGAGGTATAGCCTCTGACCCGTTTTGGTGACCTTATGACCTCTGTTGACGTCGCTAATTAACATATTCAAATTTGGTTTGCTTTATTGGATAGAGGGGCTAAATAGAAACATTTTGAGGGGTAACTCATTCTGATGTAAGCAATATGGACGAAGATATGGCCGTTTAAATTTCCCCTACCCCTTAATTTTGTGCCAATTTTGGAAGGCGAGATTCCCTCCAAAACAGCTGCATGGAAAGAAAATGGACCACTTTCAGCTTGTAAGACTGCCAGATTTGATTTCTCCAGGTATTTCTGCCTTAGAAAACATGTTCAAACAAAATGCACTCGAAAACATAAATAAAGGTGTCTCATCTCCTGGACTATTACTTTAGATGAAAAAAAATCGGGGTATTCAGGAACATGGCAAAGGAACAAGTTATGTAGATTTCCAAAACATTTGGGTATAGAAAAACAAATTCAGAGACTGGTCAAAAGAAAAGCCGAGGTGATTTCACATCATGAAAACAATGAACTGTGTGAACGGCGCCGAAATGTGAGACAAATGGACAGCAATGAGATAAACAATTTGACATGGCAACCCTTTCAGAATTGTCGAACCAGAAACATTTCTTTCACTGGGCCAATGCTCAGACTGATAACATGGTTTTAAAAGAGTGGGCAAACCGTAACTGTGTTTCAAATTGCAGGTGTCCATATTTGTGTTTTAAAGACGTACAATAAAATTTGTTTGGAAAATAATGATCTTTCAATAATTAATGAGTCTTATTTGCGGATTTGTATTTACGTTAACAATGACTTTAAATGTTTGCATTATTGATAAATTCCATTGGATGTGAATTACTATGCAGCCGTAATTCATTTAAGTATCCATGGTGATGGTCTGTGCCCTCAACCATTAAACCTGTACATAGCGACCCATGTCTATTGCGACTCTTTTTGGAATGCACCAAGTAAAGTCGCAATAGACAGGTTCCATTGTAATATGAATCTTGGATCGGCATGTTAATTCACAGCACACGGACTTTTGTGAAATTTAGGCAGGCCAGGGTTAAAGTTAGCTAGGGAATACAAGCATATGGCCAATGTGTACAGTTGGGATGGAACAAAATGGCAGAACTGCGTGACCATTGATTGTGGCATCTAGTAGCAAACAGTCCAATTGTTCAAATTTTACGGAAAGGTCTACTTTCATCCTCCCCAATGAAGACAACCTGCCACAAAATCATTTATTAATAAATTTTCCGTTTGTGTAAACTCGGAGAGACGATGTAAGATTATGTATTGAAGTGCAACTGTCAGACCCCCAGCTGCACAGCACACATACATGTAGCTGCCTTGCACCCTGTGCCGATCTCCTATATGGCGTGTATCGTGGTGAACATGTTGTAGAATGTTATGAGTTATTAATCACGTACATATGTCTCAACATTCTGTGATACTCTAGGCCAGTTGTTTGTTATACCGATGGATAGTGTACAAATTTCAAATCATAAAAAAAAATCTTTTGGATTTATGTGTAATTTTTATCGGTAAGGACACCTAACAATTCCAGTTTGCGGAACTGAATCCTACGCCCGGTCACAGGCAACGATGGTGTTCATTTCATTCACATTTGACGTGGCACCTAGTTTTCAATGTTATATCGATTCTGCAGAAAAAGTCTATGTTCTTTTTACCACTTGAAGAGTGTATTCTTTTTCTCCGGTTTTGCCTGCTGTGTGGTGCGTGGGCGCATAAACAGCGGCTACAGACTACACCCAGATTAACGATCAATGTGCCGCACTCACAAACTATTCACAACTGTGGAATTACGGATGGGATGCCTTTCCGCTATATTAACAGTTTATCTGATTACGGATAAAGTTGAGATGTTTTTATAACTGCAAACAATATGTTCAAAGCAAGCTATTCATCAAATTTATTCCACAGACCAGACGATTTCTCAAATGATTCCGCCCAGTTATTCTTCATGCTGAAACCAAACCTTTTATTTTAGATGATTCGTTCAAATTCAGGCATGAAGAAATAATCAGGGCCGCCAACTCTGACATGGCAGTAGGTTTTTTTTCTGTTCTATCGTGTCTATGGTTTTGTCTTCAAACCGCCATGCTTAGAGCAATAACATGTGGAAAACTGGAGTGAAAAAAATATAACGCAGAAAATATGTGAATTTGTACTTCAGTATGACGATTGGCTAATATCAAGCTTTGCATGTAACTTAAAATCATGTATAGCTTAATACTGTGATGTGATGGCTTTGTGCAAGTAAATCTATGGGTTTCGCCCTGATTACGATCTACAAATATTCATACATTGATGCGATGTTATTGTCAAAATAAGGTTCATTTTTGTCGTGATATGTGGTTTTAATTACCCACGACTTGGACTCATAAGCTCTTGGTAATTAGTTGACGAAAACTGCGTTTAGGGTACGCTATGTGTTAGCAAAATATCCATCCTGTAATGTGAATGGTTACCTTGAATAAAATCCACAAATAACCATATAATGGTTACTTACATACCCTGCCACGTTAGCAGCGGAGATGAGGTGAAATTTTCTGTATCAATATCAGTTATGTGTGAGCATGATCCTTTGTTGTGGAAGAAAGTCTTACCAACCACACCCTCTTCTTTTCCTTTTCAGGACCTTTGTATAATTGCTAATCATACAGCACATTTATCAAACAGGGTATATTTTCGTCATTGGTGTCTAATATGTGTTTGTGTGATCTATTTCATATGGAACCCATTAAAGAAATTAATACTTATGGGTTTTATTAATCAAATTTGTATTCACTTCCCAAGCAGATTAATTCAACAGGGTATATTCATGCAGCGTCTTTATATGGTGTCGATTAATGCGAAATAGACTAAAAACTTTGCCAACCAATATTAAAGTAGAATTACCAAAAATAATAATAAAAAGTATTAAAAATTGCAAGATATTCCAAAGCACAGTCAGTATATGATACTGATATATCTGTAGCCATCTTTTCTAATGTCAAGTTAAATTTACAAGAATTGACCAACGCTTATATAGGATGACATACGAGAACCAGAAGCACAGTTCCAACGCCATTTTTGTATCTACAAAGCAAGATAAGCTGCACATACAGACAAACTTGTGGGAAAAAAATCATGTGCATAATTACAAATTCTGTCTTTAATGCCCATACTGATTCCATGTTCAAACAATTAAATTTACGGAAACTTGAGCATACGGACACATATAAAACAGCTTAATTTATGTTCAGATCCCTCAACATCCTAACATCTCTAATTTTTCAAAGATTATTTACATCCACCTGTAGCATTCACCTATACTCAACTCGTCAATCCACAAATTTGTTCAGAGGCAGAGCCCGGACAAATCTTGGTAAATTTGCTATCGTGGACCTCTCATTTTCTCATTTAGAACAATATTTCCACAAACATCAGACAGGCACCATCCATTCAGGTTTATATATATATATATATATATATATATATATATATATATATATATATATATATATATATATATATATATATATATATATATATATATATGTATGTATATATGTATATATATATATAAAAGCAATCCTGATTATATTATAGTTGCACTATAAGAAGTTTTTTGGGTGGGGGTATGATAAATTTCCAGTATTTAGGTGATATTTTATGCTTGACATGTGGAATTGCTCCGCATAATTTGACCATACATGTGTAATCATTCATTGTTGAATGGTTTTTCAGCATTATTTCTGTTTACATTTATTTCCATGTGCATATACATGTCCTTTCTGAGTGTACTTGTTATTTGAGAGATACTATAAGCCCAGTGGGGTTTCCATCTCTTCTCTCTTACTGGGGTTTATCTTGATGTGCCCACTTACTTTAATAAACTTCAACTTCAACTTCAACTTCAACTTCACATTTAAATTGAACTTCAGGAGTATTGGTCATTCTGGTGGTATGGGGCATCACTGCAGCCTTTATAGTGTACAACTGCTTTGTAGCTTTATCATCTTGCTTTCACGACTGCTTGAATGGTCTTCCGCTGTGACACGATTCTTTACTCTGGAATGTTAAACCCCATCAGCTGTGATAGTATTCTTATCTCTGGTATGTTGAAGCCCATCAACTGTGATACGATTCTTATCTCTGGAATCTTGAACGCCATCAACTGTTTACAGTGGAACTATTACAGTGTCCAATTATGTTAAAGAAAAGGCCCACTCTGCGCTGATGTCAGATGTGCTCAGGAATACCCAAAGTTTTTTTTTATCTTGTTTCAGTTGAAATATTTAATTTGAATCATGTTGCCAAATTTGTACTTAGTTCGCAATCCAATTTAAATGACCATAGAAAGAGTTTATATCAAACGTATTTACCTAATCAATTTCCTAATGAAGTAGAAGTCTTCTTTCACTGTTGCTATCTAAGGTCGAGTATCCAAAATCAGAACCCTGTGAATTAAAACATGATCATCGCTGGAAAGTATGCTAGTATACTGGATACTTCTCCTTGTGTCTGCCTGGCATATCCCAGGGAACCAGTCTCTACTTACTAGCCCCCTTTACATAATCCTTGGGCTGAACGTACTTGCCACTCTAACATCTTCCAGCACTGTGGTTTACAGTTTTCACATAAATGTATTTTATAAAGCATACTTATGTCCCACAAATGTGTTAAATCATTGCACTAGATAACATCAATTGCTGATAAAATGTAATCTACTAATCCTTATTAAATATTGACAACACAGAATTGTTTTGTAGTTGTCCACTATTTAATGTCAAACAGTCCTTTTGTTCATGTTGTTGCACTACTACTATAAACAATGAAAAAGCACAGTTTTTGCCTTGCCAAGCAGCTTGATAATCCTTGGAAACAGTTTACAACTGTTGCATGTTTGTTGTTGGCATATCGCAACACCAAAGTATAAGAAAAAAGTCAAAATTATAGATGTTTCAATCTATAATATGTGATAAGTACCATATCATTTGTTGGTATATCACAACATCAAAGAATACGAAAAATATAAATTATTGTTATTTCACTCTATAATATGTGATGACTACCATATGAACTACCATATTATAGATTGAAATGCTAATAATTTTGAAATGTTTCTTATTCTTGGATGTTGTGATATATCAACAGATGATAGCAACACCCAAGGATAAGAAAACATAAGAATTATTGTTATTTCACTCTATAATCGTACGTCGGAAGTTTGTGGACAGAATGCCCCAGCTGATGCAACTGTAAAAAGCCGGGTTTAGGAAATTAAGCATGGCAAAAATAGTCTGGAAGATGACCTACGTCGTGACAAGCCAACAACAGCTACATGGACTACTTCAGACAAGGTGGAAAAGGGTTCACCAACTAGTTAGCTTCAGCTGAATGCTGAATTCTACTGTGCATGAGTCAGCAGAGACCACAGGCTTATCAACTGGTCCCATCGATACCACCCTACACGAAAACATGCATATGTCCAAGGGTAGCGCCTGATGAGTACGCAAAATGCTGGCAGTAGACATGGCGGCCAACAGAGTCAATATATGCAAAGTTCTGTTAACCAGGTATAATACAAATCCTGAATATTTGTCAAATACACTTGGTAACTTGCAATGAGAAATGGCTGTTTTACTATGATCCGAAAACCAAGCATGAGTCTGTGGAACGGAAACATGCTTGTTCTCCTAGGGCCATAAAGTTCAAGGCTTCAAAGTCTACCAATAAGATTATGACCATTCATTTCTGAGATAGTCTGGGTGTTAAATAAAAAGATTACCTGTCGCGGTGAACTACCATAACAGGAAAGTATTATGCTGATGTAGGAGAAGTACCACGTGAAAGTACGGCCTGGTGTACTCCCTAACAGAAAAAGGCAACTGTTCCAACCTGCCGACCTGCAATGACTGCTGTTAAGGACTGTTGATTTAAAGCCTTTCACCATTCCGTTATTAAAATTACCTGACTCCAAACGACTGCCATCTGTTTGGGCATTTGGAAAAATTGCCAGGTGGAAATATATACGACGACGACGACGACGTGATTGCTACAGCTGTGGATGATATTTATACTGGCAAAAACAAGTCGTTTACAGCTAAGGCAACGAAGACTTGCTAAATTGCTGGATCAAATGCAGTAAAGTAGAAGAGAATTATGTAGAAAATTGATGAAATAAAATAACTGCTATCTGCACCTTTTTTCACATTGAGGCTCGTTACTTTCTGAACACCGCTCGTACATAGGGCTAGGGTCCTGCAGGTGACCGCAGGTAATGCGTGAGTTGTATTAAATTTAGCATACTCGAAAGAAATCTTTAACACATTTTAAATACTATTTGTTTGTTTGAAACCAATCTGTGCTGCACATTGTGGACCTCCAGTCAGTATATTAGAAATTCGACGGTACTCTTCATCAGTTACACCGCTAGGGTTCGATTGGCGACGTTCTTCGGGTGTCGGAGACGATTGGCGCAACTAAAGTAATTGGAGTTGCGCATATTCAGCCTGGACAGTGTTGGGTGGCGGTCGGTGGCAGTCTTATCTGTCACCGTCTAACTCGGAGCACTACTCTTGGGAAAGCTGAAAAGCCAAGGGAGCATTTATTTGTGTGCCAAATGCAGAAGATTGCGGCTAATAAGATGATGTATTTAATATAACATTGTGCAATTAGGTAAGGTGCGAAAGCTTTCCCCTGGCCTGTTTATTGGACATAGAAACTCTTTGTCAGATTTGGATCCTGGCTACAGTGGCAGAAAAAAAGCATGATGAGGGCAGGGTCTAACTGCCCACGGCTTGATGGGAGGTAAAATAGCTATTTCATTCAAATACCAGTACAGAGCACCCCCTCTTAAAGGCCCCCATTCCTTCAACAGAGGCAATTCTTGCCGCAGGTATAGTATTTTCATTGTGTTTCAACTGTCTAATAAGGTCACATTTCTGGTGAACTTGGGGTGGCTTTATAGGGGAGGGGGGCAATATTTCAAACTTATATACACATGCAAAATAAATCAACCACATGCACGGATTTAAAAATAAAATTATGAAACAGCTACTATGATTTTTTTAGCTGAGTACTATCCAATGAATCAATATAGTGCAAAGGAACTGGGTGGTGAAACTGTACATAGAATGGAAAACTACAAAGGTATTTGTTCGTATTGTGGTGTCCTGATTGTTCATCTGAAGCACTGTGTGGCAGTCTTGCGGTGTATTTCTTCATCTGTCGAATTTTAATTTAATTTTTACCTTAAGTTCGTCCCATTAAAGTGATCACTTGCCTTTGCATTTGGAACCGAAATAAATGATCATTATAGGCTGTTTATTGTGCTCTGTGGCAGTAGGCAGGTAAGCTTCGATTAAAAAGGTCATAGCCGACCCCAAGACCCTACACTTGCAAGGATCAACTACAAGTGCAAACATTTACCTGACTTGCGTAATCCACGAAACAACAGGGCAAAAAGAAAAACGAATCCCCCCGCCAAATATATATATATATGTATATATATATATATATATATATATATATATATATATATATATATATATATATATATAACACATCCCTCTTGATGGCACAAAAAAGGTACATGAAAACGTACTCCTTGCAGCTTGCAGTCAATTTTCAGCAAAACAAAATATGTATATCTGATTCTCACACTCTAGAACAGTCCATATTCAATTTTTAACGAACGGACCCACAGGTAACTAAACAGTCCAGTATACTTAAGTCATATTATGAACGTCAAAACTATAACGAATCTGTATCCCTTCAATAACTTAACACTTCACATACATCAGTCAGCTTTTCAAAGGAAAATATCTGATAGGTACTGAGGCAGGGGTAGATTGAACATTTTGCGAATGGTTGCATGGACATGGGGGCAGTTATTGGGTCATACAAACATGGCTTTCATGGGGAAATTGATCAGTATTAGTTCGAATAGAGGGCGTGTAAAACATGGAAGCATGACTATACCAATCATGGCTATCGTGGCAAGCTTAATTGCGCCGAAGAGTTTCAGTAAAATGGGTTGATTGATTGAACTTTTCGTTGCTGACATTACTGAGGGGGGCAGAATAGAATGCCAAATTGAAAGTACACAGCAACTGACGCTTGGTAAACGTTTCAAACAAAACGTATACATTTGACAGTTATGTCATTAAGTTATCATAGCTCAGGGCGTTTGCCTTTCCACAGGCGATCATTGACCACACTTGGATCCTGGTGGGAGTCCAAATACATTTACCAATAAGACGCTGGTGTTAAATTGAGCGGAAAGTAGCCTGTCTTGAAATGACCTGAACGTTAGCTTCACATCGCAATTCTAGAGACGTTATTTGAGTATTAGGCTGCTTAGCAAAGGACTGGTGGCACTACAAGGGGCAAGACATAGAAACATGTGCCAATGTCTGTTAATCGATATTTCTTATTTGGCTGGATGAGATCTTTAATCTTATTATGTGGCTTCCTCTGGCAGTCCTTAAATTAGCCTAAACGTGATTCAGTGCTACAACTGGCATGTTGGACCATTCTTACTCATAGTTCGTGTAATTTATAAATTGCAGCATCCTTCTTTAGTTGTGACAGCTAATTTTGCAAGAATGCAAGAAATTCAGTGTAAAGATGGGGGCCTGCGAATGTGCCAAACCCACCAGCTGTGAATATATACAGAAGGACACTTTGTCTTGGGCATGTGTATCTAAAGGAGAAAAGAGCACCGTGCGAAAGTAAAGGGAGAATGGAACACGCATATGCGTGGGTGTCTAAAGCCAATTGTCGAGTTTGTCAAATGTTACATAAAACGTCGCTTTTTTCAAATATCCAGACACTTTCAGCAATAGGAAGTGGAAATAGTAATCACTATACTTATACAACACCCTTCGGGAAATGAATTTTTCTCAAATTTCATCAGGTTTTGGCAAACTTGTATTACTTTAAAAGTTGGTACTATCTATTTTTTTTTCTAATGAATGCCGTCGTCGTATCAATTAAGAGCAAACCTAGCAAGAGGGTTTCTTTGGTTACATATCGTCCAATACCAAGCACGACCTGGCGCAATTCCTTGCTTTTATACCATATTCTGCACAAAATGTAGTACATTTTAAAAAAATAGCTTGATAACCTTGGAATTGCCTCGCAATAACAACTCTGTGACTGTTTGGTTTCCGTATTAACGATATGTCAAAATGAATACAGTATTAACACTATGTAAAACCATGTACTAGGAGTTTTGACTGTAAGTAAAATCGGATATTGGACTGATTCGACTGTTACCCTCATGTGGAACCGTATGTTATGTAAAACCCTACACAGCATGAAGGTCATGTCAACCCATATATTGTATCAACACGATGTCAATCGCATATTGAATTAAATTCCGTCCTTACCGCATACGTGTACGACCAATATAATTTATTCAATAAAATTATATTATAGCACAACTTCCTTTTTTTCGCGGATACATCAAAGGAAGTATCTGTTGTGAAACCCAAACCACCTGATTATCATAAATTCGTTTACTCACAAGAATTAAGTGAAACAAAGGTGGCAAAGATTGGGTGTAAAATAAAATCAGTCAAGCGTGGTAAAGTACGCGTGGTATGTATCCGTATCATAGTATCATTTTCCACAATGGATCTAGCAACGAGGCGACCGAGAAAAGTCACCGCAAAATACTATTTTGATCCCACGACTTCACATTTGAGACTGACCTGCTTTCACGATTGCAGCAGCATTCAGCTCAATTCACTGCCCCGTATGTTTGGCTGCCAAGAAGAGATAATTGTTTAAATGAAGCACAGGACTACAAAGCATATCTGAGGAACATAACTAATATTCGGTTACATTTTGTACAAGAATACAAACACTGGGAATCGTTGAAAATCTAATTTATCTCAGGGTGCTCCAGTTTACTTGGCGTGGCTATCTTTTATATCTCAAAGAGAATGTCAAGGGGTTGTTAAGAAATGCAAATACAACATCGATTAATCTAACTTTGAAGCGTGTCCAACGCCCACCGTAACCATCAGCGTTATATTGATTATCCTTCCGTCTTGTCACACTTTCGCTTTGGTGTAGCTCCTTCACATACTTTCACATCAGACTTTATGCTGACACAGTGACATAAAAAAAAAGATCCAAATTGTGGCAAACAGAACAGCTTCCAAACAGAATCCTTCCTCAGCCATGACAGTTGTTAACATTTTGGTAGCAGAAGCAATATAAACACATGTCTCGTGAAGACATCGTTGTAATGCAGATACAAGTTTTTTAACGGCATTCAATGATAAAATGTTATTCTGTAAAGCTGTCACAGTTTGATGTAGCAATGACATGACAGCGATGTAGGCGGAAATATTAAAAATTGTTTTGATTCCTTTCCTGTAAATTTACATTTACGTAATAGATCACACTTTATAATGATTACAAAACGGGTAGGTATTACATTTTGGGATCATTTCTTTTACATTTTCTTTGGAACATGTTACAAAATTGGCTGACTGTTACATATTGGGTTTGTACGAGGTTCTCAACCAAAAAAATGTAAATGTGAGACTGCCAAACTTTACACGAAAACTTAAAGGAAAAAAATGAAACTTATATCATTGTGACTGTTTATACAGATACAGATTTAGTTTAGTAATCCTAAAATATTTTCATGCGTATGCATATTAAGCTGAATGCCATCCCAGGTGGAAAAATATCAACGTCACCAATGCCATGAACAAAAAAATTAAGCTTGCCGCTGATCCATTTAATATGTTGATATACAGAAGATGAGAATTTTCTCACATCCTCTTACATTCAATTTATCATATCGCTCTTACAAGGCATATCAAATGACCTACACAATGGCTTAAAACACATTTACAACGTAAAGAAAAATGGTTAAAGATTTTGTGTACATTACGGTATGTGGTATGCTAAGCCCAATCATATTAGACCTTCACAAACCTTTAAGGTCTAAATTTTGCTCTAAAAATTTGTTTTCTTTACGTTTTATGCTCAGATACCGAATCGAAATTTCAAGCAAATGACAGGTTTTATATGCATACTCAACCTTGTTAACTATACTCTGTATTGCTATTTATCGAAGACCATCCCCATTTTAAAATCTAGTCCCTTGTTCTTTTTTCAAGCGCATGTCACATTAAGCATATGCGTATTTAGGTAAATCCACAACATACTTCATATGATTTCTGATGGCTATCTATCTATGTCTTGGGTGGTTTATGGGCAGAATTGTAATCCTCAGACCGTCTTGTGGGCAGTTGTTTGGTTTCTCGGTAGTTGAAAAATGCCCACAAACCATGTTTGCCTTAAATTCAATGCGCCACCTAGGGGTTTTTAGAAATGTACAAATTGGCAAATCTCCCGAGATATTCTGGCAAGCTATAAATGCCCAGGAATTGTGGTAAGCTATACTTGGTACATACTGCCTATGGTCCGATTTGAGGATTATAATTGACCCGCAGACAATGGGCATGACCCACAAACCGGCTGTAGGACCTATTCCATTATATATTTATTTTGTCGGCAGTGTATAATTGCCATAAACCACCCCAAGACATGTATATATATATATATATATATATATTTATATATATGAGTGTGTGTATGTATCACCGCGCCCAATGCTTACACATTTCATTTGTCATGGAGAAACTAATCCATAGGCTGTAAAACTAGCATCTTGAGACGCCTTATTGTTGGCCAACCTCTCAACAGACATTGTCAAAAATCAAAAATTATTTTGTGCTCCTGACAAGTGACTGCTGTAAATACTGCCAGAGGCGTAAAATGTAGATTTTCACAGAAAATAACTGAGCTATCTAAAATAGTAGTTCAATTTATAGGGTATATGTACGCGTTGTTTTGGTTTTCGATCCACGAAAATGATTGGAATCATATTGTTCGCTTGTATAATGTCAAAACTATGGCGATAATTACGTCATGAATCAGTTCAACTGTTATGTCAGTAAAATACACCGCCCTCGTTCCCACTCATCGTGTCAAATAGTAATCAGACGAGAATGAACAATGGTATATGTAGTCTTTATATTTTATTGTATCTTCATATCTTGTATTGATAGTTAACATGTTATATGTCCATGGGTCGTGAGTTGTAACTAGATGGACACATTGAATTCATCAAGCACATTAGATGTCTGATGTAAGTTCGATAACCCTTTAAGTGCTAATCACTGCTATAGTTATTCCTCCTTACCATTAAACAAATAATGGTTAAAAGATTCAAATTCCTCATGAAGATACATTTCATTCAAATACAAGCAAGCCTAGTATAAAGCAAAAAGTAGTGTTTGTCAACAGCTTTCCTCGGGACACTTAGTGCACAATGCATGCAAAAGTGCCCCGAGGAAATCTGTTGAATCAAGTTTTTAATCAGCACTTTAAGGGTTCAAATGCCTGGAATAACACCCACTACAATGGAAGATAATATTTGAACATACAATTTAAACCTCAAGGCCATGACTGGATAGGTGCGAAGGCCAGTTAAAGACTGCAATATGCTATCATGGGCATGATGCGAGGAAAATATGATGTTATATGATTACCTTGTCTCAAAGCCGAACAAAGTGTGGATGTAAGTGAATACACCCACGTTGCTATTCATATCATTCTGCAAATCCAACGGGACTAAAGGACTGCACCATAGTAAGGGTTTCACCCGATATGACAAGACGCGATCACATATCTGTTCGCGTGTTGTCCTTCCATTGCAATGGCAAGTGGTTATATTCGATGTCAGCCAATTGCAAATGTCTGATGCTTTCTTCCCCGTCACAATTACGCACCTTTTGCATCAGTTTAATATTCTTCTGCCACAGTCGGTCGATCGATCGAGACAGAGACAGACAGCGACCGAGAAATGTTGCAGATGGTCTGCCCTTTTTTCTTTTCACGTTTTGTTTTCCTCAAAAGTTTTGTAATTATATTAGCAAGCCTGTCCGATTAATGTACTCTGAATCCATAGCTTACTCATGCGGTCATGGTGCGTTTAAAGTGTGCCCGACAAATATCTGCTTCTCCTATGTCATGACCAGGCAAGTGTTAAAATAAAACCGTCAGAATCCTCAAATTGTGCTCTTCACTACCAAGCGAGCTGCATTGCTTGAAATGGACGCAACGCCAAGCACTTTTAGAGCAACTGGATATCATCAACTGAATGCGACAAGTGTAAAATAATAAGCCAGACAGCAAAAAATCTAAGAAAGCCGTGATCCTCAACAGGTCTGATGTCATATGATATTACAGTGAATGGTCTTATAAATGTTCCAGAAATATCATAAATATTGAACCTGTGCACCCATTCCGCCGTTGTCGTGAATACTGTGTGCACCATCGCCACCTTACGCATCAGACGAAAATACGGTAGGGAGTCAAAATGATACGCCGAAAAAGGTACAACGTCTGCACCGTTGGAAACCTCAAGATAATTATTTATTTTAATAGTGTATTATAGATAACGTTTGTGGAAAACGCCTACGCTGCTGTAACGTTATTTAAGAAGCACCTAAAATATATATTGTGTATAACAGTAATAACAACGGTTAAACACGTTTCTTTGGTAAAGATTTAATGTGTCAATCCATGCGATTCTTCAACGAGCCTCCCAACTTCGAACAACTACAATCATTACGAGGTAAAAGGTGCACCTGGGCATCAATTCATTTCAAAAACTCAATAAGCTTTAAAATATAATGTATTACATCATGCATATTTAACCAATTTGCTACTGTACTTGTTTTATCGTTGATCATCACACAATGAAATAGAATACAATACAATGCGATATGAAACGATGTGATGCAAAGCGATGCGATATCACGCGATACAGTATCAAAAAAAAAATTAAAGAAAAATACAAAAAGGAGATGAAAGCGCAAAGAACAAAGCCGAAAGCCCCAAATCGAAAACAATAAACAAAAAAAGCAACAAATCCAAAAAAACAAAGAAAAAAAAACCAATTAAAAAGACCAGAAGAAACAAACAACAATCTTCCTTCAAAAAAAAAACAAAAAAACAATAGAATAAAAATAAAAATAAAAACACCCCCTTCTCAGAAAAAAAGTTACACCCCCCCCCAACACACACAGTTTCGCTGTTTATTTTCTGTAGCCAAATCTCTCGGGTAAAATATGGTGTTTTGGGGAACAAATTTCCGAGCATTTGTGACATCTCAGGTAATACATGTTAGCGTTAAAAAAAAAAACTGATTAGAGGTGTATATTTATTCACTTGATAGCTTTTTATGGAGCAATGCGTCAGTACATGGGCTCAATTGTGAATGGACTTCCTTTTGAATTAATGACTCTTGACACAAATGACAACTTTTCGCAAAACTCCAATAAAGAGCTTTGTGGCCTAGCTCCGGCTTTGAACCAATGATAACGAAAGAATAAGTCTTCCTATTATTCACATAAACTCTCATGTTGAAGCAAACATAAACATTGTCTCTTAAGTCTTGAATAAACGCCCTCTCGGATGATGAAGCATCTGTTTTGTGGTTACCTTTATTGTAATAGCTTCTTCTAGAAAAACATATTGGCCGATTTTCTTCAAACAGATGACTTTTGTACTGCAGAGCTCTAAATTTTAAGTTTTATGAGGGATGGTCAGATGATTTACCACTTTCATGATCAATTGCGTACTGTGTACATAAGCTAATATAAAACGTCATCAGACGAGTTCTGATACCATAACATTGACAAAGGAAAGTGCTGGTAATTCCAGAATTACATCATTGACTCACCTACATATTATAAAGTTGGATCCACATTTTGGCGTGTCTTTCATTATGTACATTTTACGACATAGTAGACGTCCATTCAGAAGAATACTTTCTCACATTATTTGAGTATGAATGATGGCCAACGTATGGTTTTACCGACTTATTTGTCCTTGGTTAGTGTCAAACAACGAACAGATGAATCTTAATGATTATCTAACAATAATACACATTATACTTGTCTACAGGTCTTTAAAGATAGAACCTGTAACCAAGTCTGCCAGTGGTAATGCTAATGGGCCCGGTGTATTAGGCTGTATCACTATCTTCATTTTGAAAATCATATCATATGAATGTCTATTAGCAACAATCGTGCATCTTATCACTGATTGTTATTGATGAAGCGATGGGACACATATCCAAAGCAATCATTCCTTCTGGCAATGTGTCTGATACACCAGTCTGTATCGAAATCTCAAAATTGATTTTGTGTGGGTGCCAACCCAGATATTCTTACTTTCTTTTTTTCTTTCTTTCTTTCTTTCTTTCTTTCTTTCTTTCTTTCTTTCTTTCTTTCTTTCTTTCTTTCTTTCTTTCTTTCTTGATTGAATAGTCATGAAGTTTAAAATTATGTAGATTAGGGGCAATTAAAATTTTTACAGCTCCATATGTGTCAAAATATTGCAGATAGAGACAAAATCTCACCCTTTTAACGCTTGGAATATTTTGTTGTCCTCATACTTTGTAAACTCTGTATACCCGATTGTCAAGGGTGCATTCTGGAGGCAGTAAAATTTAATGTCACGTGCTGGGCATAGGGTAAGCCAAGTGTTCCTCAAAGGTCTAGTAAAAATGCGCCACAACATAAAAAAATGCCAACTCAGTACATATACTGCATAACCTTCCTGATATGGCACTCGCACATAACTAACTCCATTGAACCATTCTTTTTTTAAGAATGAAGATTTGGGCTAGTGGATATGTGCGTTCCCCATTTCAGCTAGGCGACTGGTGCCACAGGTTGCAGGTCCGAGTCCCGTTCGTTCCGAACATACAATGTATATTTTCGGCATTTACTTACTGCTGGTGGATATTAGTCCCCGATTCTGGAAATAAATGCCGACTAAGTACATATTTTGCATAACCTTGTTGATATGGCACTCGCACTTAACTACCTCCATTGAAACATTTTTTTTTTTAAAGAATGGGGATTTGGGCTAGCGGATATGTGCGTTTCAGCTAGGCAACTGGTGCCAAAGGTTGCAGGTTCGAGTCCCGTTCGTTCCGAACTTACAATACAAACTTTATGGCTTACTACAACGTGCCCCTTGTCAATTTTGCGCCACCAATAGTTTGGTACATTAAGCAAATGAAATAAATTAGAAATTGTCCCACAAATAGGAATCCCTAGAATGATGTACTGTCATTTCCCGGTTAACATCATGGTCTTTCTCAGACCCTTTGTGTACTTCACAGGTGAGCAAGCCTTCTAGCGCGACCGTTGTTGCTTTTGGTGTCCATATTTTAATAATTAGGCGAATTTTGCTGAAACTTGATTCAGACCTAACTTAACCAGACAAAATCATAATGCGAAAGAGGCAAAATATTTGTTTGGTAGTCACTGTGCAGAAAACGTTTGGTTGCATTTATATATATATATACCAGCAGGGTATGTCTGGGACTAGTGAAGTTGACCCCAGACAAAGCCTAATTTGGTTGTTACCTTATTGGGACCCTTATGATTCAATTATGTTGATATTTCATGGAACTTGGCGTGTTGTGGCATTTGTCCCTCGTCACAAACAGTGTGCAAAATATTATAAAAGTCGCACAAGATTTTACAAAGTAGCTGCCATTTATTTGACCACAAAAAGAGCAAGTAACAAATGGCTGACATACAGTAACGTTGCAAGAGATAAGGGATAAGCAGGCAAAAGCAGAAAAAAATAAAAGAAATATAACTATAAGAATCGAACAGCATGGGATTTCAGTCGACACTCCCAGCAATATTGCAAAATCGGACAAATAACACACGCATAGAACGTGGGAAAAGCATACTTGAAATATGTTTTGGAAAGCAACCCAATGTAAAATGAACGGTCTGTCTCCTGACTGGCAGCTAATCCTCTCAGATAGCTTTTCATCTTGTAGCAATAGTGAGTGAAATCGCAACGGACAAATGCATTGACCAAGGCGAGCATTAACGAAGCGCCAGATGAGCCGCTCCAGTTCACTTGACCACAGGGATTTATAAGTGGACTGTAGGCGCCCAGTGCGGGCGTGCCCTGGCATGTGCTCTTTTAATTAGGCTGCTTTCGGCAATTTCAGTCGCGGTGTACAAAATATTGGAAGGTTTACTAGCTCTTTTTGAGATGCTATTTTGCAGCAGGCAATTACAAGAACATTCTGTTAACTCATTTAGACTTGACTATGTACGACAACATGGTACAAAAGAAAATCCTTATTCCAATCAACGTGATGTATATGAGTTCAACTGACTCTGATGGGGCGGCTGTGCCATTTGATAAATACTTTCATTTGCTTACATACGTGACAGGCGCCAATACAGACTTTCGACTTTGATTACATTTATGTACCATTTTCACTAAGTCTGCTCGGAGTAATACAGTGATTTTTATAATCATTATCAGTTTTGTTTACCTGCGGGAATTTACATGTATTATTTTACACCAAAAGACAATTCCCTTGGCAAACCTTCCAACAAAAAGCTTATTAACATGAGTAAGTCTAGTTATAAAATGTTTACATTTCATGTATGTGGGGTTTATGTTGAAAAATAGACAAATAGAAATAAAATAAAAAACGCTGCAGATTGATATTGAGAATCCAGAGATTCAAATAAGGTACCCCTGCATCAAGCATATCGTACCCGGTCCTGGTATGCGAAACAATTTAAAAAAAAAAAAATCATTCCTAATGGACAGATTTTTAGCAGATCGTTTCTTGAATATCGCCATAAATGTGATGTTAGCATTTTTTTAAAGACAATGGGGCGCAGATCGAACCCATACTACCTGTTTTTTTTATGTTATATTTATCAACGAAACTGTCGAAAAACACAAGAAATGAATAAATTAACACCGAATGGCGCTAAAAGCAGAACAAAAGTGCCTTGAAATAATAAACGTCAGCAGGTCAAGGAATAAAGCTAAGTCAGTCGCTAAACTCAGAGGGGACAAAACGACAGGCCATAGTAATTTGATCGGCCCTCTCGCGACATCAAGGAGCCTGTTGTTCTGTCGCATTTGCCGCCCAAAAATATTGGGAATTGCGAAGGTTCATCATAGTGATTGAAGACGCCATGGAATAATAGCTCCGAGATACAAGGTTTCAGGTTTTCATGCATTAGTGCGTGAACTGAGCCCTCGGTTTTCTTCAGCTTTCTTTGAGGAAAGCTTTTGACTTAGACCAGTCTGGAATTAATCGGTGTTAGACTGGGCATGCTGCTGCTTGGAAGCGAAAATCTTTTCTCAGTGAATCTCAGTATGGAATAGCTAGAGTAATGCAAAGAAGTATGGATTCTCTCGTAGTTAGGATACAAAAGGTTATGACAAGGGCAAATAGATTTTGGATGTCTCAGTCTCTCTTTTCCGGAAAATGATCAAAGCAAAAATTTTGTGTAAGAGATAAGCATTTTTATTGGATATTGTCCCGGCCAGCTGGTTATGAAGGCTACGAATAGAAATGCAATATATTACTCATATGTTCCAATGTCTATAGCCGTTACAGCATCTCTTGCTGATTCTCATATATTTGTCGCAATTCTTTTCATATGATTGCAACATAAATCATAATTTTGTGCTTAAAGTTGGTTGTTCTAAGTCTCGAGGTTCCATTAAAGTGCAATATTTTGGACAGCAGTTGTGTCTTCGTGCATGGGGGTAAGCCTGAGGTGCATCGCCCATGTTGACTTCTGTGGCCCGATAGAAAGGAGCATGCCTAGTTTGTCCAAGGATGAGCGCGTCTTCTTGATTTATGGATTTGGAGGGGGTTCGGGGTTATACCCAACATTATCGTACCATGCAAAGCGGCTGTAATAATTATACCCGTGCCGGTTGTTTTACTGTGCTATACCTTGCATTGCTTTCACAAATTGGAAGCCTTTCTGATTTATGCAAGAAGAAACCAATGGTTACAGAGAGAATAAATAACGTTTAGGACAGTTAACGCCGAACAGCACTCCTACAATTCTTTACAGTATGTACAACAACGAAATTCAAGTCACATGGGAATTTAAACATAGGTCAGTTGAACAAACAGATTTAAATTTCCCCCTTTATCCCAAGAGATACAATTAGCTTTATTAAAGCTTTCCCAATTTCGTTGGTGGTGCTGATCTTTGAGTTTGTAAAAGTCGGTTAGTTATGAGCATGCAGTTAAATGCCAGCTTCAGTTAAGTGTGTTTGTGTTTGTGTGTGTGTGTGTGTGTGTGTGCGTGTGCTTGTGTATGCGTGCGTGTGCTTGTGTGTGTGTGCGTGTGCTTGTGTGTGTGTGTGTGTGTGTGTGTGTGTGTGTGTGTGTGTGTACATCCAATGGCTTGCAGGCAGTTAACCCCTAGAATTCCTCAACTAGATTTGTACATATTGTGCTGCCATTGCAATCCTTGCAGTTGCCTTTGAAATTTTTGGTCATCTACCATTCTTTTCACGTGAGTTTACAAATATGTTAGTTGGTGTTGGTACGCTGCACATCAAAAGATTAAAAATTTATGTATAAAGATGCATGCATCTTGTTTAATCCTGGACTGTACGCCGTTGGGCGTTAAACTGATCCGATTTTTTGGTTGCCTCATATTGTGGACCCTCTACCATAGAACCAATTCAGACATGTATGTACTTAAACCTCGTTTCCTTAAAAATAAATATTTCTAGCAGACTTTCAAACGGATTTGTTTGTTTGATTGTTTGTTTGTTTTCCTTTTATATATGGATGTGCCTTCTGGGACTCTGTACGGAATGATCGGTGAGAGGACAATCACACTATCGAGCAAAGAAACAAGCGAACGGACGAACGACAGACATAAGGGGCAAACAAACAAGAAACATACCAACTGGTGGCGACCACAGATAAGCTTCCCTCCCATTGTGCTCCTATTGTGGTGTTCCAACCTTTTTGCAGCAATCGCTTTATACTCTGACCTTTGACCTCTTGAGGTCAACTGAATTTACAAAATGTGATTTGTTACAATTTTGCCCAACTTGAGGAATATCGAATGCAATCAGAGCCTCTGATCTGAAGTTTGTACCGCTAGGAGTCTTGTGTAAATGTGCATAGTTTTGCCCTGATAAGGGTTATGCAGCAGACTTGATATCATGCAAATCCATACTGGCCAAAACGTTTTCTCCGTAAGTGAGCCATAACACCCTCAAAATAAAGGCAACATCACAACAAAAGATTCAAGATAAAAGTGTGTTACTTTGGGTACAAACAGTTTCCACGATTGTTCCAAATTTCATTGGCAAGTGAGAGACTGACTTTCCACATATTAACAGGAGATATAAGAAATCCCAAGGAGGCATTGCCAACAAGAAATACCAAGGTTCCGGCCTTCAAAATATGGGCCTTAGTAACAAGTAAAGTATCTGGCGCAAGATTTTAGGCACAAGTATAATTTTACAAGGATGATGCCTGGCAGGCCTTTGCCGTCTGTGAGATTTTGTGGCCAGATTTTTTCGGAGACAGAGAGAAAAAAAATACCCGCTATCTTCAAAACAGCTGCATGACCATGACATAAAACTTGGCGAAGTAGGCTTTGCTCGGGTATAACGTGCAGCTGGGTCAATTTATCCATACAGCTCAACATCACTTGAATTGTTTCATAATTTTTGAGTTATGGTGAAAAGAATCAACTTTGTAATTTTAATATGGCGTCCCGATTGGAGAAAAGTAGGTCAGAGTCACTACTCAAATAGCTGGTTAAAAAACCTAAGTGTAAGTCCCACTGTGTGCAGCAATGGCATCTCAGATCGATTTACAGTTGTTGGCTTTAAAATATACAAAATGTACGCGAATATCTTGAAATGAGACCGAGTGTTAGTTACAAATCTATAGCTTTAGTAACGGTCATGTTCTCTGAGTCGTTGTCTGTTGAAATATTACAAATAATGCGCAAAAGGACAAGTGTCTTGGTTTAATTATAATGTAATATGTCTTTAAACATATGCCACTTCATTGTCCTTCTTTCTTGGGCAGAATTTTTATTGTCCGTCTTTCTTGCGTAGAAATTGTCTCCCTTAACAAGTTTTGAAAATCACCGTTATGCAAGTTCAAACGTGCTCACTTCTGCAGTTTAAGATGCCGAGTACATGTTTTATAGTCCTACAGTCCTATATATGGCGTCATTGTATTATTCTGGATTCATTTGCATTCAGAAGAAATACGATTATAATCGTGGTTATGGTTATGACGTGAGCTTTAAGAAGTCAAACTACTAGTGGTAATACTTCTGGAACACGGGCCTTTCGACTTTTGACTTTATCTCTTAATCTGCACGATCGTGTGTGTCACAACTCACTAACTACCTCCAAAGGATATAATGTTTTTGAACACAATTTCTGCAACCTTAGTGTGGCCGCTTCAAAGGCTCATATTACACCAATTATCACATAATGCTGAGACACTCAGCGGGAAGTGGCCCTTGATCGACGCTTGCTCTCTTCTAATATGCATGGTTTCTTTGTACACGTGCCACCGTTACCTATTGTCATGATATTAATCAAGCTTTGTGGCTTTGAAGGTTTCATCATTGCAATTATATGTTATATTTACATGCCTGGCCATATACTCCTCAAAATAGTGGTACAGTAGTACCCTTTTCTTCATCTGTTTTCTTTCATTCTGTTTCAAGGTCACGACCTCGGGTTTGAATTTCTTCTTTTGAAATTGATGATCTATAACATATCAAAGATGTAACCTACTATATTTGTGACATGGAAAAACTGCATATAAAATATACTAGCAAACAAAAATTCAAAACAAAACAACGCACACTTGTCGTAAAATGCCTTTTTTGCGATAAAATTTCACACAAGCGATCTCGATGTGGACAGGTGTCAACTTATTTCTGATCGTTGAAAATGCGATACTATATTAAATGAAATGTGGCAAGATTGGGAAGTTTTGGAGTGGGCACAAATTGGACATATTTTGTACTCGCAAATTTAAATTTAAACAACATACAATTCCGATTCAACTTTTGGCACGTCTTTTGTCATTATTATTTATGACTTTGTAATCAAATTTAACAAGGAGGATAAAAACGATGTGTTGATTATCTAGTCCACACCTTTCAAAATTAGTAAAACTAATAGTTACGCTAATTTATTAGGTAAGTATAAAAATATTAACCTTTGGTTTCTAATATTATATATGTTGTGTCCATTTTCAGATTCTATGAAACACACCTAATTGTCCCAACCTTTAAAATATGAAAGTAAAGCAAACTTTAAAAAAGGCCTAGACCCGAATCTTTCAATTCTGATTTTGAGGAGAACGTAATATTATCTTCCGATCTCACAACATGTCCTCATAAATAGCCTCTACTTGTTCTTTGTTAATTGTACAGGCCAGATCCTTTCTTTTTGTACCAAGGTAATGTTCCTCTTGATTTCATCACATAATTTCAGTTCCATCAAATCCCACGCACAATTAAATAATCTGCCAAGTAAGAATGCTTTTGTTGCATTTTTGGCCATGGCTTTCAAATGATCCTTTGATGTATGTAACGGAAAAGCTAAGCTATCCAGGGAAATGCATCAAAAGCACTGTCGTCATGTATGCATGTCTGGTGGAGATTCTCTTCATGTATCCATTTTTGGTGATTATTCAAAGTAACAACGGAAAATGATTTTATCACTGCAGCTGTGCGGCGCAGCATGATGGGCTTCCCATACTGATAAAAAACCTTTGATTTGAATAAACTAAACAGCCATCTCAGTTGAGCATGCTCAATGAAGTGTGGTGTTCCAATTAAGTCACAGGCCATCCATCTCAAACTTCACCCACTTAACATACAGAGATGTACAGAGGTAAAACATTAAGCTTTGGAAAGAATTGTTACAGATGCCAGCTTCATTTAGCAAGAAGTTTGCTTGTGTTTGACATCATCTAGAGCCTACACAGTTTTAACGTATCCATAAAACCACTTTACGAAATTGATAAAAATGAAAAGTTTGATTATGGTTACCCGGGTAATTTAACGAGTTGAACGGAGATAGGTCACTTCTGGTGTTTTATGACCTCCAACCTCAATCAGTCTGTCTCGGGCCTGTGTTGAGATAGCGACTTGGATTATGCACTGTCTTAACAGCAGTGGTGTCCCAGGAGTGTGTTCTTAGATATATGGTAGCAAAGTTTGAAAAATGTTACCTGTATAAGTACAAGCAATAAAAGCTGATAAAAATGAACTCCAACTGGCTACGTGGCAGACTTTCATAGTCATAAATTTGTAACGTAAAATCCCCAGATAGCATGGTTCTCAAACGATTCTCTGGGTAATAGACGTGGATCAGTTTAGAACCTGGTCTTTTATAGTCAAATTCATTCTTTTTTCATTCACCACATCAGTTTTCATATTTCTTCACAGTTAAGGTAAATATGATTTTTCACCGAGACTGTCCTGTTGTAAGGTGACTGAACAATATGATTCAGTCTATGAAACCTTGTTTGTTGTCAACATTGTATTTTTGAAGGACAGGCAGCTTAACAAGACTTACAAATGTTCTTGTGAAGTGAGTGGTTGCCGACAGCTACTCATACCAAGTAAGTAAGACACCTTGACCTAAGTATTTGATATCTACTTCAGTACGGGGCTGAACAAACCTTGCAATGCAGTCCTGAGGCCATGTTTACAAATTCGGAGTAGCCTCTCTATATCGGTACGTTTATAACATTCTTCATTTATTACTTCCTTAGGATTTGGTTTGGTTGTTTGGAAAAAGGAAAGGCAATCATGCAAGATTGTCGGCAAGGAAAAAGTCCTATGCTCTCCGTTACATATGTCACAGAATGCCTGAATAAGACTGCCCCGTATCACAGTGCCAATCACAGGTAATGTGCGCTCTTCTGATGCTCTTAATTTCGAAAATCAAATTCCTGGTGAATCAAATCCCCTTCCATTCAAGTACCAACATGCCTACATTCTTAAGGAAAAAATAATTAAAAAAGAAAGAACAACAGCATTGCGCCCCAAGCGAAGAGATGAAATCGTCAGACACAGCCTGGATCTAATCTCTTACATAATTGTTTCATCTTATATAGTAATGCATGCAGTTTGAATAGTTATGGTCCAATTTCCTACACTGTGAATAATATCACAGCATATGAGATCACCGAAAATTTGTTTGTATTTATTTTTCTTGTTTCCCATATCTTGCGTTTCTTTATTCACTTAAATCATTAAGATGTGAAGTATATGTGGTGTAACAGATAAATACGCACTAAGGCGTGTCATGTCATTGGGTTTAGGAAGTATTATGATCGTACTAGGAAAACGCAAAACATTAAATTACATGGCCTGAACAAACATGGTTGCCCCATATTCTAGTGCCCACCGCGGGAAATGTGCGCTGGTCGAATGTACTAAATTTCCCAATTCAAATTCCTGGTATTTACTTCAATACTTGACTGGATGGGAACCATTGTCGTTGGTGCATGTTTAGAAGTTTTCAACACGTAGTGAAATAACGGACAAAAGTCATAACGAGACAAAACACCTGGCACTATGAGCGACAAGACAAAATAAAAATTACGTTTTGTCAACCACCCAATTCAGAGTGATGTCTAAAAACTGAAACATATTCTCCAATAATTTTACTGGGAACTGTAGTGGAATAGTTAATGACCAGTCTTGCGACTCATGCTTCATTGACGAACTTGTGTTCATTTTCTGTTTCATCGTTACATGTGGGACTTCTGGTAAACGAGACTAAATCCTTTGCAGATTATATCATAACATAGCGCTTAAAATGCGTCTTTGTTGAAGTAAACAATTTGATGGTCATACTTATTTATTTATTTAAGATGATTGATGAATAATGCGCTGTAACGCGGCTCCATTAATTCCCTGGGACAGCGCTACTGACTGATGTCCGTGATGTTGAGATCCACGGAGCGTCGGTTCAGCATCCTATCTTTGTTTTTGGACTTCCGAGGAATCAGTGTTTGAGCAAATCGTTATGTTCACACTGTCAACACAACTGTTCAAAAGTTTTAAACTGAGCACCAGTCCCTACTCTGCACATCGTTATGACGCAATCAGGCTACGCTTTTTGGTGATATGCACGAGAAAGGTCACACATGCTTCCACATTATTATTGTGTATATCGTCCAGTCACCTTCTGTCAAAAATTACGGCTTAAACATGCCTAGTTGGATTGAATATAAATTTATGTTGTCCACGCTTCATTGGGTCTAATGATGTCAGCGGTGGTACATGCCATATGCCACAATGTAGAAATGTGCTTTTAATAATAAATTCCATGCGTTGTATTCAGCCGGATTCACATCTATGCTAGCCCAAAGCTATATGTTGCTGACTTGTGCTGTACATACAATAAAAATGCTGTGCCGTGTTTAAATAAATTATAATTTGAAAACAGGTTGTTTGTTTGCCTTTACTTTGTAAAAAAGGTGGAGATGACCAAAATATCAGTGATTATAAGCAAGACCATCATTCACAACACATAAGTCATCATCATGATATTTAAGATCATTATGTTATATTGCCCATGGGTAAAAAAAGAAAAGTATATTGATGGTTGGTACAAGTACAAGACACAAATGTCCATGGATCCTTCACATCCCAGGTCAACTGAATTCAAATTTTACATATATACCAGTGAGTTTACTTGTTAAGAGGACTGCTGAGCTTTTGTCAGCGTTCCCCAGCGGTTGTCGCCGTTGAAAGGGTGTCAAACATCTGGAAACGCCGACTCACGCTGGGAAACACCAACTAACGCTGGCCAACGCCGAGCTCTAAAAGGCTAATTTGATTTTGGCATTTCTCAGTCTGCGTTTCCCAGTGTTTGTAACGCAGACTAACGTTGTCTCACACTGGCGGACGCTGTGTGTAACGCCGGGAACCACCGTGAAACGTCGAAACGCACTTACCAAAGCAAGTTGCTAGTGAGAGCATGGCGTGAAATGGAACCAGTTACTCTTGTCCATATCCATCACCGTTTTACCGTGCGTATCGCTTTATCCTGAAAATACTAATGACGGGCTCAGATCTCTGAAATCTATTAAGTACTCTATACCAAAACAGCGCGGGGTTTCCAGTCATATCCAGCGATTTCAATAGTATCTGTGGCGCCCGGGGTTTTATATTCAACCCTGTGTGTGTCAATCATTGAAATGGTATGTGTTATAACTCACGAGAGACTCATTTTTTTAAACAACCTACTTGATGATTAGCTCGCCACCTATGTCGAAGGTATGGTGATAAAGTACAGTAGCCCAGTTGTACTATGCTGATATTCAAATATGTCTGGAAAATGCTGGTCGGAATGAGGCCTTCCTGAGCCAACACGAAGGTTGGTTGCGTCCATATATGCAATTACTTCTCGACACCTATAAGATTCTTTATTTCCAAGAAAAGGATGAATTTTCATTCATATGCTGAGGCCCTATTATAAGGGCCTCTACATGCGCGGAAACATCTTTTTCAGCGGAAATGATTGTTATGCCTCCAGCTTAAAATTCAAGGCACGCATTCTCTGGTTGTCTGTATATCAGTGAGACCCTGGCGGGGGGGGGGGGGGGGGTAGGTGTAACCCAATTGTCATTTGTCTGGGGATGGGGAGGCAAATTTATGTTTTATTCTTGCATCTATCGCTGAGCTCCTCCAATGTCATATTGTGACTGCGTCAACAGCTCTCCTCGGTGAGCCTTTGGCCAAGTGCTCCCGACGAAAACAGTTGACCTGGATCATGTGAAATTACGGATCTGCCTTCGTTATGTTTAAATCAAAATACATTGACCTTTGTGGGGATTGGTAGTGAAAGAGTCACTTCTCCAGGAATGAATATTCTTGAATTAGAACACAGATTGCCAGTGTTGGGACACAAAATGCGGTTCTATTGCTACAGGTCTGTTTCTTGCCATGTGATAATGAACACTCTACGGTGGCGATAAAGGTACTTTATTTGCTAAATTGTGTCAGCGATTCTAAGAGAAAGCATATGATTTTGGACAATAATCTGTCAAGGGCAACAAGGCACTTTCCAGTAACTCCTTTAATGCCTGCCTGTAGTAAATATTCCTAAAAACTTTGTTATAATGTATTTTACTACTTTCAGCTTCAGGGTTGATTTTTACTGTCTTTTTGTCATTGATTCATTTCAGAGGATAACACGTGTTAAAAGGGTGCATTTGGGAACCTTGTCGTAGATGTTTACAATCAGAGTAAACGAGGACACTTGCTTCAAAACAAGATATATTTAAAATTAAAAAAAATCTGTTTGGCAAAGTTTGGTAAATATGAAAACTGTATAAAAAGAGTGACATATACTGTACCGATATTTTTCACTTGTTTTTGGTATTTATCCTTCATTATATCGGAATTTCTCGTAAGAATGAGGTCGTGTGTACCCTGAATCGAACAAATGTTTTGTATTGCAATTCTCTTGCAGAACATCGTATCTACATCTCAAGTACTGGAGTACGTCAAATGTAAAAGTATCAAGATTCTGAGCTATAGATGATAATATTTTTTTTTCACGAGGCTATCTCAAAAGTAATATTTCCTTACCCTCCCTTAGTGTACTTTGACCTGTATATTAGCACTTTTTATGGGGGCAGGTGTTGTGGATAGAAATGAAAACCTCATCGCGCATGTATGATGCGGTTATCCTTTTAATCAAGATTTGCACGAAACGGTCAAATGTGCAAGTGTGCAGAAATGGAAATGCGAGCGGCGCTTTAAATCAAACATATTCTTTGCAGACCGAAATATCGGTAGATCTCCTGATACGAAACACGCGGCTACTTTTTAATTGTCTTATTGAATTAAGCATGTATTTTGCTATCAAAAGGAGGTATGGGGTATTCAAACAATGAATGTCATTAAACTGTGGTGAAAACATTCCTTCAATTTGGCTTTTAACATGGAGATATTATATTTTGGTAACGGTATCTATGAATGACCTGTCAACATGATCAGATATCAAGATGATGGATTATCCTGGTACTTATACACACCTGAGTTATGAGCTAAAGAGAAGGAAATATACATCAATTATAAAAAGCAATGGAAAAAGCAAAATATCACTACTAATCATTATTTTGGAATTTTGTTAATATTTACTTGGCGAATAAAAAAAACATGACCAATGGACAGGAAATTCCGATTATCCAACTGAAAGATCTGTGACATGATATGAAATTCAGTGTACTGTTGAACATAGTCCTTTATTTCAGCACTTACCTGTACTCTGTTTCTGATTTTGCCATCATTAATGTCGGTTGAAAATCATTCACAAATATCTGGTTGCCCATATAGGTACACTGATAAGCTGTCATAAAGCCTATAACTGTTTCTGGATTATTTACTTTGACCAGTAACGGGGAGCTGTTGAATTACAGCATTAAGTTTCGTCTCCAACTGTCATTCGAAACATTTTTTCCGATAATACAAAATAAACTCACACAATTAATACAAAAGAATAAGCAGGCATTTTATATCCTAGATTTTTTGAGCGATCTGAGCCACAAAATAGCCACAGAGACGAAATAATCATCTGCACATGCAAAAACAGATCTGATATCACGGAGCTCGTTCATATGCACATAAATGCTGCGTATGCCTACCCGACTTGCATTTGAAAATTAATATTGGAACATACTAATCAGTTGATTCAAAGCACGTCACTCAGATGGACATATTTTATATTGTATTTGTATTTTGAAAAATGAAAGAGCATACTTCATCTCAGAGGTTAAAGTTATATTCGTAATCGATGAGACTCAGTCTTACCACCAGGAAGTGATCACGACAGGCACCGGTAACTTGACTTGTTTTAAGTTACTGTTCTGAAATCCCTTTGGTGTTGCCACGCCATGTGCCTGACAGTGATATGCCTTTCTTCGTTGTAAGGTGTCTTTAGCACGTTTGACAGTCGTGTTTCAATCGAAACATCACGTCAGGGCCACAGGCACTTGAAGCAATGACTTGCTATGAATAATTAATTTGCTTGCCAGTTTGTATGTCTCCCTATAGGCCATTGAGTATTTCAGCACTGATATAGAGATGCCGAAGCCAATATACCGCATGTAAACTTGCATTTGGCCTTTTATGTAAGAGCAGTGATTTTAGGGCTTCCTTCGGGCAACGATCGTATTGAACGAGTGGAAACAACAAGCCCAAGTAATGTATCGATGTGAAGATGTCTCATCACACAGAGGAACTAGTCAAAACCCATCTTACCACATTCGTTGGATAGACACATAGATATATTATTGTAAATCATAATAGTGGGTAGGATAAAGCTATGAGACACTTGAAATATATCACGATGCTGTCCATTTTCTATATACAAATGTCATTAAGTCTTTATACAGCCACACAAATTTGATGAACGGAGTGTTTGATACAATGCATACCGTATTCAACAACACAGCATATAGCAGCTTCGTAAACCAGCAACTGAACGTTTGTCGAATAAATAGAAATGCACCCAGCAATTGAATTTTGTATTTGCATATTGACATACACATTTGTTGAAAAGTGTATTGGCTATCTTTTCTCGATTGGAGTGGGCATATTTTTTTTCATTGATTTAAGTAATTATGAATTATTTAGCCACTGTAATATGAGACATTATGTCACTACAAAATTAATATATCTTTTCTTCTTTACAATTTCTGGAGAGGAATAAAAACTTCGGCAAGAAATTGATTCCAAACATTTTTGCAACGGATGTGTTAATGCCATTCCTTTGGCTTCCATTGAAGTTGCTGCTTTGAAATGGCACACGGCAAGATATGTGTATCTCTAAACCTTATTATATGTTCACCAAGGAGTATACAATTTCCCGTTCACCTTACATTAAGACATATATTTTGCACTTTTCATATTATAGACCACGCCAGCTGATTCTGCATCAAACGCAGTGGAATTCTACTTGCTTTTTAATCTACCAAACCGTTTCACTTAGTACCCTTGCTGTAGTCTTTTTGTTCTTATATTTTAACTGAATGATTTTGAAGTATTTGCACTTCAATACGAACGCAGGTCGATTAGATTGGAACTGTTGAGTGCCCTTTGTTTTATTCTACTTAGTTCCACATTACCCATGTTATTGCCTTTGTGTATAAATCTGGGCAAATTGTTCAGAATGCTATAAACCCGAAGTAAGAGATCCCACTTTTTCCGCTTTGTGTTGAAATTGACATTTATATTTTATGAATTATTTATAATAAAATTTAATTTTTTCTCTTTTTCGTGAATTATTGATTATATTTTGCTGTATATGTTTATATGCAAATGTCCGTACTCGTAATGTTCCGCTACAAGGATTAATTTTATGCCTGATTATCCTTGCATGTGTAATATCTATTGTAATGGCATTCTTTGGATCAGATTGTACTTTCTTCCAGAACCAATGACATCTGCATGGGTGCAAGGTAAATTTTTCATCGCATCATACAGTACCATCACGACATTCGGGACAAAAATCGAAGAAAATTCCCGTTTTTCAAGGACACGATGTTAAGTTATACCTATTCTTTGTAGTTAATGAAGGGAAAAATTGGGTTATATTTTTCTATGGATAAGTAGAAATGCAATAGCAGAACACTCTGTGACTGTTAAATGATGATATAAAATAATGTACAGGGGTACTCTATCAGAAAATCAATAACCTGTTGCTCTCAATGGTCCAGTTATTGCCAGCATTTGAGGCGGAATTAAGTGTAGTATTCAGACTAATATTTCGGTGGCTTGTCAGAGTCAACTTTTAATTATCCTTGGTAATTAAAGTCTTTCTTGTGCAGGCTTTGTGTAGATCAATGTTTCTAATTAAAGTTAAAGCTCTAATCCTGGGCCAAATTGTGGACTTTCATAAGAAAAGCCTCAGAATTACATGAGTGACCACAACTAAATATGTAGGTACCAAGGTCGCTTTCTTGGTGTATCTGACCTTAACTCAAAATTTTATAAACGAGCTGTCTGTTTCATATAAATCATGAAACTCCCAGCGCAGCTTATTGCTGAAGTTATCAATTTCACTATGTATGCAACAATTACTTAAAGCAGAGGAGACTCTGTCTCCCAAACATGACACAACATTGCACACACGACGCTATGTGTGTGAATGGTATTGAGATGATCCAGTGTATAAATTTATTTGTCAATAAACATTATAGAATGGACTTGCCCAATAGTGAGTGTGTCTTGCATGGTTGGCAATCACATTTCTGTTAGGTAAACCCCAAGGGGCTACAGGTAGCAAGAAGCGGCCTACAACAGTTATATGTTTGCCTAATTGTACTTAAAATCCTGTTAAGAAAAATTGTTTTGATAGCATGTTTTGGCATAGATGCTAATGACTTTCATTCTTTTTTGATATGCCTAAATGCACATTTACTCAATATTAAGTAATTACTCAAAATTGACATTGTTTTCTCAAATGTCACAAACCTGACACATTACGTTGCCTCATTGACTCAGCGTTGGAAGTGAAATAGAGCTTAATTGTTTGAGGAGTAGGTGTCATCATGGAGTTTGTTTTACATCTCTGGTGCAGGAAGTACATTGTTGCAGTCCTTGTTAGGATTTCCCTTGGTTTATACAGGTGGTCTAGTTGTAACTGTTTATTTTACAATCACTGGGACTGAATATAATGCTCCAGCTTCTTTCCACTTCAGGTAAACATTAGCGGATGGTTTAACTAGGATAAGCTGTCCACCTAGAAAGGGTACATATTGGTTCAGGGGTAAGTCAAATTGTTCTTATCTGAACCTGTACTATGCAAATTTGGTAATTGTGGTTTGTTTGACAGATATTCTTCTTTCATATGAAGCTCTGCATTTATAAGCAAAACTTCACGTATTCAGCTAATTCATCAATTGCCACGTTCATATTTATTCATTATTATGTGGGTTGTATTTGCTGAATATTTAGCTTAGACAAGGAGCCGCTACTCAGAGAGACATATACGGGTAAAAGGCCCCGAAAAATGTTGAGTAGTTACCCACAGAAGACCCTTTAATTTATTTGGGTTGATATAGCCTATGTCAAATTTTACAGAGGAACGTGTGCAATATGGACAACAGTACTTCTATATATATAAGTTAGACAGGGTCAGGTTAGCTTATGGAGAGTAAAGAGTTCGGACTGCGGAATAGGGTAATGACTACTAGGAAGTGGTTTTGGACAAAAAGACAAATACAAATGAAATTTCACCTGGCCTACTGAGGTTGTCTGCCCCTGAAGATCAAGTGACGCGTGAGACCGTTTCAAGGTAAGCTATCACTGAGAGGCCAGCATGCACATGCAATCTTTGGTGGCACCATTCTTGGTGTCGTGCCATTTTGAGGACACTGACTCCCTGCATTAGGGTGGTAGAAGCCAGGCTGAGGTTGCTGAAAGTACCATGCATGAACTTGCAAGACTTTTGATAGAGGAGTTGAATACAATTCCACAGGCCGCAGTCACCTCTTGCGCAGCATGAGCAAGTGTGTATATGAGGTGATTGTCAATTATGGAGAACACACTCATTATTAGGGCAGTCCGTTTTTATCATGTTTATTGATGATTAAATTTATATACTCAATCACCTCAATGCCATTCATATGCATACCTTCGTATGTGTAATGTTCTGCCATTTTTGGGACACGGACTTGCCTCATTAGCATTGCAGAAAAGGAAACTATTTCTGACTTGAAGTAAACACCAGTTTTGAAACCCCAGAGGACACACAGGGTTACCTTTAGGCCAATATTGTGGTCGCTATTAGTTGAGAATTTTAAGTCCCCGAAAACTGTAATATAACTTATTTTTGGTGAGTATAATAACAAGTGCACAGAGGTCAAAGACGAACATGTTACGTCACAACCAGTTAATTCGGCGACACTAAGGTCTATGTAATATATAGACTTCCGTTATTAGAAACAACACATACATGATATGATGGAACTGTGAGGGTAAACTGGTGTGGAACTTAGTAAAGTGTGCATGCTTCTTGAAATTGTTATGTCTGCTGCAAGATTATTGGTATCAGTCAATGTTCTCCCAACAAAAGCCGCATTTTAATATTTCAGAATTATTCCATAACTGAATTTAGTTAGTGTCCATTTTTTCTGAAGCCAGAGCAATGGTCTGAAATATACGCAGCACGGCTTTGGAATGATATATGAAGACACTAATTGACGTATACTAATTTTGTCTGTTTATGTTTCTCCACCACCGTCCTGATATTAATGAGGAGCTAGTCCCAAGTTAGGGCCCCATAACGATCAAATCAGACAGAAAGTAAAAATCCTCATTTTAGGGCAGATTTGTCGCTTTGTTGCCTTGACTGACACAATTGTACGTTTGCAAAATTGAATAAAATTCCTGTTTCCCATTTTTCTCAAAGAAAATGAGTCACACGCCTTAGGAGATAACCTTTTAATGTTATGTTTTGTCCAAACGAAATCTGACACAAGACAAGATTGTCCTGAAAGAAAATGGCCGCATAATTGGACCGTGATATGAACATGGACTATTTTATTCGCTCAATGTGCGTTAATATTTTGGCCACCAGGTTGTAACAAGATTTGATTTTATGAGCGAATAGCATGTAATTGTATGATTCATTACACAAGTAAGTATTTACTGACAGATAAAGGGCAGGGCGGATCGAAACAAATTAAGGCCTTGAATACGTTTTAAATATTTACCCAATGTTTGTTTGTTCTAAACATTAAAATGAAACTTTAAACTTAAGCAACCTTGTCAGAATAATATGCTTACTTTGATATATTTTGTTTCAGATTGAAAATACTATATATTTTATCCTACGAATTTGATATTAAATACGTAGTATCTAACATCATCAAGCGTGTACCAAAATATTGACCTACATGATAGCTAACAGTCGGGTATTCCTGACCAGGTACGCACAGGTGTGACCCGCTACACTGCATACCTGTACACGTGCATGCAAAACACAGACAATCGCACGTAACCAAGAAACATTACTCAAAAGAGTAAACCTCTCTTAAAGTGCAGGTCAGTAATCAATTCTATTGACAACTGCCAAATTAGGTCAGTTACCCAAAATTAGCAAAAGCAAATGGCGTCCCCGTTGGGTTACAAGAAGAAAAGTGTGCAATTCACCGTATAATCGATACCAATCCATGCGATGACAAATTAAAGTAAGCTAATAACTGTTTCCTGTTGATTGAACGACAGATTTGGGGTCGTTTGGGTGACATGGCCATTGAAAATTGCAGCGGGAAAAACCAGAACTGAGAGAGTTTGTAGCTGTTTTAAAACCGGCATTGCGTTCGAGCGACGTGGATTATGTAAGAGGTACAAGCACCAAGCATCCAAACAGTAATTTCTACGTCATCTAACATCCAATCGGAAACCACAATCCCAATATGACCAACCTGACGCTGTACTGTGCCTTTTGGTCAATTTCGATGCAATGCAGGCACGAATACAAAACAAAATGTGAAAATCAATGTACTTGAAAAAATAGCATATAAGGAGGCATTAACCTTGATGCTGCCCTTGTATTTGTTACCTTGAATGAGAAACAAAGATACTGGTTTGAAAGTAAGGACAAAACATGCTGCTATGCACATTAGACCACCGCCAGCTTGTGGTGCAATTATTACCCTGTGTTTTAGTAGAAATGAAATTTTGCCACTTTGTCCTACGACTCTGAAAGGCAAACCGGTTGTGTGGTAAACCTCAGAAATGAAGGATGAGAAGAACGGGATTATTGATCACAATGACATAAAGAAAATGATTGCCTTCATGCGGTATTTTGTTCGCGACGGATTTACAAGGCTGTTTTTGAAGTGTATCTGAATAGCCATTACTACGCTGATTTTTTTCGTAGTGCATACCAAAATGACTTTCAAGGCGGTATTATTGTTTATCACCTAATTCATTTATGCGGATGCTCTTCATTATCAGTGACTGCTCATGAACAAACACGGAGATTCATTGATACTGTTCGCTTCAAACAAGGGAATTGTTTGTTATAAATCAAGATAAGGGCCGGGCCAGTTTTGTAACGTAATACAATTCAGCGAACGCACAATTGGCATCTAGAAGCAACACGCTTCCGCGACGACCTTTTATCATTATATCCTCCTCTTTTCGTATCGTAAAGACGCATCATATATCACAATGATGCTGCATCAGTGGCCATGTACCGTCAATTTGGGCGGTTTACCCTTTTCTGCTTAAAATCATACTGGCGCGATATATTTCAGCGCTCAACCCACTTAACGGAGAGCTGTTGACCCAGGACATCCTCTCTTTATTTCATTTTAATTTTCTAATTCAAAGTGCTTTCTATCAACAAGTAATGTAACGCACAAATTCAGAGCAGACGAGATTTGAATACGGGGAGCTTTCGAGCCGGGCACGGTTAACAGAAATGTATAATTTTGTGTACATTGAGCGCCGGGAGCATACTTCCCTATAGCATTACGTCAGCCGCGCATTGGGCGGAGTAATATAAAACCAAAGCATAAACAGCAAAATTGATCTCCATGTGCAAGTCAACAGCATCTTTTTGATACTGGTAAGGCGGCAATACAAGCTATAATGCAGGGACAAAGGCTATATAGCATGGGACATTCATTTACACACCATTTTGTACCTGGCGTCGGGAGTGACGCTTCTCAAGTGACTCTCATTTCCCGCATGCATTCTTACTATACTTTAGTTTTCTCAGTTGATTCTATCCATAAGAAATGTCGTAAAATACTCTACATTACTTGATTGCATGCGCCATAAAAGTTGTGCATTTTGCTAGCGTATAACGCACGAGTGTGATACTGGACATTTAAAATCTTCTCTATATGTGATGGCAAATTAAAAAAAAATGTACCATCCCGGAAAAATCAGATGATCAATATCTAATTTTATTTCCTGGAAAGTCAGGTGCAGAGCTGACGCAATAAACCATAAAGTTCCCCTCGTATGCAAATTTGCAACTTAAGGAACGGCATAGCAAAAAACGAGAAGCAAAAAGGACACAATGTATTTTATATTCAATTCTTCGTTATAATCAGTTTTCCAATTTCTTTCATATCCTGTGACGCATTGGTATTTTATATTGCCATGCAAAACCATTAAATTTATTGGGTATGTGCAATTAAATTTTGTTACCTGGCTGACAAGACAGAATTGGTTTTAACTGAGAGATAGCATGACAACCTCCTATATATGAGCTAAATGTTTTACCAGGCTGGTGAATATAACAGGAAGTCACTAAACTGCGCATCTTATTCTTGCTTGCACATTTCTAACGCGTGATACAAGGGAGTTTCACTTAAGTACCGCCACGTACCCATTGTAAATTCAGCAATCGTACGGAAAAAACATTGTTAAGGTCAGCAACTTTCCTCGGGCATTTCAAACAAAATGCCAAAAACTTCCCTGTGCATTCAACCGAAGTAAAGAGTAGAGAAACTATTGGATCAGTCTAGAAATTAGCACATTAAAGTAAACAGCATATTGGATACCCCAACTTACCACCTACTCTAGGTTTGACCCGGAAAATATATCTCCGTTTTCTACCAGAATTGCTGGCGCTTGCGATAAATTCTAACAACGTCGCTCTGATTGCAAGATGGACAAACACATTGGACAAAATCACAAAGCCACAACTGTTACATTCAAGACATTGACACGAAACTGTGACTTATTCCAAGGTTACCCCTGTGCAAATATGTTACATATAGGTACAAGGTCAAGAACTATAACATATCTGACCATGGTTATATTAGAGCATCAAAACTGCCCACAATTGTGACAGCCAGAGATCCCTGGATAGACAAAATGGCGCCTAGTGGTGTTGCCAAAACCCAAGCGGAGAGCACACAAGGCTCGAGTGCTACTATTATGCCATAAAATGTGTCTGGTCTAAATCAATAACGGGGGAGTCAGGGTGGCAACGCCGCAAAAACTCAACATACCACCTTGATTGTGCGGCTTCTGGCACTACTTAAGCAAAGAGAAGGATCACGTTTAATTCCATTAGGCTAAATTGGCACTCTTAATCTCCAGAGGTTTCTAGCATGAGACATATTTATGGGTATCAGTACAGTAGAAATGTAGCAGCAAGTAATTGGCACCTTCAAATTCTATTAGGTAATCACGCATCAAATGTACTACATTTGCAGGCACTAAAATGCATGCTGATTACAAATATTGCTTAAACCAAGTTGTCCATTATGAGACAAAAAGGCATTATATTTACTTATGTAGGTGTACATTTCAACACTGGGTCATTGGTTAATCGACAAGAGAACACCTTTAAGAAAAAGAAACATTGCGGTAAGTAAAACTTAAATGTGTTCTAACTATAACAATCGCGTTATGTCATCATATAGTTATGATATTAAAGTTGGGTTTCACAGTTTTCTACTTATGCGAATTGAATACGCAGGTCTAAACGAGTGGTAATGTTAACCTGCCTCGTGAAGATAGATTACACCTTTACCTCATGCAGGAATTAGTCCAATGGCAATTTCATTATTTCGCGTTCAAACAGCGACAAAAGGACCCAGATGGAAAACGTCACCCGGATCAATGTTATCATTTAAATTCCCGTGAACAGCAAAAAGTGGTTTTAATTTTAACCCTTTCCTCTTGAATGGACACTTGAGTCATGAACTTTCCAACTGAATGCCGTGAACCACGTCCCCAGTAAATTATAAAATAAACTGGTGCGATGAAGCATTGAAAACTGCAATTCACACCATGACTATACACTAGAAGGGGAAGAAGAGTCTTTATATGCTGGAACCTTGGTCACAGTACTCATAAATACAACTATATGGGTACTCAATCAAGAATACTGACTCTCTAACTGCTGTAACACACTTGTATGCCGAACTCACGCATGTTGATTATTTGCAGTAATGTTGCACGTGCCCATAAAGCAACACAGTTATAAAGACCTCCCAGGGCAAGTTTTCAATACATGTATATACTACAACTGTTTCAATTGTTTCGATTAATGCCCGTAAGTCCTCTGATGCATTGTGGACTCATGCCTCCGCGGCAGCATGAAACTTTTCATGCATCCGAGCCTGTTAAGTCTCACGACATGCATTTAATGATCGTACGGCCTTGTCAAAACCAGAATACACTGGGGAGACTTGAGGTAGTTTGGTACCTTTTAATAGTGGAAATAAAAAGAGGGAAACAGAAAGCTTTATATCTGGGGGCAATGCTAAAATATATAAAAAAATATTTAAATGAATAAGTAAATATAAAAAACAAAATAAACTAATAGCTTTTTGCAGACTTAGTAGACATTTTATGTGACAAGTCACCCTCTCATTTTAAGAATAAGAAGGCCTATATTCCTGTGAGCTTTCGATCATTTTACCGATATTTACAGTCTCGGATGTTCGGTTGAAATACATGAAATCTCCATTTTAATAGATATATTTCATCACATGTCAATAATTCAAATTTTTGTCTATTCCTCGTAAAGCCACACCCACAGGTGTGTACTTTTAATTAAACATATGCCGGATATAAATGATGAAAATATTTTCCTTTTCTTTAAAACATGTCACTGTTTTGAGAACTTAATACTACTTGGTTAATCCGTTTGGTAAACCTGCTTAACTTTTCAAAGGGAACCTATAAATTTCCCTTTTGATATGCCTTTGTTCACCATCCAAGTGGTTAAACACATATGGGCTATAATTGAGCCAAAAGGTACCAGTCAGCCCAGTTGTTAAATTTTATTTGCGACCAACGTTGTAATCTCATTTTACGATTATAATTATGACATTGCAGTCAAATGTATCCTCTAAAGGGTTGCAGGTGCCAGGAAATGGACATTTTGGCAAAATATGGAAGAGCTGAATTTGAGACATCTGGTACAAATGCCTCTTATCGAACTGTCAGGTTACCCATGTGCCTGGCTGATACCAAAACCACAAAGACCCTCAATCAGCAAGCACATATTCTGGTCTGTTTCTGGAAAATGCATCATCGTGAAGAGGGACTGATCAGAGGGTTTGTTGTCTGCCAATCGTGAGTAAAACCAGATATCACTCAAGTCCTTTGCCAACCAACCCTTAGCGCGCCATATCAACATATCGGTAGCGGAGGACACACACGTGACGCTTATTAGATCCTCTTGGTTACAATAAGAAATATAGATGGCAATAGAACAATGAGTGCCATATTGCAAGAAGCTTTACACTGTATCTACAACATTTGTAATCGATCCTTGGTGGCAGCTATGGTTCCTCAAATCGTTTTTTCTTATAAGAAGAAAAACAAAAATAACTTCATGCATATATGATATAATGGCAAACATTTTGATTATCGAAGTAAAACAATTATTGAATTTTTAGTATTTAAAATTGACAATAATGTCGGTAACTTAAAATAAACGAGTGTAAATCCAAGTAAAGAATGTACACCAGTATGTAAATAATATTCTTGTGCATACAAATGTTGATATTCATAACAGCACAAGGCTGATGTCAATAACTATGTAATACGTTTAATACCTCATGCTAATCGAATAGCCACCGTGTAATTCGTTTCACCTGTTTGAATAAATGAAATGGGTGTTCACGCGAGTAATGGAATTTGTTTAACTTGACAGAGCAAAATCAAATAACTTGCCGATAACCACCGGTGTGCCACAGGGCTCAATATTTGGACCCCCTTTATTTCTAAAATATATTTGTATTTGTGTCTGTTTGCCCAGAACCACTTCCAAGTAGTCATTACCCTATTCCGCAGTCCGAACTCTTCAGTCCTCATAAGCTTACCTGTCCCTGTCTAACCTATATACATATGGAAGTACTATTGTCAATATTGCACGCGTTCCACTATAAAATTTTGACATAGGCTGTATTAGCCCAAATAAACTAAAGGGTCTTCAGCGGGTAACTACTGAACAAGTTTCGGAGCCTTTACCGGTACACGTCTGAGTAGCGGCTCCTCGTCTAAGCTAAATATTCAGCAAAGACAACCCACAAAATAAGGAATAAATATGAACGTTGCAAATGATGAATTAGCTAAATACCTGAAGTTTTGCTTATAAATGCAGAGCATCATTATGAAAGAAGAATACCTGTCAAACAAACCATAATTACCAAATGTGTATAGTACAAGTTCAGATAAGAACAATTTGACTTACCCCTGAACTAATATGTACCCTTTCTAGGTGGACAGCTCATCCTAGTTAAACCACATGCCCGTGTTTAATTGAAGTGGAAACAAGCTGGGGCATTATTTTCGGTCCCAGTGATTGTAAATGAACAGTTGCAGCTACCCCACCTGTACACACCAAGGTAAATCTTAACCATGACTGCAACAAAGTACATCCTGCACCAGAAGTATAAAACAAACTCCATGAGGACACCTACTCCTCAAACAACAAAGCTCTATTTCACTGCCAACCCTGAGTCAATGCATCAACGTAATGTGTCAGGTTTGTGACATTTGAGAAAATATTTTCAATTTTGAGTAATTTTTTAATATTGAGTAAATGTGCATTTAAGCATGTCAGAAAAGAATGAAAGTCATTTGTATTTAAGTCAAGAGAATGCAATAAAAATATTAACCAGATATCAAGTACAATTAGGCAAGCTTGAACTGTCGTAGGCCGCTACTTGCTACCGATTGCCCCAGGGGGGTTAACCGTACATAAAACAAGCTAGCCTAAAATGTCTGAAAGGTGAACATTTAAACAGGATGATGCCCAAAGATAAAATAAAGTAGCAAAACAGGCAAGTCTAAAATCTTTAAAATTATTGAAGCGAAACTTTCTTACCATCTCTGGATAATTACAGCAAAATTTGCAGAAATATTTGATCAAAAGTACATCTTTCAATCCTCTTGACTTAAGTTTATTGTAAATAAATTTGGTTCTGGGTGTAAAGTCCTGAAATTTAGAACAAATACGACCAAATCTCAAAATCTGTGACAAGAACGTATTATATTAAATAGTATCCGAAATATTACTGTCCGGGAAAGGATAATTAACTAGAAATTGCGTTACAGGGTTTACGAAAATGATTCCTAATTGCAGTCAATCACAATGTTACTTCTTTTGATAATTGTTTTGTTGTACATCTTGCAGCAGCGGCTATGAATCTAGATTTAAAAGAGCTTTTATGTAATTTGGGTATCCAGAACAAAAGTGGAATAGAGGAGTCCTCTTCAGAAATCTTGATATTAAAATTCCTTTGCATCTCATCTTCATGTGTATCTATCAAATTATAATTGGATTGTGTGTGTAATTTATATACGTCTTTTCGTCGTATGTCTGATATATTGTTTATACCAAGTTCCTTTTTCAAAATATCCAGATGAAATTTTTTGCAGGTGATCCCAAAATTGTTACCTGCCTTATCTATGTTAGTGACTACAAATCTTTCTTGTAGTTCTCTGACTGCTTTTGAAACTTCAGGCTGTTTTAGATTAACCGTATTAAAATTCTAAATGTAGGATTTGTAACGATAAATTCTATTTCTAAAGACTCTTTTCAAGTTTGATAACTATCCTTCAAATTTCTGAAATTCCATTTTGTTTCTTTCTTTGTCCATTTCATACAGTAGAAATCAAATGCATCACATGTATTCTTAAATATTCTGCCAATGTTCAACATGGGACATATCCGAAATTTTATACCTATATATATACATATATATACAGCCAGTGGCTTTACATCTATAAAGTACGCTAATGACACTAGTTTATTAGGTACAGTGTGCAAGTTTCAACATGAAGCAACACAGCGTGCTGCTTTTTCAATGAGCGTAAACAATGAACTAACAAAAGTCAGCAACTGGCTTGCCGTAAACAAACTACGTTTGAATGTTAACAAAACTAACTAAATGATTTTCCATACATGACAGAAAAAGGTTCTTCCTAACCAACTACCTGAAATTCTGATAGATCATGGACCAGTTGAAAGAGTTGAGCACTTCAAGCTAGGGGTACTAATCGACCAACGCACAACAGGGAATAGCAGCATAAACAGGATTACAAACAAACTGTCTCGCAACTGTGGTATTTGTCAAATGAAGTGCCTACACGCATATTACAAATGATCTAGGTGCGTTGTTTTTTATATTTAAACCATGGTATGTGCATAAAAGCAGGCGATTTCACCCGTGTAGCAGACTAATAAGGCTACAGAAAAGGACTATAACAGCAATTCATAAATAGTTAATGCAATGCACATATATCAATGCTTTTTAAAAAGCAACGTCTTTTGAAATGAAAAAATATATTTCTTGTATCAAACATTACTATAAACACGAAAATAACTTACAACCAGCACATTTTTTTTTGTTTTTCGTCCCAGCACAAGTCTTAGCAAACTGGACCTCCTAGGACAGTAATAGCTCCCCAAAGATACGAAGATTCTCATATTTCTCATTCTAAATCCGTCTATGTCAGTGATTTAACTCATTCCATACCAGTCCAGGATTTTTCCGCATATTTACATAGATTTGAGACGAAAATTGCATATTTAAATTCTTAATGAAAAAAGCTTTCATTCAAGCACTAACATGCCTATAATCTTAAGTCAGTGGTTCTGGCATTGTAGCTGCACCATGATTTGCCAGGCAGTGCCAGAACCACAGACCAAGGCTTGTCACCATAGTATAGAATGAGTTAAACCAATACAATGACAGGTCGATTAAGTGTACGTTTCAAATTTTTGTTTAATGACAAATACCTGAAATAGCAATGAGTAAAATAAGAACACATCTTTTAAAAGGATTTACACAAAACGCCAAAAACCACAGCATAGATAATTATGATACTATATGCAACATTTCTACTTGCTTTATCAGCCTTAATGCAAACAGGTCACCATAACGTAACAGTATGATCAAATATTCATTTTTGTATTTATTTCTATCACCATTGATCATATGTTGTAAAAAGATCCATGAACCACTAGATTATATTAATCAAATTAATAAGAACGTGACTTTTTAGGGTAGGCTATGTGACAGGGACCCATAGGTCTTAGCATAAGTCTCCCGGTCTATTCATCTATTAGCTGAATATTATACGATGTTATTATTGTTACGATTAGACCGAATATAATTGCTTCTGACTCTGACTCGCAGTCTACAGAAAGTAAGTACCAGTATAAATGTAAAAGAGTGTCTATATTTACGTATTTCAGGCTTCTCCGGTTATACAAATCCTTACTTCCCCTCATAAAGTCCCAATTGTTCTGTCCCATATGTAGGGAATTGAATTTGCCAACTTATTGGCTGTTTTGAACCCCTTTCTGCAAACAGGCAAGTGGGATAAGTATAGACCCATATGTTTTACATGGATTCCAAAACAAATCTTATGTTATTTTATGTTCGAAACGAGCAGGACTCGAACTTGGCGCCAGTAGCCTGGCCGAAATGGGAAACGAACACATCCACTCCACATCCACAAATTTATTTCTTTTCCATGGTATATATTGGTGTATTTCATCCACTCCTTATTGCCAGATGGAGGTAACTGTAAAAGCGAAGGACTCGTAAAACAACCATAAACAGTTCTTGTATTAGGGAATAGTTTTGAAATTCCAAAGCTGGTCTGAGGGGTTAATTTATTTAATATAACTGAGAACTCAGGACTCTTTTTATTTGACCAAAATTGCCATGTAAATACACCAGACATGAACATACACAAAACTTTTCTGTAGAATGTACAAGTCAATCGTGCAAAATATGTAAACATTAGTCAGGGTAACCCCAGTTGAGGACATAAAGCGTCCATTTTCACTGGGGCTACTTAGGTAATGATATTTCTATGAAAAAAAACACGAAGAGGTAGATGGATAGGTAGGTTAAGAGGAAAAGAATGATGCTATGACAAAATTTTTATTATGCGTAATTACGTACTGCATACAAAACAATTTACAATGCTGCATACATTTCTGAATATTGACTGATAAAATGTAGCTTGGTGTAGTTTGAAAACTCGGATAATGAGTGGATATTAAGTGTGTCTGCAACACATAGAGGCGTCCTTTTGAGGAGGGATGGAATGAAATATCGGACACATTTACGAGCCTTGTTCCCTTTTGGAGCAGGAAGTGGTGGTGTTTATGTCTAAATCTGGTTTAGCAAGGATGAGTCATTGGTGGAATTGAAAACATATCCGTAATGTAGTGGCAGTTGGTTTTGTGTGTATTTGAAATATAATTTAAAAGCTTTCAATTTTAAGGGGTCCTGAAATGTCAAGAGTTTTAGAGTTTTAAAAAATCAAGACGGTGTGTGAGTTATATTTCTCATGGCATATCAGGCGAACAAGTGACTTTTGAAGTTTGGTAATTCGGAATGATTTAGGTGTGGTAAAAACATTAAGTTATACATAGCAGTAGAGTATTTGTCGGTAAATACGTATGAAAATTTTAAAGATTCATATAAATTTTGAAAGTGCTGTGCCTACTTTATTTATATAACACCCAATATACATATGTTTGTCTCTATGTATGTATGTATGTATGTATGTATGTATGTATGTATGTATGTATGTATGTATGTATGTAAGTTACTGCAATTTATACACCAATTTGAAAATATAATTTTTATTACTAGGACATTACATATTCTTAACATCCTTAATATACTACATGTATGTAATTGCTATTAATCTGCAAGAACGTCTACCAAAAGGTACCATGAATACCAGTTCAAATGCATATCCCCTCATGCGAACATGTGTGAGCAAATGATATTTTTGCTGATGCAAAATGTTTGTACTTCAGGAGAAAGTGCTTCCTTCACTTCATCAAACACGTTCGTGTGAGTAAAAAAAAAAAATCAAAATTATCACAGCAACGCCGAGTCAACAAAATTGAGAAAGATAGGTTCATAAATTATATTAGTTTCGAAATGTAGTAAATAATTTGAACTAAATACTCAATATGTTGGGTTGTAGGACATAGATACTTATGACATTAGGGTGCACGGTTGGCGGATCTGCAAAACGCACCTTTTACCTCTGCGGCCCGTGTTCGATTCACGGCCGGGTAAGGAAGTGGAAAGAGCCCCTATTACTCTGACTGTGCACGGTGGTTTTCTCCGAATGCTTCGGTTTGCTCCACCATTCAAGTAGGTAGGAGAGTATACGCCACCGTCTGTGCCATGGAGAGTGATTAATATAGGCTTGGCCCGTTTCGAAATCCATGTAAAAATATGGGTATATACTTTGTTTTTATAATATTAGTGCTGCATGCATTTGTTACATACTTCACATACATATTTAATTCATAAAGCTTCCTATGGACGAGAGCAGCGCCCAAAGCTACTGTGTGGCAATGTTTTGTCTGTGGACAAGACTTTGTACGCAGGATTTTTTCTCCATGCACAATGGAGTACATTCGTGTTAGTTTTATTTTCTTTGCGCCTACTAGTATTGGCAATGGCAAATTTTAACATTGTCCACAGCAATAGAGTCATATAATCCACGAAGCTTGATAGAGGCTTGTGATTAAAGGTGATATGAACTCTGTATTTTTATCAATTTATGCAGTTATATTAACAAAATATCATTGCATTCTCTATCTGCGATATTTCTAGAAACCATATCAAATTGTAGATTCCGATTGAGACAGCAAACCTTCCAATGAAGCCTGGACGAAAGACAGAATTACACTGCAACGCGCATTACCGTTAGACCTCCAGCAAACTTTTAGCTCGACAAACAATATCAGTGTCTAACGCTGGTCATTACAATATTGTCTACAGCAGGCTTTTTCTCCAAAACAAGCACAACCTTCAAGTTGCACACATTTGCCTGGTAACGTCAATGAACCTTTGCTCACAAGACCAGTGCAATTCCCGGGATCACCGACAAATAGCAAGGTAACCTTGTAAATTAGCTCTAAACTCTCTCCAATCAATAACACCTGATATCCAAAACCCTGTACTGCTTACATATGATACACGCCATTCTCAAGACCTGTGTCATTCTGGATCGAGAACGTATTTATTCATAAAATCTTTTCCCACTAAACCATGAATCTATGGAATGCACTTCCACTCCATATTCATGAATTCTCAATCCCTATCCGAGTTTAAATCTGACCTACTGAATATACTCTATAGACCTGTATCTTTTCTACAGCTTTACAATTTTGTTAAAAGATTCTTCGTGTTAGACGTGCTTGGGCATCAGTCAGTTGAACTCTCGGCTTTTAAAATTGGGAATGAAATGCAATCCCACGTTCATTTGTGGCTCAGGAAATACTATTACTTAGCGTTAGGTTTTCGTCTGTACCAATTATGAAAAAGCATGTCGCCACTTACACAATGTTCTTTCTGGGTGTGCTCCCAATCCCTGCAGACTTTATGGGTTTCCGAAATGCAAACTGCATGAAAACGTGATTTTCTCGGCAGTAAATAGTCATTTTCTTAGGACACCAACGTTTTCAAAATACGGGTATTAGGTAATCAGGTAGCAATACGCAGATATATTTATCTGATTCACATATTGTTCATCCGTGAATTCTATATAATCACAATATTACATAATACTTAAATCTAAGGTAGATCCACTATTTGTCTTTGCCTATTGTGTGAGTTCTTCAATCTGGTAACCCTGCTTGGTTAAGCAGGCAAAAATACAGCCTTTCCACCCATGCAGTATCAGTGACTGTCTAGTCCAGTTTATCGGTGGTCATAACTTTCCGGAAGAGGACTTACGATAGGGCCCAACCCTTCTCCCCAATTGCATCCAATTATATTCTGAAACCTCCATCGGACAAAGAAAATTTTGTTTTAACAAATCTTGAAAGTAATTCGACTTAAACAACATGTTGTTTGTTGGTGTTGCCATTAAATCTGATGCCCACCTATCGCTGTGCGAGACACCTAAGAGATCAGCAAACAAGCTTCACTTATTGGTTAAAATATGATACGAGACAGGAAACGGGTTTTCCCAGCATGCAGGTTGGTACACGTGACATGACTATGATAGCTACGGATTCAATTTAAATCCTTGTATTGATAGGTACTGATGTGGTCAAGCTGGATACACCGACACACGAACAGATCCTACCCCATAAATATACCATGATGCCTATCCCCTTAGAAGGAGGATGCAAAGCACATAGTGTTTACACAAGCACAGTGACGGTCATGTGTGATGAAAAGCAATACCCATTTCATGTTTTAGTAGCATCCCTTTAGCAACGTCAACTGTATGTGTGTATGTGGTTGCAAACAGATTCTTTACGGTTTACTTTGCCAGCCTTTTTTTTTCACAACGCACAGAATATCAACGCAAATACACAATTGACTCCTATCTTCCGTGGGAATCCAAATCACATTAAGTGTTAGCAGCTGGTACATTATTTAGCTCGTGTAGAAGTAGAGGTGTTCATTGGGTTGTCACTAGTCTATCAGGTACCTGATATGGAGGATGTTAGCATCGATATGAGGCTAGCCTAGAGAGTAATGGGTTAAGTAAATTTGATAAATGAGGATTTGTGTCGCGATTGAAGCTACAGAAGTATCGGATTCCCTTGCAGATGACACTGTTCGCAAGGTGAAGGACCATTGAGTGTGTTTCCACATATGTAACCTGACTTAGTGTCCCCTTAAACCCTGTTCTTAACTATTTCGGAAGAAATATTACTTGGATGGAGGATCAGAGAAAGATTGAATCAAGTTACCCGAGTCGACATACAGGTTTAATCTCTGGCACTAGAGCTGGACCCATCCTGCTCACTTACTGTATCACTATCCCTAATATGCTGTGAGGCGGGCTTGACAACGCCTGGGGAAATAGAACTAATTTTGTCATTCAAATAAGAATGTGTGCGTTACAAATCGAGCTGACAGAACTCAATTTACACGTTTCCTATTAACCGCCTTATAGTGCAGTTTTTGAGCAGACGCAAGCGCGCCACAGGCACACTGGCACTCTGCATCAAATCTAACGTAGTTTGCATATCTTCAGATAAAGGCATACAGATCATCTTGTGCCTGCTCCTTGTTTGTATCTGGTCATTGTCTCTGGAAAGTTTCAAGTGACAGGTAAATGTTTACACAGCTAATATATTCCATACAATTGTCACCATTAGTGTTCAGTTAGTGGATACATCTGACAAGAGCAAGCAAAATACGCTACTGTTTTGAGAAGATCAAATTTGAGATGTGCCAAACAAATGAAATTAAGTGCATGCCCGTCTTGTATTGGCTGTGTAAAGAGAAGTACACCATGTCTATTTATAAACCCAGTCAAAGCAGACACTCTCTGTTGAATCAGCAGCAGCATGTTAAATATTGTATACTACTATGCAGATCGTTCTTAAGACATGTGCGTGTTTAATATTTTGCAAACAGTAAAGTTTACGTCATCATCAATACCTTGTAAGTCGTTTGGTTTTAATAATCCAATATTGATATAAGAGCAAAACGAATCAAAGGAGTTGGTTATGTAGACACTGCAAATTACTGCTGCTCGGTCCGTGCAGAGTCACTCAGAAGAAAGTGCATGCTGAGTGTAGTCTGTCTTAAGACCGCGGTGCATTTACAAAATATATAGGAATTGTTACCTCTCGATCGTCAGACAGAGAGAGAGAGAGAGAGAGAGAGAGAGAGAGAGAGAGAGAGAGAGAGAGAGAGAGAGAGAGAGAGAGAGAGAGAGAGAGAGAGAGAGAGAGAGAGAGAGAGAGAGAGAGAGAGAGAGAGAGAGAGAGAGAGAGAGAGAGAGAGAGAGAGAGAATATGTAAAACTGTATAACCAATTTTTTTCGAGTACGAATATATATATATATATGTAATGAACAGAAGCAACATTAGGAAGGGATTTAGCACTGGACCTGATGTATGCACATATACTGCCATTTCTGTTGACTTGCGCCCTATTGGCAACAAGAGTAATAATAATAATAATAATAATAATAATAATAATAATAATAATAATAATAATAATAATAATAATAATAATAATAATAATAATGATAATAATAATAATGATAATAATAATAATAATAATAATAATAATAATAACAATAATAATAATGATAATGATGATGATAATAATGATGATGATGATGATGAGTATGATGACAGTAATAATGATAACAATAATAATAGTAATCAGCGTCATTTCGTTATGACGATACTTACAAAAGAAAAAGAAAGAAAAAAACACTCCTAGCCTAGAGGTAGAGACCTTAATGCAAATATGAAAAAACTCATGCGCCACCTTGTGAGCAAAGGGGACTCGATAAATTAGGAAATTACTCTGTTGAAAGTAATATACTTCTCCGGCCAAAAAGCCAGGCACCCTCGCTAATTGAATTTGGGTCGCTCTTAACTTTGATTTGTGTACCAAATATGAGTATAACATGGAGTGTTAGGATAAAAAGCAAACTGTCCTAGAGATGAGATAACGGTCACAAAGGTGCGAAAAGTGTGTCTAGTATTGGGGAGGACACGGGTTAGACGTAAGGCGTCCGAGAGATATATCGATGGATGCATGGTGTAACATGAGCACTATAAGGGAGGTTGCGTCATGACGTGGGGGATGGGGTGAAGGTGGGTGTGGGTATGGGTGTGGGTGTGGGCGCAATACCGGCGACAAGAGGACCATAACTCGCCAGGGTAAATGGCACTCTAATAGGTCAGTAAGAGCTATGTAGATGAGATAGTGCTAACAGTCAGCGAATGGTTCCAGCAACATCCTAGGCTACTCTTCCAGCAAGACAATGCACGACCAGACACTACACAAGTCAGCATTCAGTGTCTGCAGCAGTACAACATCCACATGCTGCCATAGCCAATCCGATCTTCTGACCTGTCCCGAATTGTTCAATTATTGGATACGCTTGATCGTCGGGTCAGGGACGAGTTCGACGAACATGCGGCCAGGGTGGACTAAGTGGCACAGCGGCTCACATACCAGCAGAACGATATTCCTCAGGACGAGAATGTCAAGCTCACCAACAACGTGCCAAAGAGGGTCCACGATTGCTTGAAGAAACGCGGTAGTCACGTACGCTACTGATGCGTGCAGGCTTCAAGCATAAAAGTCACTTGCAGGACCATCACATCCTCCCAAAGGAGGTATTAACACACTGGTACAATGAAACAAACTCCTCACAAACATACCGAATGGTGATAAAGGGGAGACTATCCTTTTTTTTTTTTTTTTTTTTTGCCGGGAGTATACACTAATGTGAAATTTGCCGCAACCTTCCTCAGATCATTTGAACAGCCGCATGTTTCTCAGACGGTTTCAACTTCAGTCTGCTGTCCTCTTCATCTGATAATAAACAGTTCGAATTTTTGACACCAGGAGGCATTGTTATGAAGTGAAATTTTAAATTAAACAAAAGTCTTAAATATAGCTGAGAATAATGGTGTCCGGAATTTTGAACATGTCGTTGTGTTCTTCTCCTCTGATCTATCTTTTGGATCTATTATTGTGACAAACCTAAATTTTTAGCAACAAATTTATACTCTCATTGGGTAAAAGAAAGTTATCAGATTGAAAAACATGATTCAATTTAAAAAGGTCTTGCTTGACATGCAGGAAAATACTCATGTATTTGTACAAGGTTCTATATATAAAGCGAAAAAAGAAGCAATCTGAGTATGATTCTGATTCAACATTATCATTTCGCTTTTGAATCAACAAGATCAAGGACTTTATTTTTTATTATCACACAATATATTCAGTGTTTTTTTCAAATTCTGTTTAAAGAAACACGCCGTAAATAATACGCACGGCCCCATCATTACAATTGTATACATTATTGGAAAACACAAACTCCTCAAATCATAATAATGTATTGAGATTCATGTTATGTAAAAAGAAGGAAGCTGTCCCCATAAAATAAACATGGCAAGGGTATATGAAGAGGCCTTTGGGCTACTAACTTATGTTTCCTATTTCCTTTATTCGGATCTGAGTAGGTAATACCATAAAGCCTTGTTGCATTTGATAACTTGCCTACAGAGTATGGTCCCTGTAGTCACGTTTGGCCCATCAATGAGCGAATCAGTACCCTATATCTGAAATATAGCTTATTTTCTTTAAAGGGCAATTTCTCGAACCAATCAATCCCTATTTTTGGGGTGGGGTGGGGTGGGGGGCTGGGTGGGGGAGAGTGCTATTATATTATTGAAGCCTAATAAAATTACTGCTTTATCCGAACCGAACTTGTCTATATATAACTTTTCATTATGTCAATTGATTTTGGCGTATCTTATTTTCGCACACCAAGAACTAGTACGAAAAGCGCGAAATTAAGTAAAGGGGGAAAATTTCTAGGACTGCAGTATATCATTCCCCAGGAAAAATACGGATCGCATGGTAACAACTAGTGTTGAGATATATGTTTCAAGGATTTCTCAAAAATTCGCATCCACTTGGAACTGTGGAATTTTCGTAACTATTCCTCGAATTTTTACAGGGCGCTTTAATGTACCCAAGGGGGGAATTTTTGGATATGTTATATATACACAGCTTCTAGTATAGAATTGTTTCCATGATTCATTGAATGCAGTCTCTATTCGAGACCTGCCAAGAGAGAAGATATAAAATGGCACATATATAGGGGACGATATGCGAGTTAAAAATTCCAAACAAAAAGCATAAACAAAGTCATAAATAAAAACAAGTTTGTACATAATGACTTTGGGAAGTAAAGACCAAACATGTCTGCAATTTTGTCTTCATTGTATTGATCTATGCGTAATTTATTAAGCATACCTATTCTGACACCGAGAAGCATGAAACCATTTTCAACTTACTCGTATATAGATATAGCATGTTCAAATTGACTATGCACATTCTCTTGCCAACAAATCAACAGATCTCTTTAAGTCAGCAGAGGGCAGCACTTGACAATGATACTTGCATATGATTTGCTCATTTGGAGTCCAATGAATCCCCTTGGAAACTCTTATTATGTAAAAAAAAAATGTATGTACATGATCGCTCCCAAGTACTGCAATTAGGGATCCTAAATTGTACAGCTGTAATTTGCCTGATCCCTAAAACGCAGGTTACTGTCAAACGTTTCGTTTCATCTGAGTTATAGTTCAAGTTTGGAAAAGTTCCGTGCATGACAGCTGTGTTGGCATGGCTGATAACTGTGAAGAGAACATGCAGCAAAGGGAAGAGCCTAATATGCTTAAAATATGTTGTTTATCTTGATGTTCCATACTCCCGTTTTTGTGTACATGGTGATCGGTGAGCTAAACTGTTGTACAATGTGCGACATTGGGGATTCCCTGTTCTTTAGACGCAATGATCTATATGAAAAATAGAGGTAAAATCAATTTTTATTTTATTTGTACTCACCATCGATGTTTCTTGATAAAATCATGCAAGTTAAACATTAAAATGTTCGGCCAGAAATCCTACATTGCAAAACTGACGCAAAACTGCTAATTTTAAGTTATTGCTAGCAATACTTGAGTACAACAATTACCGTGAATTTTATTGAAAAGGCACTCACATAAGAGAAGTAATTCCAACTTAAACTCAAGCCCAAGGAAAGATTAGTTCTCGAAAAAAGAGGCACCTGTTACAAATACGGTGGATGCGTATCGTTACATTTGGATAAGCGAACACACAAGTTGCTCTACCGCTCTAAGGTAACACACACAATCCCAAACAAGTTTGATTAGTTTCAGAACATGTCGGGCCATTTGAATGGGATGAAAGATTTTCTCAACTTCATTAGATGGACTAACCGACAGTAAACATCTATTTTAAAAGGTTAAAATATACAGGAGAATAATCAATTTTGCCTATATCTTTAACTGTAAGATAAGCCGTAAGTGTATGCATCCGTGTGCCGGCCATCGCCTTCCTTACTAGAGACACAAGCTAGATAAGATTCAGTATTCATGTCTTGCAAAAGACATATATGGTCCTTTAGTGGATGTCCTTTACACAGCTAATTTTACATGAGATGTTTATTGGTGTATTGACAACACTGGTTCTAAAACTATGCTTCTTGCAGCGAGAGTAAGCTCGTGAAAGCAACAAAATATTGGGATTGGACGCATACTCGACCGTGTCCATCAACGATCATTACTTGGACCAGAGATGCTTGGGGCAATACCTTGATTGGAATTGTTCGGATTTGAGAGGAAGGGGTTTGAAAGATAAATCATGGTACAAATATCGCATTAGAGCCATGTATTGAAATACAAACAAGACTTTTCCCATGTAATGTGCATATAAATTAGCCATATTGTTATTTCACTTAAACCATGGGGCAATTCCAAAGCATTTCACCATTAAAATGCTTGTTTGTAGTTAACAGAGGTCTTTGGCGCACTAAAGTGAACTGCACATAAATTGACAAAAGGAAAACTGTTTACCAAGATCATCTACCTTCGCTCCTATCGTTGGATGCAACTTGAATGAAAGCCTTTTGTACAATGTATTTGGAGGCGTAGTCATTACAGCAATCCAGACAAGCGTTTTTGTCGTGGTTGGAGGTCAAAGTGTGATGAAACTGGGTGTAATAAAGCACAAAAATACGTAAAACACTTCGAATGAAGGGTGTATGCGTAATGTAGAAAACTTTACCTGTTGAACCACTGATGCTTTGAAGTAATACCTGTTATATGGTGTGCGACGGTGACACATGGAACGATGTGTCTAGAACATTTAGAACCCCCCCAAAAAAAAACACACACAAAAAAAAAAATCGATTCTTGAAAACAGTATCTCCTAACAAACGAAATACTTGAAAGCATTGCCGAAATCTCCAATCTTAGTTTAAAACTGTCACACGTTTAACTGATCCAATGCAAGGGATACTGGGTGCATCTGGCTATAGATGAGACGTACCGGGACCCCTCACTAGTATTGCCGCACCATATCGGCTTTTACGAGATAATGGAGGTCAATGCAAAGCGTATTACACATGTTCCACACTATGGAGCACAAGGCGTGTGAGCGGAGTACCAAGTGTATTATTTCATAATTTAATATTTATTCCTTGATTTGCTTATTGATGGAAGAACGCAGACGGAACTCAGAGATCTGTAATATCGATGTCTTGAACGTACGCAGTTGTAGATAAAAAGAACAAAAAAATCTACGGAGCAAACTTTGGATGTATAATTAATATTTCCTGTCTCTATGGTGATTAAAACTGCTGCGCATCCTTGATCCACCACTGACGTGAAAACTACCCAAGTGTGTTGTAGGTCACCCAGTTTGATCCAAGTCATATTTTTCTGCAGGTCTCATGCTATAAAACAAGCATAAGCATTGCAAACAACTTTGAAGTATAGACTTTAGATAAATATATGAGACCCAACGTATTTCAGATATGTTTAACAAGGAAAATGTGGAGATATGATTTTATATAATTTGATGACATCACAGTGACAACAGTGACTATAACGAACAATTAAGTGGGATAACGAAAACTTACATTAAAAGGAAAACATAGGAGAAAATAGAAAAGTTGCTTAGATTTGATATCGAATTGAAAAAGCTATTGTTTGATATTCTCACTCCGTCAGACTAGATTTGTATCCCTACAAACGGATATATGGGAAATACTTCATAGCCTAAACAACTTCTCAAGTGTGTATTTATTACGCATTTTAGATATATCTAAATTGTGAACTTCAGTGCAGTCTTAAGAACGTGGTGGTTGCAACATTGCAGTATGCTTCCTGCCGATTGATGGATGGGACCCTTCAGTTTGAATTTTATTAAAAGTGGACTTTCTTGAAAGCGCTATGCACTATGGAACCCAGCATCAGTGGTGCTAGGTCCCATAGTATGTATGTATATTCTTTATTTCCTCCATTCGCGGAAGAGATACATGAATATAATATTACATTTAGTCAAACGAAGAACAATACACAATTATTATATAATAAAGGCTTGCACAAAATACATTAGATGGTCATGGTAAATAAGATGTATAACTCAATGAAAAGTAGAATTGAGAATACTCGTGTACATAAACCATTAAAAAAAAATCAAGGTAGATGACATCTTTGGAGCATTTCAAAACATCACTGTCTTTCTTTTCTCTGATCCTTAACTGTCTCTATGTTTTCCTAATTCTACACCAATTTACCGTATTGGCTGTTCGAATTCTGTACATATATGAAACATAGGTGCATGTAATTTTCATGATCTTAAATTGCTGCAACATAGCGAGGTCTCCACGAGTACTGCCATATATTACATAGAGCTGTTGATCTACATCCAGGCGTTCAAAACCTGGAAAAACTTCTGTAAACATCCTTACTCTAATATAATGGTGTCTGTCACAAATTAAGGTAAAGTGTCTAAGATCTTCTATTTCTCTTTGTTCACACATGTTGCATAATCTCTGCTCTCGGGCTATCTGCTCCATTCTACCAGAATTTATTTTTAATATGTGTTCTCTAAAAATGAGTTTAACCATAAGAGTGACACATCCCAGAAGCACTGGCTCATCACGCGCCAGCAACCACCACCGAGATGGTCCTATTTTTTCTATGACATGCCTAAAAATGTCTAATTTCGTGTTTAGCTGCATTGCAATTTCCCATCTTCTCCTCTCATCTTGGAATATTTTGTTCCTAATTTCTTGTTTCCATACACTTTTGCTAGGGAATACCGATCCACTGTTCAGTATCTCAAAAACACGTTCAAAAAGGTCATACTTGATTAGGACCCGTACTATACTTCCAGATACACAATGTGATAAACAAAGTGACCCATACCTAAATTTATATAGATGTGTCACTAACAGATTTCTTTCCCTCGCACAGGCAGGTAATCTCAACAAATTACCGCAAAAGGTTAACTGTTTTAATGCAATTTCTCCCTCAACTGTTTACCAACCCAGGGTAGTTAACACTCCAGCATTTGCTGATTTCTTGGGGAGACTTTGAACACGTCTCGCCGCCTGTCTGTGTGCAACACCGAGTAAATTCATCTGCCGATTTGAGAGAATCCATAACTCACTTCCGTACAACATAATCGGTAAACATATTGACATGTAAATTCTTGCACCAGTCAAAGGGTTAATTCCACCCTTGCGGATACCCAACCCCGTTGAAGCATATAGGGCACGTCGACTACTGCTGATATGGTCATTAATACTATCTTTTTGCAGTCCATCTACATGGAGATCAACACCAACATGTGTATAGTTATCCTGCTCTTTAATGTTACTGGAGCCAATTTTAAATTTTCTTATTTTTCTTTGTCTCTTCTCTCTTGTTTACTTTCATTAAATACAAGTACAGCTGACTTTTTTTAATTATGTTCAAAATGCCACTTTATACTGTATTCACATACACAAAATAGACATCTATTCAGCCCTTCACAAGTAAGTGATAACAAAGTCATATCGTCTGCTACTGTGGGCGAGGAAACCTTAATGCCATGAATGGAAACACCATAATTACTATTTTCTATAAGAAGCAGTAACTCGTGCAGTAAGACTGTATAATGGAACATGGATAATACACCACCTTGTTTAATACCTTGTTTAATAGGGAAGCATTGCGAGGTATGGCCCCCTAACCGTACACATCCTTCTCTGTCTTGGTAACTCTCTCTGGTAAAGGTCCAGCTTTTCCCCTTCAGACGCAAATGATATAACTGGTAGAGCATGCCGTCAATCCAAACAGAATCAAAGGCTTACCTTGTATCGAGGAAAGCCACAAACATCTTCTCTCCTTTTTCTTTTAAATAACCAGCAGATTCTTGTATAATATAAGAAGCATTGAGACAAGACACTCCCTCTCTGACGGCACACTGCAAGGGATGCGGGTATTTAATGTATTCTAGCCATGTTTTCAATCTATCATATTTTACCGTCTCCCAGACTTTAGATATGATGGTAGTTAGAGAGATACCCCTGTTATCATCCCTTGAAAGAGGGTCTTTATTTCCGCCTTTAAAGATCGGTACAAAAACAGAAACTTCAAGTTTTTTGGAATATATTCCATCTTCACAATTGCTCTAAAAATCTTTACAAGAATTTTGTGTGTATAGTGGATAGCGCTTTCAAGAAAGTACAAGGAAATCTCGTCTGAAACCATCAGTTCGATAGTTGTTGCAGGTCAACAACATTTCTCTGGGTACTTTAGAGGCACTCTGGCAGTAAAAGAGCTGATTAACCGCCTTCGGGGTTTAAGAGTTTTCTTCCACATATTTGACACTAGTATATTTTCTTTGCGTATTCTTTTTTTAACTGATGTACGCAGTGGTGTGCAAACGCTGGACTCCCGCGTAGTGTGAGCTGTGGAGGAGAGCAATGTGTCAATACTCGGATTATACAAAGCACTAACTGTCAAAAAAAAAAAAAAATCCACATCGTTGTCGTCGTCGTCGTCGTCGTCGTCGTCGTCGTCGTCATCATCATCATCATCATCATCATCATCATCATGTTTCAATTACCCCCCTCCCCACCCCCACTCATCAGAGCAGGATGTTTGACTGCTTAAGGATATATCTCAAAATGGTGTTAGGCTGCTTCGCCGGGAAAACAACATTGCAGTAAGTCCACCCTGAACGGTGTATGTATATCTGTAAATTGTTCTGAGATGTATGCAAACGTATCGTCTTTTAAGATTCTTATCGAGGTTTTTGTGGACAGTGTTCGAGTGTGCAGCAATTCTATATATTTGTATTGACATTTCTGCGTGATATTTTGCTGACAATTATCAAAATCTACGTGGCTAGACTGACCTGGATTTCAGTGTGACAGCTTCAATTATGGCACTAGTTCCCGCTTGAAAAAATACATAATTAAAATAATCTCATTTAGTAATGCTTGTGTTCTGGTGGGCTTGGTATGCCTGTGTATACCATATACTGGGTGTACCACCGTATGGAGACAGGGTTGGGGTATTTTCGTAGAGATATAAATGCTTCACTTCATTTAATGTTCTTTTTGCGGTATGTTGATTTTAGTTTGCCGATAAAACGCAAGGTATACACTTTAACATTGGGATACTTTAATAAAAATATTCCCTCGTAAAATGTAACAGATCCAAAGACTATTGTAGTGAACATAAGCCATCATCTAGAAGCTCATAAGGTATCAGATCAACCAGATATGCAGTTACGGCGGAAAATAAACATGCTTCGTATTCTGTTTTGAGGTAAAGGTGTAAATGCATGCCTGATAATACATGCAAGCAGGGGGGAATAAAGGACACTATCAGCTTGAGGCCATCTGGCGAAAAAGTGGGGAACTAAGCTACTTTTCATTTTGATAGACCAAAGAAATGTGTTGATGGATATCATAAATGTTTATATTGGGCGTGATGAGCGTTTTGCCGCAACTTATTACAAATTGCCGCAAGTATAACAAATTAATGCAGATTTCTGCTCTTTTCGATTACAAAAATACAGTTATTACAAATTGCCGCATAGCAGCGTAAAACTTTTTTGTTAATTTTTTTTCGCATAACCGAAAAAGAACCTGAGCAGGTGAGAGCCACTAACTTGGGAAATGTGCTTCATTCCGTTTCCGCATCCGCTCTGCTCTCCCCACCCTCAAAAAAAAAAAAAAAAAAAAAAAAAACATCTAGTATTTTCTTAATCTTCAATCTTGTTAGTGAAATACTTGTTTCCTGTGTTTATGCATGTGCTATTTTTTTTTAATTTTTCTTTTTTTTTTTTTTTTTTTTTGTTAAGCAAACCGTCATGATTTATGTGCGTACATCATACAGCCAATAAAGTTCAGTTCCATAAGCGAAACTATATGTTAGCCCTTTACGGCTAAAATCGGCCCCAAACGGCCGGATGTAAATGGTAGTCCTCTTTAATACTTTCAATTTTTTGTTACCAGAACAAGTTTTTCCTGACATTTGGATAGACGACCTGTTACCGTCATTAGCTTTCCTTGGCGCGTGTTAGGCGCATTGCAACTGCCATATTCTTCACCCAAATTTTAACAATCAAACTTTATAAAAGCAATAGTTATCAGTAATTTGGGGCAGTTTGCGGTAATATAGAGCTATTGTTGACAACTTCCCCCATTATTAATCATTCAGACCAGTTCTCGATAATATTACTCGGTTCTTAATAATTGTTTGGGGTCCTTGCTCAGTTACAAATAATTTGGCTGGAAGTGTCAAACAGGAACCGGACAATTTTGGCAAGTTGCTTATGAATTACTTTGCACAAAATAAATTTACTGATGACCTAAACAGGGTGTCAATTAGTTACTGGATACTTTGGATTTTTTTTTTTTTTAATGCTCTGGGTATTTAAATGACAATAGGTCGACAGCCACTGACAGTTCCATTCACAAGGGCCCAGCAAACAACCCTGAAACTCCGCTGTAGCCCCATCAACACAATGTGATTCACTCATTTTACTGAAATAGCGGAATGCACTTTTCATCGACCGCTGTAATTTCTGATGGATTTTAGTTGGTTGGGTTTTCTTTGACTCTTTTCCTTTTGTTCCTTCAGGAATGCTATTCTTTAGGGGGATCTCTGGTTATTTCAAACACCGATTATGGCACCCACTAAGAAGACAAGTTGTTGTTCAAGTCATGTTCAGAACATTTGTGGCGAGTCCAGCTTAGGGTTGCGCTACCTACTGCTTACGTACCTTCATGGCAAATCATTGAGCAGAATTGAGAGCCATTTCACTACCCCCCCCCCCCACACACACACACTTACACGGTTTCAAAAGTGACTGCAGCTGATGTGCAACCTGATTTAATTGTATTTTGTTGATTTGTAAGTCCCCCCCCCCAAAAAAAAAAAAACATGGAAAGCTGTAGATAAACTGTGTAAGCATAGCATGACCTTGGTCATCACTTAGTGGTGGCGTGGGCGTTAATCCGTCCTTAAGAACCCGTTGACTGGATTCAAGGAGGATTTCAGGGTTAGGTACAAAGCTGTTATTGTGATGCTCCTTGCAGTTCTTTATTGGGATGGGTGTGGGGGGGGGGGTCTTTTTCTTTTCTTTATTTATATGGTAACGAAAAGCAGTTCATAGCAAGGGCCTGCACTTAAATGCTATGAAACACGTAGAGGATACCCAGGCTACCAAATCACAAATGTCTCATTGACAAACCAAAAGAGCGTGATTTGTACATTTCTAGGAGTTTGCACACAGATGCTTCAAAATAAACCAAAAAATCCTACCAAATACTAATTCTACTAGCCCTAATACTACTACTATTACTATACTACTACTACTACTACTACTACTACTACTACTACTACTACTACTACTACTACTACTACTACTACTACTACTACTACTACTTTTACTACTGCTGCTAAAATGGAAACGCTGCTGGTGAATAAAGTGAATGTTTAGGCCCTTCCATTAGTGGTAAAATGATAAATGAGACAATTGTATGTATACTATGGTTGCTTTAACCTTACAGCGTTTATGTCACCGGCTGACAAAAAGTTTGTTATCAAGATGTCTATACTTATCAAACACTTCCAAGTTTGTACTGAAGAGAAAGACCAGAGTCATAATGCTATATTCTCTACGTGTTTTGAGATCAAAGGAGAAAGTACACATCTAAAGCAAGTACTGCTGCATTCTGCATCAAATGTTTCTGCCATCTGCGTGCGCATGCACTGCACAGACGGCAGGGGCTGCGGAAGACCATTCCCTGAATTTTTTCTGCCAAGTATGAATGCACCAGAAGAAGGGGAACATTTATTCTGGTCAGCTCATTGTACAAAACATGGCAAATTTATTTGTGAACTGTTGTTTTTGAGTAAAGACTATCATATTTCGTGTGTACCTACAAGGCTGACACTTATGATGCATGATTCAGTCGTGAGTAAAACTGGAAATCGACCTTACGATTCAAGCGTATTTTAGAGTCTATCACATACTATTCTGACTAGGTCCAATTATTCACATTGTCACATGACACTAACGCAGTCCCAAAATATTAAAACACAAAAACACAAAGAGCTTCTTGTAAACTTATATGCAAATAGTTTTAGTGGCCTTTGCAAAAGCATTTTGTACCGTTCATTCAACGGCAGCAATTCAAAGTCGAACGAATGGTAGCCTTTTGTTTTACGTGTGTAAAAAGAGTACACAGCATGATCGTCAAGAGCAAAATGATTATCTTCATTTATTGCCTGAAACGATCAATAAAAGTTGCTGATATCACTGCTTTGTCTGGAATATTCGTCGCAGACATATGGGGGGGGGGGGGCAAAGAAAGCGGTAGTGACGTAGTGACCTCTCAATCCCAAGAACAAGGCGCATGCCAGGACCAACGATTCTGGATGAACCTTGTCCGACTTAGCCAAGTTGTTGAATTACCCCGTAAAAGTTTTAATTATGACACAGTATTATGGATGATCATTTAGAGTGATATGCGGATGAACCTAAATTTTCAAGAAACAAAGGCAGCTCCACTGAGGAAAGTGCTTTGGACTTTCAACTGTAATGGGAACCCAAGAGTGAGTACCTGACATATCGACAATATAGGTATTATACGTGCTGCACGTACATGTATTATACCTCCATGTACTGACTAACAGGTAGCCTGTTTTTGAAGTTAAAGCATGGGCTAACTTTCCCTGAATCTCTTGGGAATATAATAATAATACCAAGTGTACCGTAGACCTGAGAGAGAGAGAGAGAGAGAGAGAGAGAGAGAGAGAGAGAGAGAGAGAGAGAGAGAGAGAGAGAGAGAGAGAGAGAGAGAGAGAGAGAGAGAGAGAGAGAGAGAGATGAATATTACGCTCTCGCAGCAGCCGGTGGAATGGACAGGCTTTGTAATGACACATGTGCAATCCCAGCGAAAAAAAATTCTGAAACGCAACTAAAAAGCAAGTATAACATTATGTATGGTAATTTGCTGGCATAGCCCCCCAGCCGTGTATTGTGTGCGAAAAGAAGTGTGTATTTCAAGTTGTATGGGGACACGCTGACACTGATACAGTTGGTGAGTTACTGTGTTTGCAGTCAGCAAAATCTAGCAAGATAATTAGCTAAATTATTTGGGTTACAGAGATCATATCGTAACTTGGACCCGCTGGGCGAGACCGTGAACAACTGCCTCATGAAAACACAATACACAAAAGTCAAGATACACAGTGTGGCGTATGTTTCGAAAGACAGCTGAACAGACCGCACATGCACAGCATTCAGCATGGCAGCCGTCACCTATTGAGAGGTCGTTGCGTCATGATTTTGGGAAATGCCCGGTGTGGAGCGTAAGCTGGGCCAAATATTGAGGCGTGGTATAGTAGATACTTTGTTACTGGAAAGTTGCAAAATATTGATAATCGCTCGCAGATTGTTTTTTTCTTTCTTTTTTTTTCAAGAGATATATAAAAGTACGGATGTAGTTTATAGCATGCAAAAAGTGACATGCCTTTCCTTCTTCTTTAACAATATAATAAAAACAAACAAACCTAAAATACATTGCAAAGCTAGTGTTTTTTTTCCTATATGTATACACGCTGTCGATTATGCATTTGTATAGCTATTAAGGTTGTCGTTATTACGGGAGGGTTGGGAAATTAACCCTTTCCCGCTCAAATCGCCCGGATGTTGTCCACTCTAACGTTCTTACTTTTGTAAACATTCGTGCTAAGATTTGTGAGTAAGACTATTGAAGATGACACGCCCTCCATCAATACCTGTTCTTGGTGCGGGTTGGGCGCGCTGGGTTAAACTTGTCTTAGATTTTCGACCGACCCTACAGTTTTCCCTTTCACGGTTCGCGACAAGGGCACGCTGATAAAATCTATTCAGTTGATTCATCTTTTTTTCTCTGAAATTTATCTGTGACCGAATCTGCTGAGAATATTTTATAGGGTACTTAGAATGTGGAATGATTGTTTTTTTTTCTTCAATTCAGTTGAAGGTAGTTGTGATTAGAAGGAAACCGCAGCACAAAACGTGCATACGTTCGAGTCAACTACATGGTGGCACTCATGCTAAACTCTATTTTTACACTATGCGCCAGTGTATTCTTCCGGCGACAGATCTATGTCACATTTTCGGCGGCAGACAACGGCAATCTGCGGTGACACCGACACTGCCGCTGGCTGCCACCGAGCGAAGGCAGGGGCTGTTTGGAGTCGGCGCTTCACAGCAGCACCCACTGGCAGGCTCTCATAATTGCCTTTCTGCCGCTTGCTGCTTCCCACTGCTGCAGGTTGCGGCTGCTGTCCAGTTTTGCCTGGGAAATAAGAAATCGGGTTGCACATTCAAATGAAAACAAAGGAACAAAGCTTGTCATGTTCAAGAGACCCACATAAACTGGATTTATAGCAGATGGCAAGATAAATCATATAATTATTGATATAATGTAAAGCGTCCTTTTTTTGCAAACTTTTCACGTAGTGCTTGTACAGATATATTTATACAGACCCACATATACACGCTGACTGTCCACACCACACACATAAACACACTGAGCCAGGAATCAAAAACAGCCGTTTTGGCACATACTTGTATGAACAAGATCTTTTCACTATTCATACGGCTTTAGTCAAGCTGCAAATTTTCTCACTAAATAGGGCTATTGCATCATGAAATCTACATTTTCCCATTAACAGGAAAGAGATCCCAAAATTGGCTACAAATGCCAAAATGTTTATCCAAATTCCACCTCACCTAGCCTATGACTGATGCCTAGCACTAGCACTAGCCCACAGGCACAAGCACAGACACACATACGGCAGAGTACACAAAGAGAAACTTGCATCTCCAGCAAAGTGAAGACTTGTCGCTTTTGCTCTATCTTTCTATTCATATTTGTCCAATTTGTATTGACTTGCCCATTGTGCACACCCACAAACATACGCATATGTTTTAGGTAACCATGTTGGAAGATCCATTGTACGCTCCTTGACGCATGAATATTCATTTGCTGTTGATTCAGTTTTCTTAATGTGTGTGTGTGTGTGTGTGTGTGTGTGTGTGTGTGTTTGTAAAACAACCTCCAATAAATAATGATTTAGAAAAAAAATCTGAAACGAAGATGGGGTAATACAGTTAAATAAACAGACCAAATGAATAGTACCTTGAGGGGTACCACAAAGAAAACACTCATCCTGAAGGGCAAAGTATCATCACCAAGCAGGTGCACCGTAGCATATATATATATACATATGTGTGTGTGTATGTGAATAATGCGACCACAGAATATTTGTGCAAATGTATTTAAGGACGAAAAAGATCAGCCAATAGCTGGGCCGTTTATTTGTAGTTAGAAACGGCTGATCTCAATGATAACAGATGTAATTGGAACACATGCGTATTTACTAACCACTATATTGGACACAAATGTAAGGTGGGCCTGTACAAAACCGTAACCCCAATAGAACTTCTGTTGTGCATTTCCTGTTATACACAATACATATTCACATATACATGAATGGGCACCACACACTACAGGCCTTAAAATATCAGTGTATAAATTATATGGAGCACCTTACTGGTTAAGTGTTCAGAATCGAATACCCGGATACAATTTCAGGGTACAGTATATTTGAAATGTAATGCACCTGCATTTTAGTATTTAGTTCTTTCGGCGTACTGTATTTTATCCCTTTCCCGTTTGGCCAGCAGATGGCATTCAACATGGCTGCCGAACACATGCATGCTATTTTTTTACTCGTATATTTCATTTAATTGTGCCCCTCTAGGGCATGTACGTTTCATAAAAACCCTGTCTTTTGACCTTAATGAATAAATACAGCACTGTTACAACAAACTAGCTATCACGAGGACCAAAACTGGAATTTGAATTCACAATGCGATCTCAAAACAAGTATGTACTTTTGACCAGGTTGATTTGCCTCTGTGACAATGATAGGGGAAAAGAAAGATCCGTTTATGCATGAACTTAGGATAGAAATGCAACAATTAATGTGTTTGTTACAGGTTTCCTGCTACTGAAGTTAATTTGAAGTTCAATAAAGTTTTCTTACCACTATTTTCATGATGAAAATTCGTTTTTTTTTTTTAATTTTTGCAGGGAGATTTTATAGGAAAACCTAGCATGCAGAATTTGTATCTTCGCCAATTTGGGGTACTTGTTCAATTTTTTTTTGCCAGATCAACCATTTTTTTGCCACTGGCGAACGGCTAGCGCGAGCCCGGAATATATATATATATATATATATATATATATATATATATATATATATATATATATATACATATATATACATATATACATATATATACATATATACATATATACATATATATATATATATATATATATATATATATATATATATATATATATATATATATATATATATATATAGTGTGTGTGTGTGTGTGTGTGTGTGTGTGTGGACCAAAACATCCTGTAATTTTTTTTTAAAATTATTAAATCCTGATCTCAACGAATTGTTTTCGAATGCGTTGGAGAGGTGCCTTTACTCTCACACACGGTTTATGTCAAAAAAGGCGACAATTTTACGGTTTGTTCAACATCCATTGCGCCCAAACTTCCTAGCCGAAGTCAACGGAATAATATCCGGGAATCCATACATTAAATTTGATTCTGAGGATGGCGCAAAATTGCAATGCTGCGCACATATGTATCTTCGATATAAGAACAGTTGTTGCAGGCGTGTGCGTTATCATACCTGTCGTTCACATTACATGCTTTTTGGGAATTTGTCTTTGTGTTACATTTCCCTCAAATGAATTGGCTTTCTTAGAGCAAATGTAAGTCGTTTCCAGAAGATATTGTCATTAGTATATTTGATATAGGTGTGTGATGCCATATATGACCTTATATCTGGGGGTAAATCCAAATCATTGAATTCATCCATCAGGACAAGTATGAGGTAGTCAGGGCGGCTTTGTATAACTTCGTAATGTGCCTGTTGAAATTCGTATTGACACCACTCACTGGCAAGGTAACTCCAGGACAGGAAGATAACCGTCTTGTAACTGCTGAGGATGGATCTTGTGATGTTGTTCTCGATTGTTTCGCCCGGTTCAAAATCACGAAGATGTATGCACAAGCGATAAGCTGGATCTGCCTTTTGCTCCAACTCTTGAATGGCTGTGTTCATTATGAATTCTTCCTCATTTTTATGGAATGACATAAAAGCATGATATTCAAATCTCTTTCCAAAATGCTCGATGTCATCTGCCATACCAAATGTATTATAGCATGCCAGTTTTATCCTTTCACCGAAAAGGAGGAAGATAATTGCGATAATTACGATGAGAAGCGGAAACACCGCAACAAATGCTAAATATTTGTCAGGGCCATTTGGAGATTTTGAAGTCACGGGATAACAAATCGGTGTATGTCCAGACCAATAACCTGAATAAGAACATCTCCGACTACGACTTCCCTTTAATATATAGCCTTCAGTACAGCTGTAAATTGCAGATGCGCCTAACGTCGTTCTTTTGTAGCTGACATCGCCCCACTTTGGAGATTTGGGTCTCCCACAATTTATTTCCTTGTAGGTACACGTACTGGAAACGTTGCGTGATACGAAGAAGTCACAGCCAAATTCAAGATCAATTTTAAACTTGCGGACCAATGAGTTACACCCAGCAAGGGCATCTCTGCACATTTCCAGGCAGGGAAGAGTCACAACGGAATTGTCACAACGCGGAAAGTAGCAAAGACATGCCATCAACTTCACATGTTGGTAGCAATTCAGACTCTCAAGTAGGCTTATCAATATGCCGGCGTTTCCTATGACTTTAAAAACCTGCTGCTGACTCCTGTGCCCAACCATATTTGGAAAAGCGGTTTTTGTATACTTTTGGCGGCAAACTGGTTGCCTCATCTCTTCACATATGTCCGGCAGTACTTTTATTTTAAAGTAGTATGATATAGACATATTTTTATGTGTGTATATCACTATGTAATATGGTCTGCGTTTATCAGAGCGAAATCCGATACTCCCGCCACATTTGATCATGTGTTTTGGCGGATTATCTTGGTATGTACAGAAGTCACTTCGGATTCTTGGGTCCAACCTAATCAGTTGGTTGGTCAAATATTTAGGCGTGGTTAACCAATATGATGTATTCGGTATTGCTCTATCAGAACCACCACGTCCCCCAAGCATTACCGCCAACAGAGGAGCTGGTTCTGCTTCTGTAAAATTCAAACTTGCTTCAATGTCCAATGCCCAAGTCTCTGTGCTCTCACCAACACGAAAGTGGCCCTTTATATTTCTTGTTCCTGTAAATACTTTCAACCAACCTACTGCACCCGAGGCATGTTTGCTGTCAACGACAATAAACGTCAGGAAAATGAACCAGAAGCAATATATCTGAGCCAAAATGGACATTTTGGAAATATGATGAAAAAGGTCTATCTGGTTGTTTGTATTATGAATTGAAGAACCATGTCTGAAAAAAAAGTGCAAGAATATTCTTTTATTTTTGCTGTTGCAACCACGTCAAGGTTTTACAGTAAATGCAAAATAAAGATATCACGAGACAAATACAAACCAGCATGGAGAACAAGAGTTTTATCCGGTGGAACTTTGCACCTGCATTACTTTGAAAATGAGTATGTTTTGCACCATGACGTCACATGGAACACACTGTGATTGTAGTTTCTGAATAGTTAAAAGGTGATTGATGTCCTCGTTTCCAACACCATGTCTGTCCCACATCGCTTCAACAACAGCTACTATTTTAAAACTTAAATTCTGCTATTGTTTTAGCTTTATTTTCAATGGTGCTGTCACCATAGCCATCATAAGAATTACTGATGAAGCAAATAGAAGAGTTGCATTGTTAAAAATATACAAATAGAGATTCTCTAAAACTATACTCGCCTAAAGAGTCAAGGAATGATATGCCCAATTTTAGAACATGGGTGTGTTTTCGTTTTTGGAATCAGTGCAGCATGAAGCTGTTCGGATTTCCAATGGACCATTACGTCACTGATCGCACAAAGTTGCTGTACGAACTTCGTTTGCAAAACCCAGCGGTTTGGCAAAATATATTCTAAATTACTCTTATTCTATAGAATAGAAAATTGTGTAATTCCTGATTTGATACCACGACGGCAGCTGGGTGTGGCTGGCTGAGGTGAAAGTTCACAAAGTATTTGACAGTTTAACTTTAAAGACAAAATGTTTAGAATCTATTTTGTTCCATCAAAACTAAAACGTTCCAATGACCTGCCTGACGTATTTTGTTTTCGTTGACAAGTCTGCCTTCCCGCACTACATCATAAGGCACAGTGTTTCAACATAAACGCAATTTGAAGCGAAAATAGTATCCTGTCATTTAAAAAGCTCTATTCGACGTACAAGTTGTGTACTTCAGTGGTATGCTCTCGTGATGTCTTTAAAGTTGCATTTAAATGCAAAGGTACTGAAATATCAAACTATAGTTTAAATAACATACACATATGCGAGACAGCAATATATAAAACATAAATGTGGACTTACCAACTAAAGCTTCTAAGAGTAGTTTCAGAACAAAATGAGAGTACGGCATCCTGTTTGCTAACGCTTGAATGAAATAAAAAACACGTACGTCACTTTAACCAGTCTCGAGTTTGAAAAGCACAAAATACGTGGGTTTCAAAAGTCCTGTGGAGCCAAGCATATATGATAAAAGAGTGACTGTGGGTGCACGTATGTTTTTACCTGTAACATTCGCATAATATTTGCTTAAGGCAACGGCGAACGTAGGATAAATTTGATGTGTGTGCAAAGACAGAAACAAGAAGGATACTTCCAACACCACAAACGATACCGGTATATCATATTTTCAACGAGGGCAGAACTTGTTTGTATTGTTCCGGGTCCATAAATGTAACGGTAACGATGTAGATTTACTTTTTTTTTTTTTTTTTTTGTTGTTGTTGTTGTTAGCTCAGCATACTGACAGGTCAAAAATACCAAAAGTTAGCCAACCTGCCATATCTCTTTTTATCTTTGGCGCAATTAATCAGTTTTGGCGTTTGTGGAGAGGCCCTATACAACCGCTAAATGCTACAATTGTCCCCAAGTGCTACCAAAAATTAATGCCTACCCACCGTTAAACGTTACAAACAACACTAAGTGTTAAAAATGCAAGAAAGCCGTCCTCCCGCTATATGTTAAAACACCGTTAAGTGTTAATATATATATATATATATATATATCACAGTGGTTTTGATCAGCCAATCAGGTGAATGCATTTAGGTCTGCTGACCAGGAAATGTAACACCATAGTATGTGGTCTGCCGGTATATTGGATGATCTGCTACAAGGTATCATAATTCAATTTTTTCAATGCCCTTCTTTTCTCAAAATCCTGTCATGTCATAAAGTTGAACGTCGAATCATATGGAAAATATTGCATACGCTTTTCTAATTTCAAATAGGAATTTTATGTTTAAGTTAAAAATACTCAGCTGTAAAAAGTTACAAATGAATAGTTTTATTGGCGCAGAAGCAGAACCTTAAACAAACACGTATTTGTAAAATGAAAATGCGCACTATCCGTTCCCCCATTGTACCATATACCATATTTTCCCTTTATCATAAAATGACTATAACGGCCTTGATAGCTTATTTCATTTGATTATTTCATGAGTATCCGTATGAAAGGGTCTATGAATGTAATGTATCACGTATGTCAAATATTCTTTTTCTTCTTCTCAGCGTTTCCGTTATCATCATCATCATATTATTATTATTATCTACATTATTTATTTTGTATATTTATTTATCTATTAGTATTTTTTCCCATTAAAATTCATGGTAAAAACTATCTAACGTAGTACTGTGGCATATTTCTATTAGAAATGTTCCTTTTCCCATTTAAATTCTCTTTTATAGTCAATAGATGCACAAACTATAGATAGTAGCACACAATTGGTTACACGTGAAATATAAATGCAGCAGAAATTAACAATGTGATCTATATGTAATATAATATTTCAAGTCAAATGATACCTTTTTTTCCTTCATTTTTTCAGAAATACGCGCTTACCTGTACAATGTAAATGGTTGTGGTGACGCTCAGTGTTATACGTAACACTGAGTGTTGATTTTGTAACAAATAACGGTGCAAGCCCCGCGCTATCTTTTACAAAAGTAACAACGCTATCTGTTACAAAATTGACGCTAACTGTTACTTGTAACAGTTAGCGGTATTGTAACCCTTAGCGTTTGTACACGCCCACATGTTTTTGAAAAAAAAAAAAAAAAAGACTTAAGCTTGTTGTTAATGTAGAATATTTCAAAGATTGACAGGAGCAGTTTAAAACCACAGGGCAGTGGCTTAAGATGGTGACTGCTTGTCTCCAGTCAGGAGTAAAATGCTTTTCCTTACATTGATATTGGAAGATGCATGTTGATGTTTTGGTAATTCTTAAATCTCCCTTTTGCTGTATTGACCGTTGCTCTCATTGTTGGATTTAAATTTATGAATATAGATACTTTTTTTCAGAACCATTTGGTAGAGCTATATTCTTCATAGACTATGTTGCGCTGTGTGGACTGTGTTCTCTGAAAAAAGGTCACAATAGAGGTGAGTGCTTTTGTAATGTTTCAGTTTCATAAATGTCACGAAAACGATGTCGGCCTACTTTCATCTTTTGCTGGTGGCTCAGTTCACTGACAATTCAGGAACACCACGATGTGACAAGCCTGCCATGTCTCTTTGACTTTGGCACAAGTGATACTTTTTGTTTTGTTTTCAGTGGTTAGGCCTGTATGTTTTGGGAAAATAATGTTTGCAGTTAATAAGGAAAATTTGAAAAGCTACAAGGACTTGTTTCAAACCACCAGGTGCCTTTCATGGGTGAGTTGCTTGTCTCCAGTCAGGAGTGTAATTTTTTCTTCACTTTGGTATTATATACATGTTGACTTTTTTCGTTTATCTCTACCATTCTATGTATTCAGGTGTGCTCTCATTCTTGGATTGAAAGTCACAAATTTAGGTACTGTCTTTCTGACCTATTCCATAAATACTTCATCCGCTATATTCGGTTGTTGGCTGTTTTCTGCGACTTATGTTTTTTGTAATTCTTAAATATCTGCCCCTTGCTGTATTAAACTTTGATGTTTATGTTGGACTGAAATTGATAGATTTGGGTAATGTTTTTACACTGCACTATTTAATGGTATGTTAACAAAATCATGGAACACTCCAGGCTTCGTACTTTTTCAATTTAGCTTCTGAATGTAAGTCATCGCACCAACATTAACACATGTATCAGCCGTCATGTGGTCCCTTTAAGTTTCCACTGCTGTGCAATGGGGGTTTGTAATAATAAGCGGGAAGTCCCAGCATAACCTGTACACGTATATGCAGGCCACATGTAAAGGACGTCTTCCCATGACTCGTTCGACCAAGTATTTCTTTGTCACCAAGTATTTTAACATTGAAAATAAAACAGGAGTGTGATTTATTGTGGGCCATTACACACAATACTAACCACTGGCGGACGTAAGCCAGGACGGGATATTCATTTTGTTTACAGGAAGCTGGTTATAATCAATCTGCTTTAAGTGCAAATCAGGTCACTGTGAGGTCAAATAAACACATTTAATCTGCTCTTACTGTCTTCTAGGAAATGGACCCAATGATGAGTGAACGTTGCCGTTTGTTCCGTAGCGTAGGAACTAATATTTTTCCATGTTGCTTAAATTTCGATTCTATCAAAAATTTTGTATCTAACACTAAACTAGCGTGGAAGTGAAGCTGTCGAACTTATCATTTAATGTGAGGGAAAGTATAATCCACTATCACTGATATTTTAGCAGTATACGGGCCCATAAAGCGATGTCGCTGGCCGAAAGCCGTATCTGCATAATTGAAAATTTCTGAATCAAGATACAAGCGACTGTACAAACCAAAATAACGAAAGCCCCCCACCCCCACCCCCAAAAAGGTCGTTAATGCCTTTTTTTATCTGAATGACTTTTTTTTTCTTGCACAAGGTATCAACAACAGTTTACGAGATTAAACACATATCGATCGTTTCCTGACAGCAAGATTTATTATTTAAAGAAGGTAGCTGAAAAATACATGATCCCAGGCATTGCATTGCTCATTCCATGTGGGTGTTTGTGTGAAGGGGGGGGGGGGGGGGAGTGGGAAGGTTACTTTTTTTTTCCAGCACAGAAAGATCCCTCGGTTTTTCCAGCAAAAAACGATCCCTGGAGTCATTTCAGGTTACGACATTTATCGTTGGTGTCGACCCTCATGAAAAGAAATCTCACGGGGTAATAATGCCAAAACTGTTTTACTGTCACTCTTGATGAATTATCTCCATGACAGTTCTCGGGCGGCGGGGGGGGGGGGGGGTAGAATATAAGATGCAATCACGTATTTGACTTTCAATTGACCTAGACCTGGCCCTGAAGAATAATATATATATATATATATATATATATATATATATATATATATATATTGAAAGTATCCTTGTCTATAGTAAATCAATATACTCAGTACCATATACCATCCAACTTGAAAATGGGAAACGTCCGAGCTTTCGAAGCAAGTAATCTCCTTACAACCGGATGTCCCGCTATATGCAGACACTTTATTGCATGTTGGTAGGCCTAAATATTTCCCGTATTATCCACAACACACACACACACACACAACATTGAAAGATTTCTATCCACTGTTTGTCATTATTTCCTGGATAAAACCAATAATATAGATCTCGTTGGAGCAATTGCAAAGATGCCATTCGTCTGCCTTGTTGTCGAGTTGTGTTAAACCAGCAGTAGCACTTGGCGCTTGAGCCGATCCGGCCTTGTTCATCGATACATGGAAATTGTTTTTCCTTTCTTTAAAATGTTGTAGGCATAGCCTAAGATGCGCACACCAGCATTACAAAGTAAAATGTAAACGGCTAGCACCGTAAAAAGCGTATATATATATATATATATATATATATATATATATATATATATATTAGAGCCTGACCGAGCATACATTTTGAAACCGAACCGGGTACTCGGTACCCGGTACACATGACCGATTCCGAACCGGGCACCGTTCGGGTTCGGTTAATGCGATTCAAACATGAAATAAATAAACCTAGACATCTTAGAATGTTCATTGAAAGCTTTATTTCATCTATACCGTCAAGCAACAACTCATTCATTAATATTTTCGCTACTATTAGACACAAATATTTATCTCAAGAAAAAACTGGGGCATTACTATCGGTAATATAATTACGGCGATTAATGCAACCCATGTGACGCACTAATTTGCAAAGTGTCGTTTGTTGCATTGTTTAAAGTGTATACAAGTATGAAAAGTAACCTCAGTGACCTATTTGTTTAATTTTTTGGCCAACATTGACAGTGATAGCCGAACCCGAACGTTTCTTGACTGTAATAACCGAAATCGGGACTAGCTTAAATCCTCAAACCCGGTAAGCTCGGGTTCGGTTGTTTGGGTTCGGTCAGGCTCTAATATATATATATATATAAAACAATATTTGTCGCGACCTCTGGTCGCGTTATGTCTTAGAACTACAGGACTAGGTGTTCTTAGCGCGAACAAGCCGGTCGCGCGAATGATTTGCCCTGTGTGTGTCCTATCAAGGAACGTACGGTGTCAGTAGCGTGTGCCAAAGTTAAAAATACCCGGGTCCATACTTTCCCAGCAAACGACATCACCCAGTAGACCTGTTCATACAGAGTTTTACCGAACTTCTCCGGACCCTAATGAATTATGCATTCCATTGTTGGCTTGATTGTCCAATCAGCAAGTAGCCGAGTCGGGCCCACGCCGTCATATGTTTACAACGGATGCCACGGCAAACGCTAGTGATTACAGCATGGATTGTGTTGAACAGTGCAAATCTTTTGCCTAAATTGTCACGTCAGTGGTAAAATGTGCATTTATAGATTGCTGACGGTTTGATTTTTCGTTAAATCCAAGCACACCCTGTGTTTTACTTTCTTATGCTTCCACGTGTAATCCGGCCAGCGTGGCCGAGCACAAAATGTAAACAAAGCAGGGTGCGCTTCCCGAAGTGAACCGAATAAACCCCAGTCCTATGAAAGAAGCAGACAGTGCTGCACACAGAACAAGTCCAAATGACAAAATTTGCCACTCATACATGTCAAATATGTCCACAACTACACGTTTGTGTACCTTTCACAATAAGCACACGTTGTGACAAGTATTTTATGATAGAAAGTGTAAATTAAAACTACTTTTAATATCGTAAGATATGAGAAGTAATTGACAAATCCAAAAACAGAAATTTGACAATGTTATATATAATGCCATGGTAGCTTAGACAAATACACTTTTATGAAGATAGTTTTAGACCAGTGCCGAAATTGATGAAGAAAAAGATATTTTGACTGCAGCTTTGTGATTATATGATTGTAGTCATCAACACATACTAGCAAAACAAAGCATTCCTACTGATAATAACAGAGATCTGAATGACACAACTGAGCTCTCTCGCATGTCAAACAAAATGTGGGGAGGGTTTACAATGTAAGGTGGACCAATATAAACATTCAAAACAAAAAAAAAGCGATAAATCCAGTAATAAACAATATTATTTTAATGTAGCATCTTTTGTGCCAGCTGTATGTGTATGCTTTTTAAAAACTAAGAACTGGGGGAGGGGGGGTGATCTTAATACGCTACAGTCTATACACAAAAACAAAAAACACACACACACACAAAAACAAAACAAAACAAAACAAAAATAAATTAATTAAAAATAACAAAAAATAATAATAAAAAAGAGAAAGAGTCCATTCACATCCATGGTACGTGTATATTTTATTGTTGTCCTAGTGAAAAGCAAAATATAAGGTAAATTGCTTTAAATGTAGTCTGTTATAATTGGTACTTTTGATGGCTGTACATATGACCTGGTCCTCAGGTAGTCTATACTTGATTTGGTTTTGATCTCTTCAGCCAGACTCCTTTGCAATTCCAATACTTCTGTTTTTAGTGACCCAACAGGGGGGAAAGGTTAGGATTGATCGAAATTGTTAGCCTCTCTTGTCTTTTTTGTTTTGTTTTTGTTTTCAGATAATTGGCATTGGAGATCAAAGGTTATGCTGGTCAGTGAATTTCAGATAAAGATCATGCTGGCCTCTCTTCTCTTTTTTGTTCTGTTTTTGTTTCAGATAATTGGCATTGGAGAACCATAGGTTATGCTGGTCAGTGAATTTCAGATAAAGATCATGCTGGACTCTCGAAACTATGGAGCCCCAGAAGGGACATGAAGAAAGAAAAACAATTATTTCGTTCCCACGAAATAAATATTTCGTGAGAACGAAATATTATTTCGTGAAAACGAAATACTATTTCGTGGGAACAAAATAAAATACGAAAATCTACCATGTCCCTTTAGGGTTAAAATGTGGAGCCCCTAAGGGGTCACTTGGAAAATATAAATGGATATCAGTATATGTACAAGGCATATTTTTCGTTCCCTCGAAATGATTATTTCGTTCCCTCGAAATATTATTTTGTTCCCTGGAAATGTATTTTGTTCCCATGAAATGTATTTCGTTCCCTCAAAATATATGTCGTTCCCTCGAAATATATTTCGTTCCCACAAAATAATCATTTCGAGGGCACGAAACAATTATTTCGAGGGAGCGGAATATAAATCGAGGGAACGAAATATATTCGTGGGAACGAAATAATAATTTCGAGGGAACGAAATATATATTTTTTTTCTTTTATCACTTTGAGGGCTCTATAGTAGCTTTTATGTAGTGGTTTTTATATTTATTTCGTTCCACGAAATATTTATTTTGTGGGAACGAATTATATTTCATGAAAATGAAATGAATATTTTTCATCGTCATGTCTCTTCTGGGGCTCCGTGCGAAACCTTGAACAATCAGTGCACCTTTCTATTGTGAAAATCCTTCTCAAGGGAGTACAGCCTGGGTCTTACTGTGACTTCTTTTGATTTATTTGAAACATTTAGCTATTGGATCAACCCATTCACCAGTGTCCTTTTTACCCTTTCCTACAGCTGTCACTGATTGATGCAAGTTGACTAATAGCATAGCCTTACTTAATATTTGTATTATGGGGATTTTCCTTATTGATAGCGCAAATGGTACTGAGAATGTTGAGGTCAAGATCAGGAAATTTGGTTCGAAAGGATTGTCCTCTAGCAGCTGCTTCTTTGTCCCTACAAGACAATTTGACCGGCGTTTAGGCTTTGCTTCTGAACATGCTGGGAGTGTCATTTCCCAAAAAATGCGTAAATGTAATGTCCATCTTTGGACACAATTTGCATAAAAAGTTGCCAAAAATGATATATTTGTATCAAGTGGCATCCACTGCTTCTATGAGTCATACAATTCCACCATGCATTCAATCCACAACTTGTCAAGCTCGAAGAAAATCACTCACACACACACACACACACACACACACATACACAGATATATATATATATATATATATATATATATATATATATATATATATATATATATATATATATATATATATATATATATATATATATATATATATATATATATATATATATATATAAAGGTGATTTCATCTTAACATTTGCCAATAAATTTGGTGCACACAGGTGTTACTAGCTAGGCTTTTGGCTCTGCATTCAAGGATCGATTCTAAGCTTGGAAAGCAAATTAATAGGGCTCTTTCTACTTTTACATAGCAATTTTTGCAAGACCAGATTTCAAATATAAGAACTACAGTGCAAACATACGGGCAAATAACTCTACTAAAACCTAAAGTACAGCTTTCGTTTGTCACTGTATGTCGATATGGGATGATTCTATACCTATAGAACTAACACAACGCAGGTTTGGTATGTGAGGCTGCCCTTATCGCGCTGTGAAAATAATGAGGTGGTCCAAGGCTGTGCTGTTAAGGGGAATATTATAATGCTGGGAGTGTCATTTCCAGTTAAATAGAGCTTAATTGTTTGGGGGGTAGGTGTCATCACAGAGTTTGTTTTACATTTCTGGTGCAGGATGTCCATTGTTACAGTCCTTGTTGGGATTTCCCTTGGTTTGTACAGGTGGTCTAGTTGCAACTGTTTATTTTACTATCACTGGGACTGAATATAAGGCCCCAGCTTGTTTCCACTTCAGTTATACACTGGCGGGTGGTTTAACTAGGATAAACTGTCCAGCCAGAAAGGGTACATATTGGTTCAGGGGTAAGTCAAATTGTTCTTATCTGAACCTGTACTATACAAATTTAGTAATTATGGTTTGTTTGACAGGGGTTCTTCTTTCATAACGAAGCTCTGCATTTATAAGCAAAACTTCACGTATTTAGCTAATTCATCATTTGCCACGTTCTTATTTATTCTTATTTATTCTTTATTTTGTGGGTTGTCTTTGCTGAATATTTAGCTTAGATAAGGAGCCGCTACTCAGAGAGACATGTACGGGTAAAAGGCTCCGAAACATGTTGAGTAGTTACCCGCTGAAGACCCTTTAATTTATTTGGGCTGATACAGCCTATGTCAAAATTTTACAGAGGAACGTGTGCAATATAGACAATAGTAATTCCATATGTATACAGGTTAGACAGGGACAGGTAAGCTTATGGAGAGTAAAGAGTTCGAACTGCGGAATAGGATATTGACTACTAGGAAGTGGTTCTGGGCAAAAAGACACAAATACAATGCTGTCCCATACACTCTGTGGAGAGTTATACTTTTTACCCTTTTGAACCAAGAACACAAACAGTCCGTAGGTGCATTTACTAATCGGCGAAAAATAAATGGGTCAAGTCACCAGTTGTACATTCCTTTTTTTGCTTCATTTTGATCTGATGGACTCGGCAACATAAAGTATAATGAAGCTCCCAAGTAAAAACACAGCAGTAAACAAACCAAACATGAACAGTTATAGGGGTTGAAACAGCTGTAAAAATTCACATCCTGTAGTTAAAACAAACGGCATACACAATGTTGATGTAGAGTTCACAATGCAAAATTCTGCGTTATTTTTGACATAAAATACCAGTATGAAAACCTGTGAATAAAAGTAATGCTAATAGAACTAATTTAGCAAATACTACATGCATGGTCGCCATTTTCTTTACTGAGAAAATGAACAGAATGTTCGCTGCAGCGAATACTGCCAAAAGTGCCTGGTTCAATATGCTGATTATGTTACACAGAAATACAATAAATGAGACTGCAATGGACGTGTTGAACCACGCCAATTAACATCATATGCGATGTAATCAATGCCAAAGTAAAGATCAAATACTTGTAACGCTAAAAGATAAAATCCCAATATATAAAACACAGACAATACTTTTTTTGTCAAAAAATATTTATTGTCATTCTTGAGCTATTGCTATAAAAGAAAAGCACCAAGTCATTTAATTTGACACAGGACAACAAAATAATCCATAAGGGCGCCTTACAACTTGGGAGCAAAATTTTGAACAAGACCAAAGATCTGGAGGGTCTGGTAGGTAATCTGCTGTAGTTTCCACGAAGGAACAAATTTGGTAAAAATGACTCATAAATAAACGGAAATGTTGACTTACTCTTTTAAAAACATTGGCACTTGATTTCCTTGCACATATATTTCTGTCAGTGACATCAACCTGAACAGGTTTTCATCTAGCTTGCTTAGTTTATTAAGAGATACGTTATTTTTTCCGAGGGACGTAAGCCCATCAAATGCACCTAAATCAATTTATTAAACAGACAGGTTGCCCTGTTACAACACTAGAAGTGATACCATACCTAAAACTGAACGAGGGAAAATTGTGTTTATCTTGTTCCCAGTGAGCCCTATTAATTTAGAATAATGACAGCCCCAAAGTCATTCTTCTGACACTGTTGGGTAAGTTATAGGACGAATTAAATATTCTTAATTTATTGAAAGATTAAAAAGATCGTTTTAAAAGTAAGGACATGATTCTATTGCAGGAGATATCTAACCTATACGAATATATGTACAGGTTGGATATTAGGACGTGATGGTTTTTCCCACACATGCAAATTATTTTTCCTTTCACTAATAATCGGACATGTTGTCCAATGAGGGGCCATATTCATGCACATGATCGCATTTCCAACGCAGACGCAAAATTTAGGACAAAGCATCGTGGTACATAAATCTTCATCATCACTTGAAAACTGGAAATGGATATGACCATCACAAACGTCTGATCTTTGCATGCACACCTTTTTTGAACATCAAAAATGAAACGGGCACAGGAAATGTTCACATGCCATTTCATCGTTTCCACCAATACAATCAAATTTGCCATAGCATAAGAATCTTATGGGTAGACAGTATGATGTGGGACATTTATACATCCCTGGGCATTCAAATGTGCGACACAATGACAAATGGCCCCCTTGGGAACAGTTAAGTATATGTTCCATATAATCTGATTTATATATGCATGTTTGTGATCTTTGGTAACATGTATAGTCAATAAACTCATTACATATTGCCCAGTTTGGTTCGAGACCAGCTTAATCTGGTTTGCAAAAAATAAAGCAGAAGATTTATTGCGTGGGAGGTGTGCGTTGCATATTTTGAATATGAAATACAACCTCGTACATAACACTGTGAATAAAGATAAGTACAAGAACAATTCAGGATATGACCACGCTGATACATGTAGCATAAGTGCACATCCTCTCTTTTTCCATCTTTGTTGATACATGTTGATTTACAAACCTTTTTTCATCTGTAGCATCTTGACATGGGGGCAGTTCCATCACATACTTCATGTTGAAGTAAATGCTCCTCGTTAGCACACTGAAAGTGGCCTACTCTGCATGTATCTTAAATTTCTGGCGCGAACAGAACACACCATGTGATGACCTATCTCTTACATCACATGATACCGCATGAAAAAGCCTTTGAAATGTGATGCTGGTACTCCGTTTCCTGCAATAAACTGATTTCAAATGTTTAGCAAATTAAAGAGTTTTTAGGTATGATTGCTGTCCAGTTTGATTTAACCCAGAAGCTTGTATTACTCTCGTACAATTTCCGTAGGGACAATTGTTGTAGAAATGCCATTATAAATTTGTCCCATAATCTCTTCTGGATACCATGAGGAAACTTGTCAACTCTAATATCTACACTATTGCATATTTGTGTATGCATATTTGTAGTAAATTTCCTTGACAAATTAATTTCGGTTAGCGCAAAATGGAGAATTATGAATTAAAAAATTATGCAAGCGTTATCTGCAACAGACCCGTTATGTATATTTTGCTCTAGCAGATAAGGTAGGATACAAGATCTTCTTACCTTGAACCATCCAGGAAGACACACAGATGAGTAAGAGAGGATGGATAGCCATATATTCATCACATTAATGTGTGCATTTCTATCATGCCATATCTCGCATATCGCTTAACTGGGCTGGTAAGGGGATTCACATGATATTGTTACCCAATGGGCGCTTTGCCATGGATACATCAACATCATAGGAGCACAGGTTTGTTTTTCACACCATGCCGGTTGATTTTTGTTGAACACTTTACGATTATTTACACAATTCTACTTTCTGTAAAAAGCAAGATGGATGAAAAACCTCTACTCAGTAGAAACAGCTAAAATAGAATTTCAAGACATAATCTGTCAAAATCGTGATAGAGGTAAAATCCTTATTAGTATACATTAAGACTTGTAAAAGGTGTTTGATCCTTAAAATTATGACATCCCATTACTGTGGCATAAATGATGTACCACTTCAGTGGGTCAAAGGCTTCCTTACTGACAGAACACCATACGTACAGTGTGATATCATTTGTTCAAACCTTCTATCTGTTACTACTAGGGTAACACAGGGATCCATTCTGGGGCTCCTTTTCATTGTATACGTTAATGATCTTTGCAAGGTTGCAATATGGGTTAACGTCGAATACATGTAAAGGGTGACTCTCCGTAGGAGGCACTTGCTACATAAGATATCATGTGCAGCTTCAACGTTTTCAGAAAAAAAACAGGGTGCGAAACACCCGGTACAAGCACGTCCAGAGAAGACATTTTGAAGATGTCTTTGCCAAAGATTTGCCGACCGTGTTCACATGCAAGAACGTTTAATATAAGCATCTACCTTCTGCATTAACCTAAATCACATTGTCAATAAGATATGTTTAAACCAAGAGGGTCTGGCCTACGTTTTTTCAGTCGTATCACGAGCACAAATATACATAATTAGGTTGACTAAAATCTTTCTTCCAAACCATGAAATGAGACGAGGGATACCTTATGGATGAATGGGGTTATCACGGTACATTGTACGTAAGCCTGCAATTTTGAAAAAAGTTGACAATTTACAAAACACACACAAATTGCTTCACAAGTTTCAACTTCACACGTTAAGTAAATGTGTTCACTTTATTTATTTATTTATTCATTTATTTATTTGTTTGTTTGTTTGTTTATTTATTTATTTATATATATATATATTTATTTATTTATTTAGTCAATCAGTTATAGGCAGGCAGTCAGTAGCGTATTTAAAATCTTTGTTGTTGTAGCTTTGAAACAATCATGTGGTTTTTTTTTTTTAACTCAGCTGCCTCACTTCGCCCGTTGTCCATGGGAAAACCAATCAATTTTCGATTCGTCGACGTGTTATACAGTTCTGTTGAAGCATTCACAGTGACGCACGAAAATTATTCGGTTATCAGACGTTAAAATGGACTGTAGTGGAGCCTCTGTTGTGTTATGTCCACTTTAAAACTCATATTTGTTTATGTAACTTTGGTATACATCAGTTAAGGTATAATAAAGTTTGAAAGATCCCCGATATCATAGAATAGTGCATTATTGAAAATGTGATATATAGCCACCTGATGATATAAACACATAATATAAACTTACAATCCTGCATTTCCTTCCACATAATCCTAAATCAGAAGGCCCTCTGTAAACAAATGTGACTCTAAAGATAAAGCATCGAGTCATTTCATGCAGCGTGATGCTGTTTTCTTGAACGCGTTTAAACAGTGTATTTCACAGCGTGTGGTATCATACAATATTTGCATCTTTAAACCTAAATAAGATTATACGTACCGAAATATAATTCTGAAGCCTCATCAAAACAAGCACATATAACAGAGCAATTTATCAAAAGACTCTGTCCACTCCACGGCAGATAAATTGTTAGTGTTAAAGGGTTTTACAGCTGCTTCGGCAATAGTGTCATTACACTTACGGTTTTGACTCATGGCATTTTGATAAAGTTTGAATGATGGCTTTTGGGTAGGCAGCAATCATACAATTATCACTTCCCTTCCCGATATTACAATTTGAAGTTGTGGGGTCAAGAACACATGGGATATCAAATTTATACAAGTAGGAAAGATTTGATTCTCATCAAATCTGTTGTGCTTCCATAAAAAGAACTGTTTACAAATTTACAAGCTACCTATGGTCATGCATTGGCCACCATGTAAAAGACTCAACGAGTTTTTCTATCTATTACTTTGGAATGCCATCAACACTGCTTTACTATGTGTATTAAAATTTTGTTTTCCGAGTTCTTTATTTATTCTTTTGTTAGCTGTTTAAGCGATGTTGAGTTAATTGGTTTATTTACTTGTTTATTTATCATTAGTCCTTTACCGTCAATTTTGTCCGTATCTTTCTTCAACATCTGAACATCAGGGTATACCACATTCAACACAATGCTTAAAAGATAATTGGAATTTTATAATCAAAATGTTCAATATTAAGGTCATTTCATTTTCAAAGTAAATTATTGGTAATTTAGTAGAATTTACATGTGTTAAAAATGAATATTTAGTAAATTGACTGATGCTATTTCATACATCTGTCCCAGAATGCCACCTTTGGAGCCCGAACCAGCCATATCGGGATAACTGACATGTTTTGTCTTCACTCTTGCTCTTCCTGCATAGTTTGTCAATATTGAGTTGTTGGAAATGATATGTAGCATTATAAAGTTGGCAAGTTGATGCAGGAACTTGCACAGACCGTGCTAATGAAGATGTTGTGTCATTCTTTAAATATATTTTATTCACAATGATGGTAGGACTTTAAGGTTCATTTATCAGAGAAAGAATTAAGTTTTATAAGAGAGAGAGAGAGAGAGAGAGAGAGAGAGAGAGAGAGAGAGAGAGAGAGAGAGAGAGAGAGAGAGAGAGACAGAGAGAGAGAGAGAGAGAGAGAGAGAGAGAGAAATCATGTTGAAATTCCTAAAGTTAACTGTTAGTATAACTGTTTTCCTGTTATAGTTTTAATTTTTTCATTTATAATCCGAACTAGCTCAACTTGTCAGTCAGCTGATTTAGATGCTAATTATTTATACAAGAGAGAAGGAGTACATTGAACACTTTGAGCCGATCTGACATGACCTTAACAATAACAAACTATATTCATCAGACAATTATAAAAAACAATGTCAGTTTCACTACAGTTGGAACACTTACTGCACTGCAATATGTGCAGAAAATGCCTGAATGTTCAAACTGTTACGAAATATGTAAAATTCCCATGAAAAGAGAAGCGGACAGCAGTTTTCGGTGATAGTGGTGAGCCCAAACCGAATACCAGTTTAACCTTGTCAGATCCAGTAGCATTTACAAAATAGTAAGACATGCTAGTGTTCATCGTCACAAGGATCCATGACCAACAGTAATGAAATTTAAACGCATTAGAGTATCTTCTACCTGACGTGGAACAGGTTACCAACATATTGGCAGTAGGTTAAACCAGTTGTACGGGATCCCAATCCTCCCACTATGGAAAACATTCACATTCATTTTAAGTAGGCCTAAAACAAATTTAGCCCTCAATGTTAATATACAGTTAAAACAGGTTATTACCTGACCACAGTTCACAGACATCATCCAAACAATGACAGGATAATTAAGAATTTTAAGTCAGACTCCTATATTTACATTATAATTGCGTATATGTCAAATTTGAATCTGAACATCAAAAAAAGGTCTCCACGTGAACACAGGACAACTAAATTTGATACTAATATTATATTTATTATGAAATATGGTTAAATTCTTCCATGTTCCTTTCTCACTAGATAAAGCAACATAATAGGCCTAAAATTCGCCATATCCAAAAGGATGCGAAAATAGAAGGCCAGTATTGTTCAACATGATGCCTGAGAACTTATATGGTCCTTATTTCATTTTATATTTGTTGTAATTATAATAAATTTTATGTCCCAGTATTGAAAGTTTGAACAAAATCAAGGTAAAACAATCTAAGCCACAACATTAAAATACATAAACATATCTCTATGTGCTTTACTGACACTCAGAAAATACCTTAGTAACATGTCCATATAAATCAACATGATATTTCTGTAGAAAATATTGATATTTATCTTTAAAAGTGAGAAAAACCTTTTTTAATCTTATTTTAGAAAACACCTGTTTAATAAGTATGTCTATCAGCAAAATCTTTAAAATCAGTACAGTTTCTTGCGAAAGCAATTAGTCTTGAGACATAGACACCATAAGCAGGATTGATAGGAATATTACTACTTATATATGGATAATTTACTATATCAAAATTGAAATAATATCTTCTATCATACACCTTTGATTTTAATATACCACCATCATTGAATAGGAGTAGATCTAAAAATGAGCATGTTATGTTCGATTCAGTGGTTTCTTTCAGTTCCAGGTCACCAGGATAAATTGATGTAATATAATCTTTTAAATGTTTGTTGTTGACATTTAATAATCTATATATCTGAAAGTTAAATTAAATGATCTAGCATGGTAATTATTATCTTTTGCGATTGTCATTAGAAAATTATACTTGTGAAAAATAAATAAAGATTAGCCAAAAGTGGCGCAGAATTTGTACCCATGGGAATTACTATGACCTATCTAAAGACACTATCACCAAAACATATGTAAATATTATCTATCAAATATTCAAACAGATTTATAAACTCATCATATTCAAATGCATGTTGCCCATTCTTAGCAGAATCACCAAAGAAAGCATGTTTATGACCAATTATAATTTTCTGAAATTTATTTTTCTCCAAAACTATAAAAAACAATGTTTGAATGCTACGTTTCAAATCTGCATGAGGTATTGTAGAAAAGAGAGTAGCAAAATCCCAAGATGATATGAGCCTGTGAGGTGAAACATTATCTGTTTGTAAAGCGTCAAGCAAATTTACAGAATTCTTTAATATCCAAAACCCATAACTCCTGACGTTGATTCAATTCTTTTACAGTAATTAAACCAAAATTTATGTACCTTTTCTAATCCTTTAGCTAGCATAACTGACAATATTTTAGTAGAACAGAACTTAGATCCAGCAATAAAACGGAATTTATATGGGTTTTTATGTAATTTTGGAATTGCCAAATCCTTGGTAAGTTACGGAATTTTTCACTGAAAGTTAAGTTACGGAATTTTTCACTGAAAGTTAAGTTGTAGTTTTCTAAATACTTAAAGTGACCATCCACGAAATGTTCAGCAGAAAAATCAACCTTTTGATAGGTAGTAGAGTTAACCGTAGAGTCCAGTAACCCTAATTCTTTGACATCAAGATAGAACCGTTTACAAATGATAATAACATTATTGGCAGCCTTGTCAGCTGTAGCAAAAACATACTGTTCATGTTAATCATGTAGACATGCTCTAACATCAAGTTAGTTTATGAAGGACAGGATCAGGTGGTTGTTTAGTTTTTTTCGTCAGTTTATCAATTTTGCTATCCACTATACTACCAATCTCGTTAATCCACGCAGATAAAACTGAAACATCGCAATTTTCATTTTTAGCCCATGCTTAAGCATAATTCTTTATAGCTTCCATATCTATTTGTTTATCCCGTTTTCATGATATTCTGTTCTGCTCTCTAAATTTAGGACCTTTTGAAATTAAATGTCTATGGAACAGACAGAACTGCGTTGAAGCAAATCTTTTTCTCTAGTTTCAGAATATTAGGGTAAATTTCATTCTCTCTTCATTGTAATAATCGTGTTTATTTGATGTCAAAATTTGACACTGGGCGTCCAACAAGACACGTTGACACCCCTGTGGCTAACAAAATGTTATGTAGTCAAAGATTGTGTGAGCTGAAAATTTCAAACTGCACAAACATAATTAAAACGCAATGACAAATTGCTAGATCTATGCCCCCCCCCCCCGCCACGGTCTGTGTCCTTGGGATTTGTGTCAAGGTGATCCCTCTTTGAATTTCTCTCAGACCTTATGTCAGATTAAAACCATGTGCAATGAAAAGATCTATGTTAAAAACTTTTCAACTTATCGTATGAAAACCAAATTCACTAAAATGGCTCTGTGGTCTTGGGAATTAGGTCATGATCACCCACCTTGAAGCTAGTTTGAGACTTCGTTAAGGACTATAAGCATGTGCAATATGTAAGCCCTAAGCAAACATCTTTTAGAGTTGCGTGAAAACCAAATTCATTAAAAAGGCTATTTCACCTTGGGAGTTGGGTCAAAGTCACCTATCTCCAAAGTCGTCGGACATCTTAAGAAGGAATTTACCATGTACAATATGAAAACACTAAGCAAAAACTTTTCGAGTTATTACATGAAAAACAAATTCACTAAAAAGGCGGTGTGACCTTGGGAATTGGGCCAAGGTCTCCCGTGTGAAATATCAAACCTTACATTAAAAACCTTTTGAGTTTTTACGTGAAAACTAAATTAAGTAAAATGGCTCTGTGACCCTGTACATTGCGTCAAAGTCTCCAAGCTTCAAACTTGTCAAAGAGCTGGTGCAGAGCAAAATTTATGTGCAAAATTAATGCCTTATGTCGAAAACTGTTTCAGTTATAGTGTGAAAACTGTCTGGACGGGTGGTCAGACGCACGCACATACAAAGTATTTGCTATATGGGGGAGGGGGGCGTAAAATAGAAAATTACTTGGTTACCCACCTAAAAATCTACTTTTACAAGCATATATGCTGATCAGATTCCTATGCCAGAAGTGATCTGTTAAATATGTAACAATACATGTATCATGAGTATTTGCTTCTGTCTATATGTATCGTATTAAAAAGTGAATTATTAGCAGTTTGTTAAAGTGATTTGTTAAACAGTGAATCATTCACTAATTTGCATGTGAAATGTTAGAGTGATTTGATCGTAAAACAAGTATTCTTGTTTATTTGTTAAATCGGAAGAGTGAATTATAAGTGATTTTTTCAGTAATGTGTTTAAAAATGAATCATTCAGTCGTTTGCATGTGGAATTTTATAATGCTTTATCAGTGAATGATTGCACATTTGTGAAAGTGATTCTTAAAGAATAATTTTGTTTGGGTTTGTTCACAACTGAGTTAGCGATTATGGGCAGCATCGAGGTAGAAATGATGGGTCGGTTCAAAATCTTTTTATGTATCCGCGCAAAACTGTGTATGTGCAATTTTGAACCTGACAACTTTTGTTCCGTTACAAGTTGCAAAAGGTAGAATGTTTTCGTGCGAATGCGTTAAAACAAGCACGGACAAAGCGTCGTCAAGCAGACGCACATGCAAAAAAGATCTTTTTCCCATGGGCGCATCAAAGGGCGAGTCTATTTGCATGACCCTAAAAATGTGAGTCAGCCTTTAGAAAACATGCTCGACTAATATACTAGCACAGTTCACATAGACTGGAAATTTAGAAAAGAACATTCATACAGCATATATATATATATATATATATATATATATATATATCTGTGTGTGTGTGTCCTATTTATTCCCCATCCCCCACCCCCCAAAATTCTTGATGCTGATATAACATGTGACTTATATATATATACACTAATTCGTCAAGGAAGACGTTTATGTGACACTGTCAGATGCTAGAAATGTACCACTCCAAAAAGCCTTAAGCTTTGATTACCAACCGCACAAGCCACTTGATGTTTAATGTCTCAAGAAGCCTCCATGTGGTCAGTAAGCCGCACAGAAGGTAAATAGGCTGATACCCCACCGCACAATGGGCGCCAGTGCCAGTTCATGGCTCGGTGGGGTGGCTGGCCAGATAACTGACGCACTGCAATTTTAATATCAACTGACTGTCCAAATTGGGGTAAAGGTCTCTGCACTTCAGACGTGAAAGGAAGGATAAAATAAATACTTCTTCATACTGTGCATGTTCTTTGGAAACGCCATTGCAACGAAGAGAAGTAATATACCAAAATGGAACTATGAATGGCAACAGCACATTCATCCATACGTACATCATATACTTCTCTGTCAGCCTGTCTGAATTTATGTCTCTCTGTCTGTGTGTCGCGTAAAACAGAATTTACATTAGATGCCCTGAACCTAGTTTTATCTACCAAATTGACACAAGTTTTCAATCAGCGTTCGTATCAGTGCAAAAGCTGTCTGTGTGCATCTGACACTAAGGAGACTTGTTAGACTACTAAATATGGTTATCGTGGTCCAAATCTCCAGAATTCCATGATAAGCATGTTGGGATATGGCCATTGTTTCATGTGTCTCGAAAATTTGTCCGGGGGAAATTAACTTACGGCTGCTACAAGACTAAGCCACCATGTAACGAATGCATAGTAATGTACTATAGCCGTAATGTGCTTCTAGGTCCAACGGCGCGCGCTTCAACTATAAAAGCCGACAGTATATTTTATTATTTAAATACCATACTGACTAAGCACACGCCTGAAACATACAAACTACAACCAAAAAAAAAAAAAAAAAAAAAAAAAAAAAAGTGAGCCATTGTGATACTGAAACATTTCGGATCCGTCGACACGTTGCTCAATGTTACGCCCAGTGCCAGTGTATATTCTCCCACTACTGCAATTGCTTTCTTGATATGCAATACAAGTGCCTCCGGCTGTGCCCAGGTAAGAAATTAAACTGACAACTAAAGGGGTAATGTGTAAAAGGGGAAAGAACATACATTTTCAACATGTTTCAACAGATGTCCAAGCTACCAAAGGCCTACCAAAAATTAATGTGTGGTTCCGGTAACCTCATAGAAGTTACTTAAAAGGACCAACACTAAAATTAATGGAACCAAAAATAAAAAAGTACCTTTAAGCCACCCTTCCCTAATAAATACTAGTCGACCCAGGCCAGTGCGACAAACTGAGGCAGAGACCCGAGTGGGCCAAAAATGTCCGTAATTTTTTTTCAGTGGCCCAAATGTGACCTACACGGCCCAGAGGGCCAAAGGCATGCTGGAGGGGAGGGTCTAGGGGTATTACCTCCCCCTCCCCCCCCCCCGAAAATTTTGAATTTGAGCATGCAAAATGGTTTATCTGGGGAGCGTCCAGTATCATGCCTTCACAATCCCATGGTTGACAAATTCACAACATTTTAGTCATTATTGTACTGATTTGGCTATTTTCCCACCGATTGTAAAAAAAATATGATGGAAATTAGCAAAAATTAGTAAAAAATGAATTAAGAAAAAATATGGCCATGCTATTTACTTTCCATGGTGGACCACAGCATGAAAATAGCAGAAATACAAGTATGGAATCGGTAAAAATATTGCATTGCATGGGTTTGTGGCTGAAATACTTTAATAAGTTGTGAATTAAGATTCATCTAAATTTTTAATAAATTAATATAGAAATAAATATAAGCACCATAGGCGTAATTTTCATAACCCCGGGGACCTGATATATATATATATATATATATATATATATATATATATATATATATATATATATATATATATTATTTGCATGTCCCTGATAACACTTAGATACTTGAACTTTAAATATATAAAGCGTTCCCTCTCCACTACTCCCATTTCATGCATCAAGAATGATTTCACCTTATTTTGGAAAATGTTCTCACATTTATTTGATATACCCTGGCAGGTTCTGCATGGGAATAGGTATAATCATGGTACAGTAGTACCTGCGTTTATCGACCTGGCCGAATTCTGTAGGATTTTTCAAGAACCGTAATGCAACAATGTTCCAGTTCAACATGCGACAGACCAGCAAAATCACCCCACAAACAACCACCCGTAAAAAAAAAAAACATACAAGAAAACAAAAAAACGCCCCCCCCCAAAAAAAAACCTCAAAAAACTACAAAAAACAAAACAAAACAAAAAAAACAAAAACAAAACAAAAAGACAAAAAAAAACCCAAACAAACAAAAGAAAAAAAAACAAGAAAAAAAAAGCAAGAAAAAAAAAGCAAACAAACAAACAAACAACAACAACAACAACAACAACAAAATTCGTTCAAATCAACCGTAACCAAGTTGTTAGACAAATCTAACAGAAAAGCTGGTCAATGTGTGTCGTTATTTTGCAATAAAGTCAACTCAAAAACAACATTTTATTTCGAATTGTCTGGACGGTCAACGTGGCCCAGAGAAAAAGCATAGCGCCACGATGATCATGGTATCGCTAGGTTTGAGGTGTCCGTTCGCCGACTTGCCAGAGCAAACAGTTGTCAACGTACTTTTAAAAGATGACTTCCAATCTAAACTTTAATCTGCCCGCTCGGTTGTGTCTGAAGCAGTTATCATCGTTAGTTATAAATCAAAATGCAACTCGAAGGCATATGAATATTGCACGCACAATGAGCGGGAAAGGAAAATAACAGCGAATCGTGGCCACGTGTTTTCAACATGGTTCCAGGTGCACGTTCCCCGATTAACCATTGCAAACGGTCGTTATAGTACTTTTAAAACATGACTTAACGTCTTAACTTAAATCTGCCTCCTAGGTAGTGTCTGAAGCAGTTATCATCGTTAGTTACAAATACAAATACGACAAGGCACGCTCGATCACCATTTTGAATATTGCGCAATTAATGCATTGATTGCGGGACAGTTATCATCGTTAGTTATGAATCAAAATGCAACACGAAGGCATATGAGTATTGCACGCACATTGAGCGCCCATTTAAACATGGCGCAACGCATTATGGGAAAGGAAAATAACAGCAAATCGTGGCCACGTGTTTTCAGCACGGTTCCAGGTGTAAGTTCCCCGATTTACCATTAAAACGGTCGTGATAGTACTTTTAAAACATGACTTACCATCTTAACTTAAACCTGCCCGCTAGGTTGTGTCGTTAGTTACAAATCCAAATACGACAAGGCACGCTCGAGCGCCATTTTGAACATTGCGCAATTAATGCATTGATTGCGGGACAGTGGAGAAGGTTGCCCCAATAGTGGATACAGGTCCGAAAGTACTGGCGAGTTTTTATATAAGTTGTAATAAATGCCAACACGCCACTGGAACAGTCCTACCCATAAGATTTATTCAAATGTCCGATGCATTGTTGTGTCACAATAAGAATGCATGCCAATTACACATAATTTTTACATGGCATAACCTCCCATTTTATCCTTAAACTAAGATACAAGAGGAAACCTTGCATTTATTAGGACTGGAACTTTTCACTTACTATGAAACATTTTGCTCATTCCACATGCTGACGGCATGGCAAAAAAAAAAAAAAAAAAAAAAAAAAAAAAAAATAGCCAACCAGGGTGCGAGGACGTCTTTGGTCTATTCTCCTGAGGTTGTGTGTAGTCACATGTTAATAAATCTGCTCAGGAGAGCTATGGTCCCAGCTCAGGGCTAATGATTGCTGTCACACGTTTCTTGCACAATTTAACGTAATGTTTAGTCACATCCTTTTCATTTCATAGGGAATGTTCCGCTTGTAGAATTGCAGCAGCAGTTTTTTGATCGGTCGGTGCAACGTGTTAGAACCCATACAGAAGCTATTTTTGAACCAGATATAGGCCTAGCAATGTGAAACGTGGAACAAAATTATATTAGATTAAGGGGCGCATATAACAGAAACATATTGGAGAAGAAATTTAAAAAAGCACCAACTGATGCAAAAATCTGATAGCAAATATAAATATTTCCACAAGAGTTAAAAATATCCTTTAAAAGAACTGAGCACAAGAAGTGAATACTACTCCATTTCGGCCGAAATGCATTCAAGTACCATCCCAGAACACCGACAAATATACTACATAGTGAATTGCAAGTATTAGAAGTTCAGTTCTTAAAGGAATGTCACGCTTAGATTGTCTATAAAAAAGTAAAAAGCAGACCTGTATCAATATGCAGGTCACTATTATATTGCTGGCAACCCTGTACACAACGGCATACTATTTAAACCTGTCATTACTGAGGGCTATAGAGACCCTAACAATTGTTTAAAATGTGTGATTAGTGTTGAATATTCGTCATCTGTACAATGCTCCCGGGGAATTACATCTTGAATATAAAATACACAGTTTCCTTTTCCAGTTAAAAAGCGACATTCCCGTATATATATATATATATTATATATATATATATATATATTTACAGTGAAACCTCATTATGACGACACTCAAATATCCGACATATTCAATATAATGATACAAATTTTCATGGGAAAGAGTTTATTATTGTTATTTGACACATCTATCTGACACATTCAGTTATCCGACACATTTCGTAGGGAACAGATAGTGTCATTTTAATGAGCTTTCACTATATATATATATATATATATATATATATATATATTTATATACATTTTTCACACACTGAGGCACAGACACACAGATATATATATATATATATATATATATATATATATTTATATATATATATATATATATCTGTGTGTCTGTGCCTCAGTGTGTGAAAAATGTCGAATTATCCCATACCATGCAGGGAAGAATGCAAGATCCAGTAACTTAACATTGTACGTTGCCTTTATTACCATTATGGCAGCTTCAGCGTGTTGACAGCTCGTGGAGCCGACATCCGTGCACACTCAGGAAATATTAGTGTGGTAACGGAGGAGAGTGGATTTCATTCTATGACAGCGAAAGAAGCGCGAAGTTGCTCCAGAAAAGCAGTGCATTCACAGTCGGGCTTCTCCTTAATATAAATGTTCATAGTTCTATTGCGTTTTGATTTCTTTTGAGAACAGAATAGCTGTATTGCTTTTCGATTTGTTTTGAGAACAAAAATTGGAAATTACCGATAAAGATTTTTTAGTTTGCCCTAAAATGTTAAAGCTTGCTTGGCATTTTGAACATTGTCGTGTGTCATTATGACATCTTGGACTAAGTAAAACATGGCATAATTTTATGCAGTTTGCAGATAAATTTTGTTTCAAGTAATACAAAATACGCTACATACAAAGTACTCCTGTCGGGGACAACGCAGTCGTCCATATACGTTGTACATGTATTGAAGTAGGCCGAGTATAGACCACTCACTATCGGCATAACAGATGTGGGCGTATACTCTCCTACCTGATGCTGGGGTCGAGGAAACCAAAGGACTCGGAGATAACCGCCTGGGTGTCAATGTTGATTTAGTTGCGACCGGGTCTGCAAATTCTTTTCATGACTTTCAGAGACCTTTTAAAGTTTGCGATGATAGCATGGATTTTGACATTTGTCCCTTTTCTCATTCTCCTGTTATTTTAGCTTTTCACGGGTGTGTTGAGGGGCGAAAGGAGGGAATTCCTTTTCGATTCGAGCGATACGACTCCGCAGATACAATATACTGGGTGGCTGACAGTCTGTACCTCAAAGTTTGGTGCGTCTTGATCTCAGAACCACAGTTTCCTACGTCATCTCTGACAATTTACACGTAACGCTAAATGTGCTCTTTCACCACTCAAAAAAAAAAGCATGGAGCTTATCAACTTGCTCGGCCAAAAGAGGGTATTCAGGTCAAGTGGATAGGAGTGCTGTGCTACCCCCTATCGCAAGGCAAGAAATTGACAGGAAGAAGGGCAGATTCATGTATCAAACAGGAACAAATAAGGTTCTATGACAAAAGTTACTGCTGGAGACAGGGAAATTTTCAGAGAATTCGTTAACTAAGTTTTAAACAAACAATATACTAAACATAGTTAGAAAAAAATCAATTTGTTGGTCGAAAAAGTTTTCTTTCTGGATGGCTATGTAAAATAACTGGTTGAAATACCCTCATCATGGCGGAAGCATAGTTCCGTTGCATTGGAACCGAAGGTACCATAGCGCGTCTGCAGTTCATACAGTTGAATGTGAAAACCTATTTATTTGGTCGGGTGGTTGGTCTACTACGCAAGTGTGTCCTTTTGCTGGCAAGTGAACGCGCATCAACATGTGATGGAGGAGCACTCGAAACTACACACATTACCCCTTTCACTCAGAATATCCTGAATACCAACTAATCAGACTGGAACCTATCCGTCTTCTTAAAAACACTTTACTTGGACACATATACGCATATGTTTTCCTGCTGTTGATTTATTTCAGTTTGACAAAGAATGACTGCATGTATTATGATTGGAACAAGGAGTAAAATTAATAGCAGTCCTCGATTCAACTTCAGTTCAGCGCGATACGTACATACATACATACATACATACATACATACATACATACATACATACATACATACATACATACATACCGACAGACAGGCAGACAGAGACAGACAGACAAACGACTGACAGACAGGCAGACAGGCATGCAGATATACATGATGGACATGTGTATATATCTGTGTGTACGCAGGGCCATGCTTGCTCCCGTGCCATGAAATGAAATGAAGTTTATTGATTGCACCGCATAAAATTTGTACCAATCTGTCATGCATGTAACAGATACACACAGTGCATAAAACATACAAATTACATGATGCCAAACAACACAATGCAACAGAAGAAAACAAGACAAAAAAAGAAAATAAATAGATAGATAAATAAATTAATAGATAAACAGATAAATAAATAAATAAACAGATGGATAAATAAATAAATAAACAAACAGATGGATAAATAAATAAATAAATAAATGAATAAATAGATAGATAGATAGATAGATAGATAGATAGATAGATAGATAGATAGATAGATAGATAGATAGATAGATAGATAGATAGATAGATAGATAGATAGATAGATAGATAGATAGATAGATAGATAGATAGATAGATAGATAGATAGATAGATAGATAGATAGATAGATAGATAGATAGATAGATAAATAAATTCAATCGACCAAAAGCTGCTTGCACTCGGCATTAGAGGTGTTATTGACTGTGCATCAAACTTATCTATAAGGACGTCTGGCGCATTGCAGCACAGTCTTTCAAAAGTATTTTAAACATTGATATGAATACTGTATCTTCCAACTTCATAAAAAATATAAACACATTTTGATCCTTTAATGATGCCGCGTTAACGAAAACGTTATGTATCTTTTCCAGAATACATTCTTTTGGCATATCGTATTGTTTACAAGAAAGAACAAAGTGATAGTGTCTGCAATATTTTGGCAGAGCGAGCAAAGTCTTTGGTTTACAGAATCTTTGTCTCGACATCTGTGTCTACCAGTTCATATTCATAAGTTCTGTGTACTTATTCATAATCTAGTAATATATTTCTGAATATAAAAATTTATGATCACCTGTAAATACCGTTTGAGTTTCATGTCAGGTTTGAATAATTTGTCGGTTTTTAAATTTAGAATCGTCAGCTTACCGCATATTGTTTTCCATTGATTTTGGAAGTTCTTGGTTATTTGTTTCTAAAAGAGAAAGGACTGAAAATCGCCTTAATACATTTGATGTTTGTTCCAAAGTTCTTGTAAGCCAACTGTACGCAAAGTATTTTACACTGACTTAAGTGAGCTAGATTGATTTGTTTAAGCTATCTCAGCATGGCGTTTGTGTGCATTGAAAAGAAACGAATTTTGATCCATATCCAAAACTAGAAACCAATTTTTACAGACACATGCGATTACGTTTTGTGGTAAAAGGCACTTTCCCCAGTCAACCATATATGGTTATATTACTTGCTTTGCGATGAACACCAATAGGATACTTCAGAAATTGCATGTAGATTATTTCAAAACATATTTTAGAATATCCTGCAATATTGTCTTGTTCTAAGCTTTTGGATGGTATAGGCTTTCCAGAATATCCGCTTTAGTCTAGTTAAAGATCTATTGGATTGTTTGCAATAGCTTTTCACGGCAAAACGTTTCCCAACATTCTACAAGACGACATCTTGCAAATAAATATCGTCATTCCAAAAAAGCCCTTATGTTGCTGGGATAGATTTCCGAGGCACACACGACGAGAAAAAAAATGGATGGCAAATATGTGGTAAAGATCTGACAAAACTGAGTGATTTTAAAATGTAATATCCAACGTGAATGTTTTTCTTCAACTGCTCATTCGATGTGTGGAATTGCTTAATAGCTCGACGTATATTTCCCCTCAAATACAAATACTGCAGTTTGCATTACTATTTGAACGCGACACTTGAACTGTATTCGGTTACTTGACTGGCATCTTTTTACAGAAAATGAATCAGGTGAAAAGAAACCGTAAAAATGCATATGTTCATTTGTTACACAACAATCCAAAGGCACTAACGTTGTGCACTTCTGCGTCTTCATAATGTTAAATGGAAAAAAAAAATACTATGTAATTTGCTGTACATTGGACACGAAAGGTTTTGTACGGCATTTTTGTATTGTTAACTTGTTTGCATTCGAAATGCTGGGGATGTTTTGTAGCCCTTAATATTCGAATATTAGCATGGTTGTGCTTGGATGTTTGTGCTTAACTTTATTATCTATATAAGTTCCTACCACCTGTAAGATATATACATTTTGAACAGTTACAGTACAGCAAGATAAGTAACGGACAAAAAAGGTGTGTTAAGCCGTATAATCATGTTTGATACTACGACAGAACTAATAAAGGACCCTAGCTCATATGAGGTAACCTTACCGATGAAACAAATGTGGTCCTCGTTTGACTTATGTTTGGATCTCTTGTTCCTAAAATTATCAATGTTTTTAAACAAGTTGTGCCTTTATTTAGCGTTCAGTAAGGGAGCGTTGAACTGAATAATAATGTTTGAAAGAATGACCACCGCGCTGACGCAAATATTGTAAGCTGTGTCGAAAAGACACTGCTGACAGACTTATACTCTGTGACTCAATGCAATGTCGACAAGACACTGCTGACAGACTTATGCTCTTTGGGTCAAGGCAAAATATTGAATAAATTTTTTAACACATCTTTCAAAGTTGTGGTAGTATTGCATCGAAGGCAGCTCTGCATTTTTATGAATTCATATAGAAGACGAGTAAGCAAGCCAGCATTGTCAGAAAATATATGTGTATTCACCTGTAATCATGGACTCCACATTACATTTTGCGAATATCACAAATTAGAATCTAATAAGGCGAAAAAAAAAAAACAAACAAACAAACAAACAAACAAAAAAAAAAAAAACCCGATCAAATAAATAACAAACAGAACAGCTGAATGCAGACATTGCAAAGTTATGAAGATTGTGATATAGCTTCGGATGTGGGTATTTTTTTTTAATCACGTAGTAACATTCAATTACAATTGCTGGCATATTTCATTGTGAAGCATTGGTCAATGCAAACAGTCGTAGCTTGCCCAAGGATGGTCACATATAGTTGTTTTAAAAATAAAGGGCGGATAGTTTTAGCTCTTTGGATTAGCCACAGATCATAAAATTTATCGGACTGAAAGGTGACGCGCATGTTCTTTTTACGCTCAGGTATATGAATAGCCTGATGGGATTTACTTTATGGTCCTAAAAATTCATGACAAGAGCAAACTCTCAGCTGTGTTACAAAATTGGTAATAGTAAAACATCCAACACTTGTATAATTTTCTTCCTTAAAGTATTAGAAATTGAACCAAACACAATGTACGCCATGAACACAATATTGCCGGATGGTAAACAGACTCTGATCATGTTCTATTGTTGTCCTAAGGTAGCTGGAATTACAATTGGACCTTTGTCTGAGACTAATCAGGCAGAATTATCCGCCTGCAGCAGTAATTTGCACAAAGCATTCATTTTAATATATTTATCATAGCACAAGTACTATATAATGATACCTTAGGGTTGACATTCGGACATCCATTCATGCCTAGAAGTTGACGGCTGTATCAGTAATATGATCTTAACCTATCTGAAGAGCTGGTACCTACGGCTTGCAGCTTCTGGAAGAGTATGTCGTGATCAACTGTGTCGAACGCTTTTTGAACATCAATCAGCATCATCCCAATGTAATAGCCTGTGCTGCTTGAGTCCTAAAGTAGTACGACAAGTGCAGTGTGCCGTTCAGTACAGCCGTAACTCCTAAACCGAGATTGGGATTCAAGAAGAATATTATGCTCGTGAACATTTCAAATGCTGACTAGATTAAATAGTTATGGTAAATGGATGGTGTTCAAGAGCTCAGCAGTCAGCCGTGTTTCTATGCTGTTTTGAAGCCCAATTTGGTTGATTGTGGGAACTTGGTCTAAGCTTCTATGATACTACCCATTGAAAAGACACCAAACCTCTATCAACCTTAATTTTGTCCACTGGTAAAAACATACCAGTCCATAACAACTTGATTCGAACAGTTTTTGCCTGTTGAAATATCCCTATTAACTCCCCTGGTGCAAAAGATGGTCATGTGGTCGTAACTCTTTAAAGACTGGCAAATCCTTTTTGTGTTAGTGACTAGGGAATGGTCAATATATGGTCTCGATTTTGTAATAAATCGGTGTATTTTAAAGAAACATGCAGTAACAGTCAATAGTAGGACTGGTTTTGTCGTGGTGCCAGGCGATGTTGAAATTACCTAGCACCATGACTTTTGAGTCTATTATGAAAGTTGATATTAGTGTTTTAAAAAGAAAAGTAAAATCATTATGCTTGGTTAGGAGAGCGATAAAATGCCCCCTATGTTAGTAAGTTTTGTTTCTAGTAACAAAAGTACATTTGAGTAGAATCGTCTGTTGTCCTAACACACACAGCAACACCAACACACATAAGAGAGAGAGAGAGAGAGAGAGAGAGAGAGAGAGAGAAGAGAGAGAGAGAGAGAGAGAGAGAGAGAGAGAGAGAGAGAGAGAGAGAGAGAGAGACATTTTGGTCTCAATTATTACCATCCACATGGTTTGATCTGCACAGAAAGTAAAACAACAACTAGCATTTTATGCTCCAAAAAGAGGGGATAAACATAAAGGCCAAACCTTCAAGGTATAGATCTGCATTTTAATCATTTCGCCTATATAACCACACGGCGTGCAGACCCTTTGTCATTTGAATGTTGCAGGTTTTAGTGGGTTATCAATTTAACTTCTTATATTTAGGTACATGGTTTAAAGGGAGATCTGCATGCACATGGGGCACGCAATCTTTCGTTAAATTTCAATTTATGATCGACCAATAGATGGTATAATACCGAACTAGCTGGGTAGATAGAAAGAGACAGTGACTGAGAGAGATATAGAGATCAATAGCCCTATTGTATTTATACTCGTTTCTTTTATATTAGTGTTTTTCCCATACATCTCGATGGGAGACATGCTTCGTGGATTTAACTTACCGCCGGCATGGTTCAAGTGGATTGTTTATGGCGAGACCCCTACGCCAAGGTGGCAAGACCAATACAAATCAATACCAGTCACCATTCCTTGGTTTCTCACAACACCAAAAATAAAGATGAAGCATATTGGGTTCAATTATTGGAGATGGAAACCATACAGACCATACTTATTTCAAAAAGGCAGTTCGGACAGGAAAAGGCGCATGAGAATACATGGAAGATGGAGTCCACTTGCTAATCTCACCGCAATGCGTTTGCAAGTCGAAAGCAGTGGCAAATCGGCGACTAGAGTATGTTCCGGGCCGCGTGGTACAGGAGTATGCCATATGTATGATTTGCATTCTGCACAACTGTTTAAACATTATGGACAGTTTCACTTGAGTCGCGCGAATTCCATTTGGTTCGCTTTGTTATCCGTGTTATGGTGTATTTTATCAGTTACTGGAATTCCAGGTACGTAACGCCTATTGCGTATTTAGTTTACCAGTTCAATAATCAAGAGGTACGGCCTTTGTCAGTATTTTTAGTTTGCGTTCCCTTGCAGTAGCTGCAGCTCGACTTAATTGTCAACGCAAAATATACGCACATGAGATGCGACGTTAGAATCCTTTTATGACAATTTTAAATCTCTCTCGTTGCTCCAAGTAACCGTACCTGATGTTTAATCACTGAAACTAGGTAAACAGTGCCGTTCATTTTATTGGGTTGGTGCATTTGACATTGTCTTTGTTACCCAGCCACTTACACTATAACACATCAGTCTTACTTCATTCAGGCGAACCGACGATTCTGCATTTGTTTCAATAAAATTAAGCATACAACCTAACCTGGTGTTTTGCGAAATATTAGCACATATTTGCCCCCGAACGTTCAACGCAATAAACTCACGGAGCATTATAGCTATACAATGTGTAAGCACTTCATGGCAAGTAGAATCAAGATTTTCTATTATATATATGTGTTGAGAATTAACTCTGATATTGTAATTGGTATTTTAAGTTTCCGGTAGGTCTAAAATGTGCGATGTATAACAGCTTTAGCAAAAGTCATAAAAAGAATATTGCACATCTTCATCTTGTTGACAGGAAATATACTGGTCTTTATTGCTGTTCTTGGTGTCAAATATATGAGGACCCCAACCAACCTCTTACTACTGAACATGGCCGCTGCTGATCTGATAATGATTACTTTTAGTGCGCCAGAAAAGGTACGGTGCATATTTATTTTATACGGAAACATTCTTGTCCTAACCGCTTTAAACATAATTGGCTCGTGTTAAATAAGTCTCCAAGTATTCTATATTTGTTTCAAATGGAAAACAAACCAATTAGAATGTTGAAAAATAACTGACCTGTTTCAAGACTGGTATATGTGTACGTATTTGAGAACATTATACAGCCATATCAACACATCGTTTTAGCATTTTTCTTGACACATCTACTCAGCTTAGCAAGAAGATACAAAGACATACAGGCATGCTATTGGTAGTATCGCTGTTTGTGACACCAACGCGTAAGGCTACCATGGGTGTATTTGCTTGGATTCTTAGTCAAAGTGCCAGGGCAATTTACATCACCAACAGGCTACTGCGTTACAGAATTATAACGCAAGTTTACCTTTAAAATATGTCTTTTGAGTTACAGCATTTTATAGCAAGCTTACTTTCCAAACCTCTCTCAAATATTCTGTTTGTCTGTCTATTGATTTATATAATTTATAATCATAGCTGTTTGTCGTACTGTCATTGGACTGCTATACTTGTTTTTACTCAGACTTTACCGACAGACAAAAAAAAACTTGCAGTTTCAATTCCTTTTTCCGCTTACAATATTTGAAACAGCAAATGTTTACTCTATCATATATATATCTGAACGTAATCCCACGAGCTTCATATATTCGACTGAAAACATACATTTATGGACATATATTTTGCAATGTGATCAAAGCCAGTTGTGGATGATTGTCTAAACATGAGTTCCCAATATGAGGGCAAAAATAAAGACATGATAGCCCACATCTCCCACCTAAAATGGAATGTCAAGGTTGAAAGCCGTTTACATAGAATGAACCATCGCTTCATAGCTAAGTAAATATTTGTTTGGGGATCAGGTAGAGATCGGCACCAGCTTGATTAAAATCACCCAACACAACTGGGGGGATAATCTTGTGCAGATTCGGTTCAGTTGTGAAAAGAAACACTCAAGTTCCTTCCCCGCGCTTTGTTGTAGAACATAATAGTAATGATGATGATGATGATGATGATGATGATGATGATGATGATGATGATAATAATGATAATAATAATAGCATTAACATACGACATTAGTGCTGATTTCGTGCTTGGAAAGACGAAATCCAAACACACAACACTAGGTTTGATGTTAATCTGATTAACCGTGTGTGGCAAAAAAACATGTAACATCGAAGATAAATATACTATCGCCTAAGACGTGAATGAGTGGACACTTACTTTAGAAAATCAAGGGTGGATAATATTACACGTTTCCCACAGATAAACATCAGCACTTGAAAATACTCAATACTCTATACCAGATGACTAAAACTTTAAGTGAAATTAATGACTTCAATTTCTATTCTCCATGTGCACTCAATTTGGTGGTCTTTTCGTTTACCTGAAAGGAATAATGGGAGATACTGTGCAGGTTCAATGGACAGATTAATATATACTTATTTATGTGGATTGGAATAAATATTTGTAGACATTGTGAAATGACGACAGTGTGACTATTAATTTAGTAATTTATGTTGTAAAAAATAATTTTGTCAGAGACAGTGATGGATCTTTCCACAGGTTAACAATATCCTTACCTGAGACAAATATAAAGATATTCTAAACAGCACACATTGCAGGTTCATTTATTTTACCATTTTATGTATTTGCTGATAAGAAGATGATGGAGGAAATTTTCACCGGTGCCCTTTGGTACACGTCCAGTTCCGTATGTGGTGTAATGTCCTTCCTACGACATATATCGATCGGGACTACGATTTTGGGTTTTGTTGCTGTAAGCATGGAAAGGTGAATACACCTTAAGAAAGCATTAAAATGTGGTTAAATGAAAATAAATTAAAGTTTTAAATAGCATTAGTAATATTAATTATTAAATAATCTGGTATAGAGTATAAAATGGTAAAGTAAAAACATGGCCTAAATATCTCTCTTTATATTACTGCTTGAATTAGTCTACCAGGCTGAAATCTCTACCAGTGGAAGTAAGTGAAGAACACAAACTGTCATGTGGGCCAAAATTATTAACACACAAATGTCTGAACTACAAAGTGTTCAAGAGAAGTTCGCCTCAGTAGAGCATGGCGTGTTCCAGAATTGCAATAAAAATCCCAACCTCACCATCAAATCAAAACTAAATTATTCGACCTGAGGTTTTTTACTATCTGAAAGCGGTGTCAAATATAATTCAAAATAGATTGTGCTACAAAACTGAAGACTATTCCGGCTATAGCTTATTCCATGGATCGAGAGCGGTAAAACGTCCTTATTTTCTGATTGATAAGGAGGAAAATAAGTATTTTACGGCTCAACAAACCATGCACGGCATAACAAATGTATTCCATGTGTGATACCCCTGTATTGTTTGCTCACTCTACGTTTTTACCTGATGAAAACACGATTGTCACAGAAGCATAGGATTTTTGAAAATTAATGTATAAAAGCACATTAGAGGTGGTTTAAAGATGTTATAAGCTCATCCCAATATACAGGGTGTTTGACGTTTGGGTTCCATTCTCCATCAAAAAAGCACCAATCATGGCAAAATGTGTTTCATCAGTACTCACAGAGTTTCTAAATATCCAAGCGACCGCGAAAGTACATGACAGTACATTTGGTCATATTTACATATTTATTCACAAATAGAAATGTTGCAAATTTTTTCCGGAAGGTACTCTTAGTTTAGGTTTAACACCAGATATGAGCTTTCACATTTGTAAGTCTGATGGGCACAGGTTAGCTATATATTTATGTGAAATGCAATTGGAAAGAAGGGCTTTCTTGCCGTTAATATTTTGTAAGAAATGTGACAACTAGGGAAGAACAGTGAAGCCAATCCTTCAAGTGCACTTGTCCACCGTCGTTGCAAGTGGCTGCAGGAGGGAGAGTTCCTGTCATTTGTACAGGTTACCTTTCGGAGAGGTCAGTACATGGGCAAACTTGATTGTATTTTGTTCTTGTATGTACTTTGTAAATAAATATATGTTAAATCATTTTAAGGTGTCTTGCAATTTGCTACCCCATCTGGGCAAAATCATTCTGTACAGTAAGACATGCATATAAGGTGATTGCTGCCGTGTGGGTAACGGCCATTTTACTTTCTTCGCCATCAATATATTTCAAGGTATGTATATCAGTCAACAGATTCCCATACCTGTTTAAATACAAGCGATACAGAACATCCAACTATATATCCATATTTTACTCAAGTGACAGCAAGTGGCACATGTTTCATGTAGTTTCACCCTAACCCCTACCCCCCCACCCCCCACCCCCTCCAAAAAGGGTAGCATAATTCAACCTCTCCACCATTCATAGCTAATTCGGTCACTGTCACAGTCTAACTCTATAGTTTGAAAATACAGCATTGTCTTGCGCTATGCAAAAAAATCTAAAAAACAATCTAATGTCTCTGCGGCAAAATAATTATAGGTGGGTTACCACAGTTCAACTAGAAAACATGTTTCGCAGCACCAAATTTCCGGACAATTTATCTTTTGAAATGGCGGCTGCTTGCCTTTACCCCACATATAATAAGACAAATAACTTAAATTTAAAGAATATGTGAAGTCAAATAATAACAGATGAAAAAAACAAATATTGGGAAACAACTACGTGCTTATAACGGTAACAATTAGTGAATCTACATGACGTAGTATGGGTGGTAAAAATACACTAATTCGATTTCCATGAGAAAAGTTCCGCATGTATTCAAAATTCTTCTCATAAAGGGGATACCAGCTAAACCTAAATAAAACAAAAGTTAAAGCACTTAATGGCTGCCGTGAATTTTTAACTTACACAAACCAGCTTGACCTCCATGTATCGACTGACAGAAGGACCGATCAAAAAGATCTTAGACTGGTCGTTCTAAACACAGAATAACCAAATTGAACACCAAAACTGACAAATTCTTTCACGGCAAGGATGTTGTTCAGGAAATGTTGCTAAGAATATAATTTGTCTCCTAGGTTCGTACGATCTGTCCCAGCCAGGTGGAAATGAACGTTAAAATAGCTCTTTCCAGTTTATAGAAAGTCAAGAATTGACCTTTTAATTTTGAGTCTGTACCATTGTCCTTATCCTATTTTTCTTTATTATTAGCACATCCACCACCACTAGTAACATCATAATTATTATGGGGTCTAAACTGAATTATGTAAAGCAACGTGGCCAAATACCCACAAATCATGAAACGATGGACCCGTGTGATACTTAATCTCAAATTATGACGTTGCAGTTTGCTTCTTTTTTGTTAGCTTTCGTAAATAAGTTGTGTTCAAATAGTCATCAGACGTTTCTTTGTTTTTGAAAATTAAGAATGTAGAATTAATTAAAACAACATATTTTTATACCTTAGATATGTAAAGGGCCGTCTGATAATGTCTATTGTAAGTTTAATTTGCAACATTGCGTTGTTGAATTTAACCTGGAAATTTCGATTTAGGGCAGCATTATCCTGATAAAAATAATTTGTTTGTTGGGATAAGTTGCAAACTTTAAACTTAAACATTTCAAATAAGTATACAATTGTTTGAGTTATGCCCTTTCAAATTATTAGTATAGTATATTGTGCATTTGCAGATTGTTATGAAACATCCAAGTGAAACGGGTGTCCATTATCGATGCCAGGTTCGCCAGTTTCAAGGAAAAGTCTTCCTTCACTATGTCTTGTGTATGTTTTTGGGCTTGCCGACCATACTAATGGTTGTGCTCTACATAAAAATTTGCACTACACTATGGGCTAGTGTAATATCGTCGCAAAAGCTTCAGCAATGTACACAAGAGTACGTGTGTACATATCTTGTTAAAACTGAGACACATGCCCCTTTGTAGTAGGCATGACTTTAGCAACGTTGTTCCATACGTGAATGTTCTTTTTAAATGCGTAAACATGACCCAGCTGAGTTTACACCATTAGTACTTGCTCATTTCCTATCACGTTAAGGGCTTTTGGTCCTGACACATTTGGTAAGCGGTTTAGAGTTGGTCTGGATTTACTTGGTGTTCCACACAGTCCCAGTTGCTGAATACTTCATGCTTCAGTGACTTTATATATCTTATTTTATTATTGTAATTTTTTTCGTTTTGGGGAAATATGAACAATGGGGTTTCATTGAAAATAGCTTATTTTTTTACAGTAGAATCGACTTTTTCCTTGTATGCATGAATAAAGTTGAATAATTTTCGACTTTACTAAAACCATCCACTATACTCTCGTCAAATGTGATTTATCCCTAAAACCGGCGAAGCGATCCTCCTCAAATTTACTAGGGACGTACTATAGGCTCATCAGATGGTCATGCGTGAGGTGTATGTTATTTCATAACAATTCGGGGAGTCCATTTCGGGGAAAATGCAATAGTGTTTTCTCTTAAACTAAAGAGTACAGTATCGTTGCGCCGCATAGCAATACGTCTGCTTACATAGTGCCCTGCGTTATTAAGCAAGTAATGCTAATTTGTTTCTATACTGAGTGTTTTTCTTTATACTTTTGTTGTTGTTGTTGTTGTTGTTGTTGTTATTGTTATTTTGGTATCGGTCACTAAAAAGCAAGCTGAAGGTATATAAACACTGGTTAATGTACCTTAACTAGATGTCTACCTGTTCGGTTTCTAAGTAGTACTGTTGTTGTTTAGTGCTGATTGAGAATTAGTTTTACAATATGTATCTTTATGACTCAGGATACACGTTTGTGCTCACAGTGTGGACATTTTACTTTAAATAGATATATATGTGTTTGACTCAATTATGTTGTCCATATTAAAAAAAGTGTCGTAGAGGTAACCCTTACTTTCTTTCCACAGAATGTAATTCAGTTGGTGCACGTACTGTTGGTGTCATGATTTTATATAAAGAGTAATCCATAAAAATTAATGTTAACACATTAAATGTAATAATAATAGCTGGAATGGTCTCAAGTATAGCAATACTGTGCAGCTGTCATTTAATGCTTCAGTTTTTAAGTCATTTAGGGTTGGTGTTGTCTGGTACCTAAACACGTATAATCTAGAAAAATAGGTTCTTGTCAAGGGAAAAGACAGTCAGCAAGTGGATCACCAAAAACTTGTTGGTTTTAAAAACTATCATTTTGTATAACTATGCAATACAACAGAAACTTGCACGTTTCAAATTTACAAGCATAAAATGTCAGAATGAGCCGATAATTACTTTGCTATTTCAAATTTTTATGCTGACAAATAAAACAAATCATGTTCTTTTCTTTGGCTGTTTTGTTAGCTCTGATTGCAGTGTGTACTTTTTTTGTCCCGAAGTAGGTTTTAAGCAAGTGTTATTAGTTTAGTCTTGGGAGATCTGTTATCCAAGTGCCAAAAACCTTGTTATAAAAGTTGCAGCCAAATTGGACAATCTTATGTGAGAAATAAAGCATAGATTCAGTTCAGCACATGAACGTGTTGTTTGACCAGATATTTGGGACACATTGAGAACTCATGGCACAAGTTTTGCGCCACAGAGCCACATGCGAATTGTTGGAAGAAAAACAAACATTAAACTGCCAACAGCTATTTCTACACTTTAAAAGGGGTCTGATATTTGATAAGTTTGCCACAAGTCCGGAATATTATTGAACAATTAGATGACAAGATTGAAATGCTACTCAACTTTAGAATTTTTGGGTCACCCCCGTTTCAAAAACATGTGGTATTTACATATATTTATCAATCGTATACAATTTTAAATCTTTGTAGGTGCTAATTTCAAAATATCAATTTGGTTTCATACCTGTTCTTTAGCATTAATTGTCATTAAAATACGAATGCATATTCTGGCGAATCAATTAATATGTCATTTTCCGTCTGTTACATGCATACACATATTTTTTGTCACAATATATTTTTCTTAAAAAAAATTATATCATATTTTTGCAGCATCTTTTACCCGGCTTTTTATGTTGGCATGTGTCATAGTAGGATATATATGTATGTATATATATGTAAACATGAATCAAATCATAATTGGCAGGCACTAAAAGACGAAATTGATAAAAACAAAAATATTGCCAATACCTCCGATTTCTTTCCATACTACACATATGAAACCTTTCCTCATAAATTGACACTTGGGTCAATCTCCTTCCTACGTTACACTGATAGGGATTCTTAACATTTTTTCCAATTCTCTCGCTTTAGTGTGTAAAAGATTCGTTAGATTAAATAGAATTCAATAAAGATATAACAGTTTATTTCCAGCTAGTTTTGTTCCGTTTATAGGAGAAAGGATATTAATTTCTTTTTCAGGTCTGTGACCAAAAATGCCGTGAGAAAGAAAGCGGAAATATCAGGGGGACTACGCATTAGAATTAGAGTATGTTCCATACTATTGGTATGATAAGAAACCTGCATTTTTCTTTCTGGCTCCCTGCCCCCCCCCCCCCCCGCTTTTTTTTTTAGCAGACAGCCATCATTAAATTAGTGACAAATCCATGCAAAACTAATACATGACACAACTATTGAATTAATTAAGTGATTAATGGAAGAAAGAGTATATGCAGAGCTGCACAAAATGCACAGTAATGGTGTGTACATAAATGCGGTACATAAGCCTTCAGGATAAGATTAATTTTCCGGAAAGAATGCATTACACTAATGAGCTTGGCGCCATTTTTAATTATGAGTCACCATCTACAAGAACCATTTGAAGATGTCATAGTTTTCACATGTTTTGCTAGGTATTTTGTTTTGACTGAGACTGAGAGTAAGAGCAAAGGGAAGTCAAAAACAAAGAAATCAGATGAAAATTGCACCATGATTATTTGTGACGCATTTTTGTGTTAGGGTCACTTGATTCGGATCCATTTTGCTTAGGTTATGGTGGCTTTACACAATTACTACTGCTTGATATGCCCTTTTTTCCAAAAAACTTTGCACTGTTTTACTAGAACATTGGTCCCCAAACGTAACGGTGCGGTACAACACACCAGCATGTGTCCCCTGGCGTCAGTTTGTTTCGACCTTCTAATTTGTAATATGACACGTACGCACAATTGGTACAACATTTGTTAAAATAAAAAGAAAGCTCGCAAAATGCGTAAATAAATTGACAAAAAGTGATTAGAAATAAAAACACAGCAGATTTCTCACAATTCTTCCTTTGTAAATCCATTTGCAATAGTTTTACAGTGCAAAATAGCCCAAATTTCCATTATCAATAATCATATTTTAATGAAAACAGGTTCTCTTTTGCAATACTCCAAAAATCAATTTAAGATACATAATGGAGGACACTTTTAGACTATTTATAATCATAGTCACCTTTAGGTATTGTACGACAATAATCCATACAGAATTACCAAGAAAGGAAAGAGTTTGATTGGTTAATGTAATAAATATACAAATTTGTTTCAAAGTGCTGATATACGATTGGTTTTCAATGTGTAAATTATTGTTCAAAAATAGCAAAAAATCTGTGTGCGTCATGTTCGGCATTTAATATACATGAAATACACTTTTTTCTGTTCTTTTATTATGTCATCTATATGCTCATTAGATAAATCATATGCTTGTGGCCCATAGAATAAATTACAAGAAGAATGAAAAAAGTGTCATAATATTCTACAACTAACGGTACATAAGTTCGAATGTAGTTTGTCCATTGAACTGTACACAATTTATTTTCTTGATTAAAAAAAAAAAATAAAAAAATCAGGACACATTAGGCTATAGCCAATTTAAAAAATGAATTATAATCGACACCGAAGATAGTGTTTCACATTATAAATATAATGTACTTTCTAAGTTTGTACCACGTTTGGTCTTGCATAAGAATATTTGAATAATTTCAGAAACCACAAATTATAATTTTGTTCATTATAATCATGACAACGATGTAGAGCGGTTTTGGGGAGGAACATTTGGTTGAATTAATGCTATTTAGCAGAATGTAGACAATGCAAATGCAACGTCTGTGCTTCTGTATTTGCTGTATTGATATCAGAAGAATTTAGCTTTAAGAAAGTGCAGATTCAAAATTTGAACTTTCAAGGTCGTTCATATAAAGAAATTATAAAATTACCAATTAGAACGGAAGGCATATGAAAATGTTTTCAATTTGGCAACAGATGTTTATTTACGTCCTTTTCATACGCTGAACTTTACGTTAGAAATAAGGCCGTTGTAGAAAATGAATCTATGTATACTCCCTTGTTCCAATTAAATGGAGGAAAAGAAGCAATTATTTTTAAAATATCTTGTTTTCATCATTTTGATCGTCCGTTGTACCTTTAACTCTGCAAATATATATATATATATCACTTGGGCGGCCGAAAACTGCTGTATCTTACTTTTTATCTGACTTCCAGCTTACTGGTTCTTACGGCAACTGGAAAGCACATTTTCATGTTATACCTGCAAAAAGTCAACCCTGGCCAGGCTGTGGGATAAGGGGTAGAGGGGGCAATAAAAGTTAAGCTCAAGTCAACTATCACCCACTGTAATGCTATACACAGTTCAGCCAATTTTAGGACTAGCAAAGAGCTTGCCACGTACATTTTCTTGTTTGACTGTCTGAGATACATGCCCTTTGGCTTCTTAAAAATATATGCATACATCTTCATGCATACATACACACACATGTATACATGACAAACACACATGTAAGACAGGTCCCCACTTGGCCGATGTGGGTGCTGGCCTGGATAAACCCTTTGTGGCCTCACGCCTTCAAAATGGAATACTATCTGTACATATGTTGAATGATTATAAGTGTTACAACATGGGTTGTGGGGAATACATTGTATTGCTTGCCTGTACACTATAGACGAAAGGATAGTTACCCTTATCAAATTGAACATAACGCACTCAGACACATGCACTCATATGCACATTAACTTTCATTCTGGGTTATATGTCTCATATAATCAACATGCAGGTTTCTGTGTTATAAACTTGATATAATTATAAGACCAGCCGAAGTTGTTGCACATAGCAGCTGGGTTTCCTGCTTAGCTGACTCTAGGGCCATTTTTATATCCCGCTGGTGGCCTGTGGCACCAGTCCAACAAAGGCTCATGGTCTGCTAAGCAGGTAAACTACAGGTTGATTTGTGGTAAAAAATTCATTATTATACCTTGTTGGCCACGAGGGGGGTATATGGTGGGACTGCAGCGTTGCCTTTGTCTATCATATACGCATTGAAGTAATAATTAGCATTCCAGTTTGGCTGACTGGAGCTGAAACCTAGCTGCCTGCACCAGGCTCGTTTCCCCTAGCTGCCAGGCACAGCATGCAATTCCTCACCTCTGTGGCAAGCTCCTTGCTAGTTCTTGAAACTGGTTGACCGGTGCTGAATTTCACAGTGCGTGATAGATGATTGGAACTGAATTGCTATTGTGCACACAGTCCCTCATCCCACAGCCTGACAAGGGCAAACATTGTATTCGTACAACATGGAAATGTGCTGACCAGCCATAGTATACTGAACCCCAATGAAAAGTATCCACATGCCAATTTTGAAGTATTTTATTGTTTATACTTGAAACATTTCATACCTAGACGTGCTTAGAACTTAACAAAGCATTCACTTTTCTGGCGTAAAAATAATGTCACGCTCTACCGACATTAACGTCACTTACAGGCAAAAAATGTCATTAACTGCCCTAATTGAAAGTCACACAAATTTTTCTGTTCAATATGGGATGTGGCCACCTCGAGCATCAACACATGCTATACATCTGCGGCGCATACTGCTGACCAGGGTTTGAATTCTGTGTTGGGGAACATTATTCCATTCTTCCTGCAGAGCTTGGATCAGGTGGTTTCGGGTAGTAGGCCTAGGTGTCCTCCGTTGAATACCTTGGCCTAACTGATCCCACAAATGTTCAATAGGGCTCAGATCGGGTGAGAACGCTGGCCATTCCATGACATTGATGTTGTTCTCATTGAGAAAGTTCATTGTTAATCTTGCAGAGTGTGCACGTGCATTGTCCTGCTGAAAGATCGCCAGATCTTGATGCTGCTCCATAAATGGGACCATGTGCGGCTCCAGCACCTCATCAATGTACCGCCTAGCATTGAGGATCCCTTGAATGACCACTAGGGGTGTCTGGTAGCGGTTGCTGATGCCTGCCCACACCATGACAGAGGGTCCACCCCATCGATCTGCCTGACGGACACAGGCATCTGCATATCTCTCCCCAGTCCGGCGCCACACACGTTCTCTGCCATCTGCTCTGCTGACACAAAAACGGGACTCGTCAGTAAAAAGGACGGTATTCCACTGCTGGCGAGTCCACCTGGAGTGTGCTCTACACCACTGCAGTCGTCTTTCTCTTCTGGGTTGGGTCAGCAGGTTACCCCTGTGAGGTCTTCTGGCTGTTAGGCCACTGCTCCTCAGTCGCCTCTCCACAGTAGAACTACTGACAGGACGGTGATTCACCCCTTGAGTCTCACGGGCTGTTTGGGCTGCTGTACGGAAACGGTCTCGCAGGTGCATCAGCCGGATGTGACGGTCTTGGCCAGGTGTTGTCACTCTTTCTCGGCCAGGCCTAGGCCGATCATCTACGGATCCAGTTTCTTGTTGCCGTTCAATTAGTCGTTGGATGGTGCGCCGAGTACACCCCATTCTTTGTGCGATTTGAGTGATTGGGACTCCACCCTCTGCAAGCCCCAAAGCATGGTGTCTTTGACCTTGGCTCAGACGCGGCATGATCGCCTCAACACACCTGAGACCACTGGCTTTTTTCTTGGCTGAACATCCCTTTTTAAAGCCACTGAAAACATCAGGTCATTTTAGCCATCCAATAGGAGTGGTGGTCAGAAGCCATATTCGGTGCACAAAAGTCACATGCATTATGTAACAACCCAGCAAAAGTTAAAAAGTTGTCCTGAATGACCCTGATGTAGGCTCCAAACCGTGCATATATGCACACACAGTACTTAGTAACTTACAAAATTAATGTGTTAATTTTTTTATGTGGATACTTTTCATTGGGGTTCAGTATAGTAAGAACCAGTCAGATGGACGTCATCGATTGTCTGCTGTCGGAGTACCTATATATATATGTACATATATATATATATATATATATATATTTATATATATATATGCATATATATATTTATATATACATGTAAATATATATATATATATATATATATATGTGTGTGTGTGTGTGTGTGTGTGTGTAAGGCTAAATGCTTAGCTTCATAGATTTGTGGATAGGTTTCGCTATTTTCGAACTAATATTGTGTGCTTATCGCACATTCAGACCAAGTATGATATCCATATGCTTCTTGGTGCTTCTCGTGACATACCTATATTTGTGCATGCAGGTGATACGAATGTTGCTGTTAATGCTGGTGTTATTTTTTATCTGCTGGGCTCCCACACTTCTCTATCAATTGATTCAACTTTATGTAAGAGTGGAAACGAGTGATGGGATATACGATTCTCGAGCAAAACATGAAGTGGATAAACCCATAAAAACAGCATTTGTGCTCCTGTCGCTAAGCAACAGTTCTATGAATCCGATCATTTATGCTGTGACCTCTAAGTAAGCACATTTAGAAGTACCATTCGCAAACAATACATCTAAATTGAGACATGTATGAACCTATCCCTTCTGAATAAGTGCCCACACAAATTTGTATAATGCATGCATACTTCACATTTAGTTTCAATCTACATTTAAAATGCATGAAGTTCTTATATTGCCAAAATGGCAATTGTTATTTCCCACGTGCTCAGCACCTTAGAGCGTGTACTCTAAATATAGAAAAATGAAATAAGCATATTGACGCTCAATGGGTACATCACAGGAAACGGCTAAGCTGCCCTCCATAAGTCAAATTGCCTTCAATAAGTCAAGTTGTCTTCGACAAGTGCGAGAAACCAACCAGGTCACCTCGACTCACAATATAATATTTCCAACCGTTGCTGCATTGCCCAACGAATTATCTTAAAGTGGTGGAGAATCCGCTCCCCAAATTTATCAACTTGAAATGATAATGTTGACCTTATATCTGGAAGCTATGTGTGTCTGTGTGGTGTTTTTATACATATATATATTTCTTAATTTGCCGCACGTGATAGTTTAGTTTGCATCTATATAAACTAAAAGAGAACTGCTTTCTTTCGTGCCTTTTTGGGCGTAGCTGGTTAATGGGTGCAGGGTGACATAATATATTGATGGAGCCATATATTGACACATATAAAGAGATACAGTTTTACGTTTGTAAGTGCACAATTTCACACCAGGAAACGAGTAATCAATTGTTTTCTATAATTTAACCATTTTCAATTAACATCATATGACAAGTAATATTTATTTAAACCTCACGATCCAAATCAACACCAATATGATTTTGTGAGCGTGCTTCTAGGTTAAAAATGTAATTGTGCTGTTGAATGGCTTAATCACCTTCAATGTCATGGACATAATGGTTAACCATGATTACTGTCATTTCCATATGTAACAAAGTCTTGCATTGATCTATTTCTTCACAGGCAATTTCGCCAAAGGTACATTGAAATTCTAAGAGTCAGGTGCCCAGGAAGACGTCAACAAGAGGAAACAAGCACAAGTAGCTCTTTTGCGATCAAAACATGCTCTGATGTAGTCTAGATCACATTTGACACTTGTTGTTACAATTACTTTTATAATACGAAAGTAAGTGTTTAGCACTTAAATTGTTCAAGTACCCATTACTTTTAGTGCATATCAATTGTGTCACATTAAACACGCAAACTGGGAGAGACAACATACAACAGCCTTCCTCGCAAAGGAAAAAGCTGTGAAAGAAAAATGATACAGGGACTATAACTGCTTGCAAGACATTAAGAGAACATTAAAACATATAATACACAAAGCCTGCGCATCTCCACTCGTGCAGGACAATCTTCGCATGATCTGGTTCAAACCATGAACTGTCAATAGTAGGAAAAAAATTGGAATACAAGTTGGATGTATGAAAGACTACGAAATTCTTCCGTTTCACAGGAACAATGGTCTGAATATTTTACCATTGGGGTTCATTTTTTTCCGGTCACAAGACATGACGTAATGATTGCGTTATTCGCAAAAACTACAAAGGGTTTTGTACGCCATCACATGAAAGCTGAATGCATGGATTCTAGCTGCGAGTAATGGTTTTAAACACATAAATTGCTAAATATAATGGGTGGTATAAATTTGATGTTTAGCAAACTTTTACAAAACTTATGTCCACATAGGCCATGTATAACCCTCTATGGTAATGTTCAGATTAGTTTGACCAAAGTAGCATGCTTTTCTTTTCCAAGGCTTTCGATTAGCCACTGGAGGTTATCTTCAGGAGACGCAAAGGTAAGGCAAATAAGCCACAGCAGTCTGTAGCTTATTTAAGACAGTTCTATTCTTAAATCGGGGTGCTTTTATAATACACTCTTCCGTTGGAGTGGCAAGTGGTGTCTGCCTGCATAACTGTTCTAATGTGGCTTTTGTCTTTTTTTTAATATAGCTTTTTTAGTCATCAATCACTATTCTTGGTCCTGAACTTGTTATTTCCTTCACCTATCTTATGATTCGTTGTATATACATAGCAGCATTATCCATATTGCTGTGTCGTTGGTGTTCTGGAAATAAATACTTGAAACGTCTTTTCGTTTCGCCGATATTTCCTCTCCACATACACACTTTATGTGGTACACAACAACTGTTTTGATGAACATTTCAATTTTGTCCTCAGGTGACACTTGAAAGTTGCGCATGATCCTGTGTGGTTCAAATGGTGTGTTCACGGTCCAACAGTCTATCATAACATCGCCCCTTTGTAAGAATAGATCTGTCCTGGAGGCCGCTGTGGCCTGGTTACCTATTTAATGCCCTTGCATCGCCTGAACATTACTGCTGGTGGCTGGTCGAAAGCCTTGGAACAGAAAAAAAATCGATAACTCTAATCAAACTAAGCAGAACACTATTTATATACAGATTAAACTCATGGGCCCGTATGCATAAAGGAAGTGTAACTTACGCATGGTATAACTTAAAACAGTTTTAGTTACCCCTCAGATCATGGTGTAAGAAAATTGGTATGCATAAAAGCAGGTGTAGTTTAAACCGGGGTAACTAATCCATGGGGCAGTTACGCCACTGTTTAACTGAAGACCGTGATATAAGTTTTAACCCACTTTTCTGACACTGGTCAGCTGACCTGTCCGAGGTGAGCACAGTAAGGACAGTGAGGAGGGTCGTTTGACTGCTGTCCCCTTTTATTGACAGATTGCATTACGTGACGGGGGGGGGGGGGGGGGGGAGGCAAGGGGCTTCAGATTTATGTTTGTCAAAATGAAATTGAGTGTACACACAGTGGTCAATAATGGAAATATTGCTGATTTTATATCTATGCATAATAAGCAATAAACTTATATGTGTGTACTTAGTCCTCAAAATATGTCTGTGTTATGGATAACATGATGATGTAAGTGATCACTGGAGTTTCAATAAAACATTAAAATTTCTATCTACCCGATATAACCCCCTTTTTCCAAGTCCAGTCACAACAACCATGGCTGCACAAGGCGTGGGCAGCAAAGCCAAAAAGAGGAGGAGTGGGATTGGCAGCATGACAAAAAAGAACGTTGCCTAGCTATGCCCCACTGTCATAAGTGCCCTATCCCTTTGCTAGCTGCATATTGTAAGAAATATTCAAATAGACATATGCAATGTATACATTTTTAAACAAGCAATGGTCAGTAGATTGTGGAAAAGGCAAAAATTCTGATCCTGCAATTAATTGTCTCATAAACAACAGTTCGTTTGATCAGAAAATACACTTCTGTGAATGACCTTTTATCAAATGTATACTTTGCATATGTTTGTATGCGCACTTTCTACCCTCGGCAAATACAGTACCGGAGGATATTGTCGTCAGCTGCGTCGTCCGTCCGTCCGTCTTGTCGACGTTACCACCATATCCCAAAAATATTGACCACAGCTTTCCCAAATTTTTGTCAGAGATGCATCTTGTGATGGACCAGGTTCCAATTTAAAAGTAGCTTCCTCTTTGTATTTATAAACTTGTTATGAAACTTTAAATTATTTGTCTTTTAGGCCGTCTGAGTGGTGCACATGGGGACAACGTTATCATGATATCTCAAGAAGGATCCAACGCAGCTTCCCCAATTTTTTTTTTCACAGATGCACATCATAATGGACCACATTCCTTTACAAACCAACTTCTTCTTCTTCTTCTTCTTCTTCTTCTTCTTCTTCTTCTTCTTCTTCTTCTTCTTCTTCTTCTTCTTCTTCTTCTTCTTCTTCTTCTTCTTCTTCTTCTTCTTCTTTTTCTTCTTCTTCTTCTTCTCCTCCTCCTCCTCCTCCTCCTCCTCCTCCTCCTCCTCCTCCTCCTCCTCCTTCTTCTTCTTCTTCTTCTTCTTCTTCTTCTTCTTCTTCTTCTTCTTCTTCTTGTTGTGAAACTTTTGAAGTGTTTATTTGATGGTAGACTGGGTGATGCACAGTACAGTGGTCTATGTCACCAGAACTTGCCCAAGAACACATTCATGAGTGCTCCTTCATTTCACAGAGAATAATATGGAAATTGTACGTAAATTATTATTCTGCGAAGTCTAAAAAAATGCATAATTGAGAAACAAATTGTGGGCGCCGAGAGTAATACGTTCTCTGAACGCTATTTTTACTTTATGGAGCCGGAAAAGAAATATTTGCACTGATTATACTGTGGCATAACAAGACCTAACGGAAGCAAATTACAGCCTTATTAATGCGGACCCTTCAGTCAATGTTTCGTATTGAAGATGTCTAGTTTTTCTTTGTGTTTGTTGAATGTGTAGACTGTAGACTGTAGTGTTAAAATGTTTTTCATTCTACAGCGAAGATTCTAATATTATTGCAAAAGATCTGAGGAAATGTCACACATTTCGCAATAATATCAGAAGCATTGTTAAAGAAGGAATAGTATGCTAACTTTTACAATATGTCAACGCAGGCAAGGCCATTTTATGGTTCAAGTATTTGAAATTCATTTTGCCAAACAGTTTGCTTTAATCATTAATATGAGTGAAGGCATAATATGTGTTTCATATGTTGCATGAACTGTATGTAACTTAGTCAGACCCGTCTGCTCGTCTGTCCGTCCTTGCGTAGGGCCTAGTCTGTACCATATTTCCTATACCCTTGAGCTCACACTAACCTAATTTTGCGTGCAGACACTTCTTTGAATAGCGGAGTGTCATATGCCAAAATTGGGTCACTGTGACCTGTTTCTTGACCTTTAATCCCACAAGAAGTTTCGGCTTGTGCAAGCCATATTTCTCAACTATACATAAAAGACACGTAACGCACAACTTAACAATCAAATTGCATTTACCCGGACAGAGAGACTAGGTAGCGGGCAAATTTTGATAAAAAATGTTTGACCATTGGAGTGAATTTCTTTGTTAACAAAATCTTACCAGAAAACCTTCATCTTGCAAATCTTTATAAAAAGTAACTGTTCGGATGCAATATACGAAAAGCATTTAAGTTATCTGAAGCAAACCTCACCTCTTTCGAACACAACTTTTAATGTATGTTTATATGTATTTGTTTAAACCATTGGAGAAAACCAAATACGCAGCCTGGGCCTGCTTTGGAGGCAAAATATTTTATTTCAAAATTGTTCTTGCGCTGATCAAGGCACACATGAAGGCACAATTCTTTTACTTTCATTGAAAAATTGCTTTGAATGGAAATAGAATCAAACTAAGATTTTAACTTAGCCTGATTTAACAAGTCGAAGTCATTATAAATATCATCTAACTGTTAAAATAACTGACCAGTCACTAGATATTTTATTGTCTGCAAAGCAAACCAAGTTCTGGCTAACTTAGGACAAGGGTGTAGAATATTAAGCTTGGTCAAGGTAAAATCCTATGAGGGGTCAAAGGTAAAGGTCACAGTGACCCAATTTTTAGTGCATGCCACATGCCTATCCCGTGAAATATACAGCAGCGAAAAGGCCTTGGATTAGGTATTATGGAACACGATTGAAATATTCCCGCGTTTCGAAGTAAAGCGGGAATTATTTTTCTGAATGTGTTATGCAATAAAGTAGCCTACGTGACGGATAAGGGGTGAAGCAAGTAGATGGGGTGCGGAGCATGGTCACGTGGTTAGGGTTTTTTTTGTACGGTTGCAATGCAGGTGTTCAGTCACTCTAGGTCGGACATTCAATATGTACACTCGAAATTATTAACGATTTCAATTTTAAAAGAAGTTTTTGCAACGAGTTCTGTTAATTTATTTATTTTGTTTATTGACTATTATTATTATTATTATTATTATTATTATTATTATTATTATTATTATTATTATTATTATTATTATTATTATTATTATTATTATTATTTGAGGTGGAGTTGGGCATCTCACTCGTCAGGTTAACGTTACATGCGCTAAACACAGGTTCCCAGAGTTTTTTTGCCAAATAATATAATTCTAAAGGTTTTATCTCTGTTTTTCCTGGGCGGCTACATTGACCAATGAAGGGTAACATTTATTGACGTTTGTTTTTTTACGCATTTGATTAAGACGTACATGGTTTCCAAGTGTAGTAAGAGGGAACTTGTCTGCTTTGCAGGCAATAAAATATTTAGTTTCAAGCAAACTGTCATTGTTTTTCACACTAGTAATGGATACAGTGTGGATTTCTGTAATTACAGTATTTTCATGTGTAGATTTGCAGTAGAGCAAACACATTTAATATTCAGATAGTGCTTACATTTGGCATGTTTGACTAATGTACACACAGTACAATTTTGTTTAATAATGGTAACAGTACAAGGCACATGAAATGGAGCTGATCTTTCGTACAGTTGGTATCACTATTTGACATTTTACCACATATAACATTCACTAAATGTACAGTGTTATGATTATTTACGCTACATATCATAACAGGTCCCTCGTATACAAGGAAATAGACTTCCACTGGGACCTACACCTCCGTTAAACTATCCCCCTGGCAGGTTTTGAGATCTAGGGCAGTTTAAGGCCATTTACACCATGGATTAAGCTATACTTTCTTCTTGCATACGGATTCTTAAACCTGGTGTAACTTTACACCAAGGGTAACTTTGCAACACCTTTATACATACAGATTACACTTTACACCATGGTTGTTCCCTGGAATAAGCTAAACCACGGCTAAACCACCTTTATGCATACGGGCCATGATGTTTACAACCCTCTGTGGTTTTGCACTCCACGAAGCAAAGCAATGTGTACATGTTTCCCTTTGCTTTTTTATATATTCTTTTGACATTAGTAATCTTGTAGACAGTGAGTCATCAGTTCCTCTGTGTGTGTTGTGGGATCAATGTATATAAATAAGCTGTTGGTTGATAAATTATTTCTCCTTGTATAAAAAAAGGCAACGGTAGGCATTTGTGGTTCAGACGCACAGGGGAAACTTCGTATGCTCATATGTTGGTAATGGTTACCTTAGCCTTAAACAATACATGGCCATTTTAAGTGAAAATAGTTCTGTTAAGCAACTTAGCACAAGCGATGTGTTGTTTCTCCCAATAAACAATGGAAATATGTGCGGAGTCTTCCTGATAAAGTCTATTAGGCTTCTACGAGCGACCCAATTTGAAAAAAAAAAAAAATTATCACCACAGGCGATACCACCAAATCGATTCTCTTATGAGTGCTAAATACTTTCTTGCATAGGCTACATCTAGTTTTTATCCTGCATTGTATACTTGGCTGTTACACTATGATATGGAGCAATGGTATACGATATAACATGACATTACATGACATGGCATGACATGACATAACATGAACATTACTTTGAAAAAAATGCTATTTTTAAATGGTGAATATGGTCTCAAAAAGAGCAATCTGATCTTGTTGGGTACCTCTAAATTTATTTATAAACATATGTGATGACTGTAAATGTACATAGTTTCATAAGGGGTAAAACATTCACTAATTGTTCACACAAATTTCATTCTTAATGTGGTACAGTTCTTTTTATGTTAGATGTCACTTATTGTGGCTAATTGGTCATCGTGTAAGACATGAGCGTCTGGTAGATGGTTCTACATTTGTATTGGAACAAAAGTGCAAAGGTTATCTACTTTCACTTTATGTACCGACAATAGAATAATCGACCCACGGTAAATTGATTTGGCTTGATAGCAAAAAAAAAAAAAAAAAAAAAAAGAAAAAAAAAATACTTAACAAGTTATGATTGTTAGGTCCAAAATCTCTGCGACAGCTTACCACAGATATCTTTACATTTCGGATCGCATGCCAATTGATCAGAGGTCAATTGATCATGAACAGGTCGGCTGATCTGACGTCAGCACTAAAGTAACAAAGCTTTCAGCTGGAAAGGATAGGAGCCACTAGACTGTGGAGGCAAGCATTACAGGTGCATACGTACTTGCGCCCACGGCTTGGTGGATCACATTCCTCCACAGCTTCCTTTGCATCAAATGTTGGTCTCAAGTCAATTTTAAAGTTGATAAAAATACTCTCTAAACCTTGTTGAGAAGAATAACACTCCATGTTTTGTAAATCCTCTTTTCAACCACTGTTCCTGTTGGCCTAGAGTTGCTGCTACCATCTTTCGGCTCAGTCGCATCGTCAATCATCATATCGGACGAGCCTTAAACGAGGCTTTGCAAGCAACGAAAAAAAAGAAAGAATCCAATAAAAACAAAAATAAAAAGATAAAAATACATATTTAGAAATAAAAACAAAACAAAACAAAAAAAAAAGTAACAATCCCCTCTTTTGCATTGAAAAAGTGAAGAGAAGAACGAAGCAACTGTGCGGAGGGAGGGGATTTAGCGAATAGATACCTACAGAGCTGCATGTGCTCATGGAACCAAACGAGACAGCCGTGGGATTTGAAAAATGCAAGTGTCCAATCAGTAGGGAAAAAGATCATTCAATGCACAAGGTACTGTGTCTGATAATAGACCAATTAGACATATAGAGAATCCATGATGTGTCGTGAATCTGAGACAAAGTATTCGCAAAAGTTGGGGGATTAAGCCTCGCAAAATCTAAAAGCCCCCCCCCCCCGACGAGTGGTATGCATTTATTCCAGGTTAGCAGCTTATATTCGATTCTGTCCCCAACTTCCAGGGTGCTTTGTGCCCCATTAGTTGTGTGGCATTCAGAGAGAAGATACTTGTAGTGCCTCACCAAGCCGTGGGATGGACAAATCCAACAAAATATACCTCTCACTTGCACGGGGGAAGGGGCAAGGAGGGGAGGGCGGGGGCTGGGAATAGCTCGTAAACTGAATCAAAAATCAAACACAGCACAAAACCGACAAGTACCACAAACCGACTGGAGTTAAGAGATAAAGAAAGGAGTCACCAACGACGGTAATTAAGTTTACAAACGTTCTTTAAAGAACGGGATATAAATGTAAAGTAGTGGTCTACCCTTCCCACAACAAATGCCTTTTATAATTAAATATAATTGTCTCTGTTGTAGAGCAAATAGACAACTAAATGTCAATACCCTCGAATATATATAGCCCGTTCTGATAATTTGAACTATGATCATGTAGTGTTTGCACATTATTTTTTAAACAAAGTTTTGTTAAAATGTGTGGTCTATTTACTTTAAAAAAAAATCCTTTCTGTTGCCACCCTGTTCTGTGGATACATTAATCGACACCAAGGAGAGCTGTTCATTCTGCCCTGCCTTATTTTCGAAACATCACCATGTTTGCTATCATGTAACGATTATTTGTCAAATTTCCCCTCATTTGTGGTTATAATTTGAACCTTGAAGACCTTGTGGACGACCTGTGTTGAGCTGACCAACCCATCGTGTATGATTAGTATCTGGTCAAGAATTGTGGAGAAAACAAGAGATTCAGTTATTCTCAATATTTGCCGTATCTACTGTAATAAAACATTTACTCTTTCATTATCACCGTGAAAACGGCATTGTGGACAGTTCATAAGCCGTTTAGAGTTAACGAAGAAACAAAAAATTGGTGACACCGAGCCAAGGTATACCCCTCTTCATATGCAGAGTAGTGTTTCTTTTTATTTCCGAAAGTCAAATGTTCTTTATTATTTCCACATCGTGCGATATCGAAGGAATTAGCCAGACACTTTCAGAGGAAAACCGCTTGCAAACAAAGCATAATCAGGCAAACATAGTTTCATACATACAAACATACATACAAAATACATACATACATACATACATATATACATACATACATATATACATACCTACGTACATACATACACACATACATACATGCATATATACATACATACGTACGTAAATACGTACACATTAATACACACACACACATATATAAATACATATACATACATTATGTGCGTTGAGTATAAAAAGGGATGTTTCAGTAGTGCTTTTATTAAAAAAGCATTTTTTGGGAAAAAATTGCATGAGAAAAAAAAATTTATTGTAGTAATTTCGTTCAAAACAGGCCTACGTTATCGTTATATCTTCCTTCTATTAAATATAAAGCACATTCGAAGAATATGATGCACGATGAGCTTTATTGTGGCAATGTACTGATCTCTTTGCCTGACCACTGCATAAAGAAAAAGTGATTTTAGCAGCGCCATAGTGAATACTACACCAAGACAATATTTTCCAATCGGCTCTAAAAGAAGGGAATCCAAATTATGGCACCAGCTTATTAATTCAGAATTTAGAAAAAAATAAGGGAAAACCAGTCAGAGGGCACTGATATCTGCTCTTCCTGCCAAATGTTAAAATATATTGCCTCCCCTGTGCCTTTACCTGGACTTTAACTATGGGGTAAATGTTGTAACAATCGAAATGCAGCCATGCGCTCTGCAGCTGGGTTTTCGGCGGATGATTTGAAGTAACAATGAATCCATGTAGACAGTAGGCAAATCTCTTTCCCATCCCTCAGCTTTTCACGCCCACCAGCTGTCTTGAATGCGCACAAATATAGCACTATTGGTATGCCTGCAGAAAATGATCCAGCGTATATCAGTAACCAAATAAGCAGAGGGCAATGTCAGGATGAAACATTCAACAGCGAAAACATACGGGATGGCGTGTGCCCACTTGTGTGTGCTGATTCTGAATCCGACCAGTGCAACTGCCCTGATGTGTAGCAAAAAAAAAACAAAATAAAAGATAAAAAAAAAAAATATGGTTTGTTAGGTGTTTTTATACAAAATCTTAAATTGGCAATTACTGTCAAAATAATGGCTGTGCAGCGCCATATAATCATATTATATTTTATCGGAACAAATTGGCGATTAAAGCGCGTATGTATTTTCAGGCTTTTAAGGCTTCTGCCTTAAAACAAAGTCTTACAAATTGAAGTAGTGACGTTTGCTATCGTTTTTTATGGTATGTAATCATAAGAAAGAAAGAAAGAGAGAAAGAAAGAAAAAAAGAAAGAAAGAAAGAAAGAAAGAAAGAAAGAAAATTCCTAGAAAAACAACATGTCTGTGTTGGTACACAGATATAATTACAACACAGGAGGACCTATGTCGGGCACAGTTTACATATCATACGGAGAACAACCATGAGCATACGTGTTTCCTGAACAATAATCTGTATGATAACAGCAATTTGGCAACAACCTTTATGGGCGGAAGATTTAAGTGGTATGCAAGTACAAGACAAAAAAAAAAAGGAAAAAAAAAAAAAGAAGAACATACAGGAATAGTATCCACTATTACGGGATACAAAATCGAACTGAAGACCATGCTTACTCAATACAGGTCACCCTGTGGAACTAAATTTACAAGTTTAGAGCGCAAAACCGTGCAGCTGAACTTGACAAGCTACTGCAGAAACAAGTGATGGTTCCATGTGGCCTCGAGAAAGGGGAATGCATCTCCCCATTTTTTCTCAAAGAGAAAAAAGAGGGGTCAGCAAAGTGACCTTGAACCTTAAATATGTAATAAGCACGTGGAAAGTCGCCATTTTAAAATGGAAACACTGGACAGACCTGTAGGCACCATGCACTCACTGTCTATGAAACCTGCTTACTGTAGCATCCCACTACATGATGTATACACGCTGTATCTTAAAATAAGTCTGAATGGAGTGCTATACAGCTTGTGTACCAAATGACCTGCAATTTTCACAATTAAAAAAGTTGCATTCTCTGAGATGAGGAAACAGGGCCATCTGTCAGCTGTGTGCCCATGAGACTTGTTCTTACGCCCTCATGGCTAATGAAAGCTAATGATCGTAATACACCCAGCATAATGTGCGCTACATTCTACATAATTCATACTGCATAGGGGTTTCGAGTTAAACCCTGATAACATGACGATTAACGGACCTCATGAAAAAGCGCTAACTATGATAACACACTGTATCTGGTTCCTTGTATGTGATGCGCCGCTTATGCAATTGTGGTCCATCAGTATCAATACAATTTCCATTTACCCCAATTAGCCTTCATTCCCTTCCTTCCTTCCTCCGTCCCTCCCTTTTTCCATCCCTTTCTTCTGACCCCCCCCCTTTTTGGTTTCTTTCTTCCACCTTTGTGAAGGAGCGGAAAAGACCTATACGTAACGTAGTCGCTCACTTATTCACACAGAAGGACAATTTCATACTTCAACATAATATACCATTACCTTTTTATTTGGTCATTGAAGATTTGACGGGAGGAAATGTATTGCATAATAATCACTGGTAAGGCAAACAATCTTGTTAATTTGCGTTATTTCCGACTTGTACAAAAGAGTGTGCAAATAAATGCTCAGTAAAAGGTCATTTAAAATTGATTGAATGACACTCAGTACACTGTTGAATTTTAAAACAATGCCAAATGGACAATATGCAGAGAGCGTGAAACTTGGAGCATAAAAATTAACCAATAAATTGAGTGCAGAAAAAACAATACCTTTGAATCGTCTTGTGGTTGAAGCAATCCTTTTTCTTTCCAATCGCAATGGATGTTTTCCCAGCCACAAAAGTCAAATGTCGGGCAATTTTTACAAGTGATAAAAATTCCGATGAGACTAATCACATTTATTTAAGAGTATATATATATATATATATATATATATATATATATATATATATATATATATATATATATATATATATATATATATATATATATATATATGTATGTATGTATGTATGTATACATGTATGCATGCGAAGTGATGTTATCATACATGTAAATAAACATACCCCAAAAAACTAAATGCGTGTCAAACATGCATTTAGACCATATGCAACATAGCACACACAGCAACGTATTGTGCATGTTATCAAAACATTTTCATTTTGGTGTGATTTTTCATCTGGATCTTAATCGCCGTAAGTGGGTAAATTGGGAATTTTCCACAGATACCTGTATATTTCATCATCAAAAGTGACCATACTGGCTGCATAACGCGACACCCAATTTATTTATTTAAACAGCTGTTTAATTTTTTAATTAAATTATAATTATTATTATTATTATTATTATCATCATCATCATCATCATCATCATCATCATCATCATCATCATCATTGTTATTATTATATATTATTGTGACTGGGGAAGGAGGGGGTGACCTTTATGGCTCCTTCAGACTTCCTACCTGATTTACGGCATATTTCGTGACATACATGCCTAACATTTCATTTGGCCCTAAATTTTAAATTTCTCTCTGCAGGCCCACAGACCCAGTGAGACATAGATCCAGACCCAGACCCAGACCCAGACCCAGATCCAGACACACAGACACAGACACAGACACGCACAGACACAGACACAGACACAGTTACAGACACAGAAACAGACAAATATATATGCGGGCGAGGAAATGAGAAAGGGTGCCATTAAAAATTTGTGCAAACAGAGATATTAAGGTATGAGAACCGTCTTTGTGTACTTTATCTTAACTTACATGATGCTGCTGACAAACACAATAGAATATTGAAGACTATTTGCGTATGCATGTACAGTCGACACATTTTAAACTATTACATAAATACATATATACATATATATATATATATATATATATATATATATATATATATATATATATATATATATAGGTTAGACAAGGACAGGTTAGCTTATGGAGAGTAAAGAGTTCGGACTGCGGAATAGGGGAATGACTACTAAGAAGTGGTTCTGGGCAAAAAGACACAAATTCAATACACACACACACACACACACACACACACACACATACATATATATACTTTTCGTGGTTTTGACTTTACACGTTTAATTTAATACACGTAAAAGTAGACTGTCAAAGTTTCGGTAGAGAGATAAACATACGCAACAGTAGCAACCTTAGTATACATAAGTTGATAATACGTGTCAGTAGCATGTGTAATATTATTTATTATTGATACAACAGTTTCAGAAACACTTGTGACTTCTTTCAAGTTGACTTTATTTCAGACTAGCAGTCCATACATAAAATAAATAATTGTACTCATATTACATAAAATACATATCGCCGTTAAAAGCACATAAAATCAGGAAAATAAAATAAAATTCAATTATAAAAAAGTCAGTTCTTTCATTGAACATGTAAGTTTGGAATTGCTTTGTAAAACTGAATATACATTAAATAATGTCTTAGTGTTCTATATATTTTATCTTCATGCACTTGGAATCATTTTGTTATGTGCATGTAGTTTAATATTTAGAGCTAATTTTGTGTAAATGTGTTCTTAATTGAAACATGAAACTAGCCTGCTAGAAATAATGTACATTGAGTTGATTACACGAACTGAACAGTAGAATCCGTTCTGTAATAACTCAGGTGATTTAATACAGATAATGGTCAATGTCCAATAATGAAAACACCATCGTATATTCCCTGGAAACATATTTTGCACATGTTATTATTTAATAAAGTGTTTGTGATTTGACTTCGTATTCTTCTTTCTTGTATATATATATATATATATATATATATATATATATATATATATATATATATATATATATATATATATATATATATATATATAGATAGATAGATAGATAGATAGATAGATAGATAGATAGATAGATAGATAGATAGATAGATAGATAGATAGATAGATAGATAGATAGATAGATAGATAGATAGATAGATAGATAGATAGATAGATAGATAGATAGATAGATAGATAGATAGATAGATAGATAGATAGATAGATAGATAGATAGATAGATAGATAGATATGATAAGTCATAACAAACCTTCTGTTAAATATGGCCACGTTCGGCCGGTCCTGCATAGCAGACACTACTGTGGACTTTTCATTTCAATTGGGAAGTTGGAAGATATTAATATATATTTTTATTGGAAATACAGTAGAAACTCTTCAGGATAGCAATACATTTAGGAACATGTATATGGACATTCACTTTACATTTGTGTCAAATAGCGCGTGGTTATGGTTTTGAATATGCATATATATAAATGGGTAAAAGAATGGCATTAAATTGTGTCTGATTAAATACTATTACTTGTCTAAATGTAAATATACATATACATGCCTCAGGGAAATTGAAGTGAAGTAAGAAGATGTGTATTTCATCTGTGGCATTTAACCATCTGTGGCAATTGTTGAAATAAAAATTATAATGTTTGTTTCCAATTCAAAAGAAAAAAATGCACATATTATTAATTTTCTGTTAAACGTGATTGGCAGCCTATGCAATGACCAATAAGATAAAAAATGTGTTCTTGCGTTTGCGGTCGACTCCGTTCTGGGGCATAATTCATTCAGTGATGACGTCATATATATTATTACAACTTCCTCCAATAGGTGACACTGGTATAACCGGTTGCTGAAAAATTCAAGGACGTGAAGGTCAGGTCATCTGTGCTAATGCTTTTTTCACAATATCTCCCTGAATTTGCTATCCCCACATATATAAAAGTTGCGACCAGGTGGGCGTGGCTTATTGGAATGCGGGCGGGACACATGTTTTATGGTCTCATAACACACCAGGCTCTCTCCTATACTTGCAATGTTAAAGTTTAATATATATATATATATATATATATATATATATATATATATATATATATATATATATATATATATATATATATATATATATATATATAATCTTTTTAAGAATGGGGATTTGGTCAAGTGGATATGTGCGTTTCCCATTTCAGCAAGGCGATTGATGCAACAGGTTGCAGGTTTGGGTCCCACTCATTCCGAACATAAAACATATATTTTTGACATTTTCTTAATGCTAGTGGATTGAAGTCCCCGAATCTGGAAATAAATGCCGACTCAGTGAATATATACTGCATAACCGTGTTGATATGGCACTTGCACATACATGTAACTACCGCCATTGAAGCATTCTTTTTAAGAATAGGGAATATGGTCAAGTGGATATGTGCGTTTTCCATTTCAGCTAGGCGACTGATGCCAAAGGTTGCAGTTTCCAGCTTTGTTATTGCGGGGGGGGGGGACTTGCTGGTGATTGACTCCCCTCGTACTGCAGCCTTGTCCCTGCACCAAAATTCACAGCGTGCTGTCTAGGCAACTTTATGTAGCCTCTGGCATAGAGTTTGGTACATATATGAACAGACATACAGTGTCATTTGCACTTTGTGGCAACTTTGCTTGGCTACAAGAATCAATTTCTTTGTTAATTTAACGGCAATGGCAGAAGACGGGCTGTATGTGGCCACCTTTTGTGGCAGAAAAACACGAACACCTGGTACCACTGCAAATCTTGTAAGTTTCATGCCATCTCCAGTGCCTCTGGGAAAACACAACGATGGAAATTGCTGTGATGGAGACATTTTCAGGAAATTGCCAACGTCTGATACAATGGCGAATAGAGAGATTCTCCTCAGTGTGCTTGAAATGCACACAATTTGATACGGTTGAACATCGAATTCCCAACAGCTCAGGTGCAAATGTTTGAGTAAACTGGGAAGCATTTCATGGAAATCAAGCTGAAAACAGTGGCACTTGAAATGTTACTTTCCTTTGAAGGAAAAGTTGACAACCTTTGAAAGTTAATATCTTGAACGCACAAATTGCTCCTCGTTTGGACTAAAAAGCAAATATTGACTCCATGCCTCAAGTTTCTGATCTAAAGCTTGGTCAAGGGGCATGTTTCATAAAGTATCTTAAAACAAAGATTTCATGTATATAAATGAACATGCTTTTCTGGAGGATTATCCTTGAATTTCCACCTTTCTAATGAAATGATGGCATTATGTATTTAAACTTACGTTCCCTGACCAAAAGGTTTCTTCGGAACTTTTCTACTGACTGAAAATATTTTTTTACCCGCTCAGCCTTATTGGCTTATGGGGCATAGCCATCATTTTACTTTTCTGCATCCGCCCATGGTACTCTCGAAGATGCAAGAACAAATTAAGCCATCATCATAAAACATGTGCTGTAAATGCATCTCGTTGCAAGCATGGCTGAGTATAACATTGAGTAACATGCACCTATTTCCAGGTTAGCAGTAGTCATCATATATTCACAATGCCTAATAGGGTCATAAAGTCATTCATTTTTTTTTTCACTGAAGACCTGTTTTTTCGGCGCTTCCCATTAAAAGTGTAGTACATTTTATGACTCATGAATAAATGTTTCTTTGTGTCTATGGTTACCATCTAATAGGCTAAAATATCCATGTTTACTAAAAGAAACAAAGCATCAAGTTTGATTTCGGCACAGACTAGAAAATTTTAGTATCGATATTGATGTAATTAAATTTAAATGAAAATTTTGAAATTTAGTACAAATTTATCTAATTGATAGTGCCAAATTAAAGATGGAATAACCCTCTCCAAAGGCGTACTAAAAATGAAAAAAAAATATAGTTCTAATTTCATGGGTTTTAACAGTCTAGAAGAATAAAAAAGTGCATTTTGATTTACACCACCTGTATGTTTTGAAGTGTCGACTTTATGCAAAATTTGAAATACAGTTGTGCTGCTAGAAGTTTACTCTGTCATTTCCCAAAGAAAAAAATAATGTTTGGTTGCATTAAAGTCGTGTTTTCTGTGGAAATGGCTGTGAAGCTGTACCATGCGTTGAATGCTGATTTCAATGATACTTAATTGCGTCACTTTGACAACAAGTCTGCACAGTTATGGGGGCATCGAGTGTACCAAAACCGCATTGGGATGTTCAAAAAAGCACTACCAATGCGAGCGAACGTAAGTTTCAAATTGCAAGTCTCTGTAAAATCTCAAATTACAGGTCTCCATAAAATCTGTGTGGGCAGATAATATAATAGGTACCATGTGGGACACCACTGCAATGTCCATATTAAAGTAGCTGTGTGTGGTCAATGTGAGCTTGCAGGAAGCACTAGATCATGTTGCTCTGTCTCTCTAGCTTTAGGTTACCAAAACAGGTACACCGAGGAGTCTTGAAGGCCTCTCTGTGTCTTTAATAACGCCACATGGCTCGCTACCAACTAGATTTATGAGGTAAGGAGTGTTTGAAATGGCCAAAGAGCAGTATGCTTTCCATCGTGTGAAACGCTTATGCTTATTTTCCCTCGAATTTGCATTTTGAATTGGTGCAAACTTGGGTCATTGATTATCCTTAATCTTGACATGTATACTCATGATAAACATAAAAAAATCCCTTAGATCAAAGGCAACCAATATCGAAGTGAACAAATGTAGTGTTCAAATATATGCATGGCTTCCAAAGAAACAATAATCTGAAGGTCGAGCCATACTCTCGCTTTGAAATTTAAATTCTCAGCTTGGTTGTTGTTGATATTTGTAATAAAGAGACTACTCAAGCCTATTTTACACTTATAGGAATGGTTTCTCTCTCTCTCGGTCTTTCTCTCTGTCTCTGTCTCTGTCTCTCTCTGTGTCTCTGTCTCTCTCTCTCTCTGTCGCTCTCTCTCTCTCTCTCTCTCTCTCTCTCTCTCTCTCTCTCTCTCTCTCTATTGACCGTTACAGGCGGCCAATACTAGATCAGATAAGGACGTTCGGCCATAGGTGGCAATACTACATCTGTATATACGCATACTGCCAGAAGTCCTTTTCGCAGCATCCTATTTAACAACCGTAGCACCATTTTACGCAAATTTGCCAGGAACAAGCACCAAGAAACCACTGTTAAGGTTACTTTCTGTGTAAATCGCCTTAACTACCCTCTCTATTGGCTGTGGCAAATAATATCTCCCAAGATAATTATTTCTGCATCAGCCTGGAAGTTATCAACCTGTATTTCCAGATGCCCTAAACACTCATTTGTAACTGTATCAGGGGGTCTGTACAAACCGCAGATGTATATTGGCTTGGTATTTGGCAATTTAAATTTTAGCCATAAGGTTTCAAGACAAGAGTCATTGGCTTATTCCGGTGGGATATCTAGCTTCTCAAATACAAATCGATCGTTCACATACGCACATAAACCTCCCCCTCTAAACCTAGTTTCTGATCCAAATGACCATGCCACAGAGCCAGTCTCAACCGGTCCTCTATATATATACCTCCTAGTAGAACCAACAATGGTACAAAAACGGATATCTGTCAAGGGTGCAATGGTGTGGAATTCCATTCCACCCAAGGTGAGATCTCAGCCAACCCTTTCTTTGTTTAAAAATTGGTATCGTAGGTCCTATCCCCTTTCTTCAGCTCATTTATCCTTATTTTAGTACCAAAATATATCCCAGCTGGTTCATTCCGCCTTATATATATATATATATATATATATATATATATATATATATATATTCTCAATGTGCAGTTTCTCGAAATATAAGGGATTATTGTGTTTTTCCATAGTAACATGATGTATATAGACTTTTTATGTCAATTGTTTACTTAACTTTTTAATCGTGTTTTACCAGAGCTTATAAGTGTTTGTATCACAACACTCTTCTAATTATTAGTCTTTTTTATTTTCATACTATGTCATGTCATTCATATCGTTTTACCATGTATCACCAGAGCCTGGCGGAAGACCAGTATTGCCATAATGAGCCAGTGATTCCGGTAAAAGATTAAAGAAATCAAATCAAACCAAAAACCATCTTTATTGGATGTGTAGTGACAATGAAGGAAAACGCTACTATGTGAATTAGTTTTCCTACCTTATCTTACCAGACCAGGAATCGTGTTCAGTCACAATTTTTACTTTGAAGTTGACTTATATTTCACCGTCTGGCATGGTAAAGGATTCCATTTCTTAACTTATTAAATCCATGTTACATACCTTTACACTCCTACATTTACTATAGATAAGAAGGGGGTATCAGGATCACACCAGAGCTGGGCTGAACTTGTACTTGGTCGGAGTAAGCAGCTCGCCGAGTATGGGTCTTTAAAAAACCGTAACCAGTCTGTTTGTGCATTTCCTGTTATCCACAGTGCAGTAATTGTACTGGATCAATTACAATGAACTGGGCCGTGTCGATTATGGCATTTACATATACCGACCTCGATGGGACCAATCCTTTTAAGAATGGGGATTTGGTGCAGTTGGCATGTGCGTTTCCCATATTCTGCTAGGTGCCAAAGGTTGCTGGTTCGAGACTAAGCCGTTCCATGGGCACAAAACGTCATGTTTACATACACATGGATGGGCACAGCACAATACACACCTACACACATTAGTGTATGAATGGGGCAGCATGTACCCAACTGGTTCAGTGTTCAAAGTGGAATATACGGATCCAATTTCAGCGTACAGGGTGTCAAAATTATAATGTGCCTGTATTTTAACCATTAGCTCTTTCAGGGTATTGCAGTTGGTCATTAAACTACAGGGAACACTATTTTTTCCATGAACAGAGCCAACGGTGCGCACATAACACCGGAGAGAGAAAAAAATCTCGTCTGGTACCAGCCAAGGACATGTAAATAGTGGTGTGATGGACAGAATGGCTATTTATATTCAAATCCCCTGGAAATAAATTCCATGAGGACAAAAGCTACATAATTGCCGTTACTTATTTTACAGGAGTCATTACTTTTCATATTGCAAGACGTTAAACGGGAATTACACGAGTTCTTGGTTTAGTGGGATCAATCTTGAAGGCGCTGAGAGGTTGATGACATATCACACGTTGACAGCATCCTATTTCTTTAACACTTCTTCCATCCCGACAATCACATGACCAGAGTGTTATTGCTTCTTTTGCCTTAAATAGCCTTCTGGGTACCCTTGCCCACAAACTCACCCCGTATCCCATACATATGTATGTATGTATGTATGTATGTATGTATGTATGTATGTATGTATGTATGTATGTATGTATGTATGTATGCATGCGATGGAGAGAGAGAGGGAGAGAGAGAGAGAGAGAGAGAGAGAGAGAGAGAGAGAGAGAGAGAGAGAGAGAGAGAGAGAGAGAGAGAGAGAGAGAGAGAGAGAGAGAGAGAGAGAGAGAGAGAGAGAGAGAGAGAGAGAGAGAGAGAGAGAGAGAGAGAGAGAACACCATTGGGACACCATTGGGACTGACCAAAAGTGTCGAAATTAGGCAAGGGCTGACCTTGTCCGACCTTTACATGCGCATGTGAAATTTTCTGTTTTTATGTACATGTATATTAAAGCTTATCCATAAACATGTGTATAATAATAATGATAATAATAATAATAATAATAATAATAATAATAATAATAATAATAATAATAATAATAATAATAATAATAATAATAATAATAATAATAATAATAATAATAATAATAATAATAATAATAATAACAATAAAATTAGCAAAGTTAGCCAGCTGTGCCAAGCTCCGTTTAAAGATTATAATTTATGCACTCAGGTTAAAACATGCTAAGGTTAGTGGCCCGTGACTGAGATTTCAGCTGCGTGGGCTTGTTCAGTCATTAATAATATCACTGTTTACACCTGTCCAACTGGCAATTGAGAGTTGAGAACAAGGGAATTCGTCGAGACTGGCATTTTTGTTATATGTTGTGTCTACATTAGGCAGGTTACTTTTGCATTTGGGACTTGAAATGTGTACTTAATACACATTAGACAAGTGTCCTAATTAGGGAGGTGTCCCTGAGATAAAAAGCCTTTCAAAATATTTGGGACTGGGAAATCTGCCCACATTGCAGAGGTGCCTGGATTGCGGAGGTACCATAAGGCCAAGTTTGGTCCATACCAAAACATCTTTGTAATTTTTTCAAATGTTTATATCTATTTCGTAGTGAATTGTTTACAAATGGGCTAAGAAGGTATGTTTGTTTCTACAATAATTTCCGGCACCGAAACAAGTTCCCCGCTGATGACCCAATTTTACATTAAAGACGATCATACGATTAGTCCCACATCCGTAATGCCCAACCGTCCTTGCCAAAGGAAAGGAATAATATATGGGATTCCAAACATTTAAATATGGTTTTCAGGAACGGTGTAAAATTGCCATTGCCGTGCACATATGCATTTCGTAATGCTGGAGAGAATTTGGGTATCAGAACTATTATTGTGTGCGTTATCACACCTGTCGCTCGCACTACTTCCTTTCAGACAACTTGTCATTGTGTCAGATTTCCCTGAAATGAAGTGGCTTTCTAAGAGTAAATGTAAGTCATTTCCAGAAATTGTTTTCATATTTATGTTTTATATAGGTCTGTGATGCCATATATTTGACGTCATATGTCGGGGTAAATCCATAACACGAATTAGCCACGAGCACAAGTACGAGACAGTCGGAGCGGCTATGTATAAATTCGCACTGTACCTCTGGAAATTCATATTGACACCAAGACCTCGCAAGTTACCCCAGGGCAGAAACGTAACAGCCTTATAACTGTTCAAGATGGATCTTTTGATGTTGTTCTGATTGATTCGCCTGGTTTACATTCACTAAGACGAATACACAAGCAATATGCCGGGTCTACTTGTCGCTCTAACTGTTTGATGACTTTTGTTCAATATGATTTTTTTCATTTTTATGTAAAGACGTAAAAGCATGATATTCAAATTTCTTTCCCAAACACCCCATATCTAAAAATTTATTAGGGCAGGTCAGTTGTATTCTTTTGCCGAAAAGGAGTAAGATAATTGCGAATAGGAAATTGGCATAGAAGCGTACATACCGCAACAAACGATAATGTTTTTCAAATGCAGAAGTCACCGGGTAACAAGTTGCAGTACGTCCAGATCAATGACCTGAATAAGATAATGTTGGAAAACGACTCCCCTTACCTTTAAGATATAGCCTTCACTACAGTTGTTCATTGCAGATGCGTCTAGAGTCGTTCCGTTGTAGCTGACAATACCGCTCGTTACAGGTATGGGTAGTCTTAAAATTTACTTCTCTGTAGGAACGTGAACAGGGAATATTGCGAGATTCGAAAAAGTTAGAGCCAAAGTGCAGTGCACTTTTAAGCTCGCGTAACATTGAGCCACACCCCGCAAGGAAATCTCTGCACCTTTTCAGACAGTGAAGAGTCACCACGGAATTCTTTACGTTTGTTGTCTCTGTAAAGACTTTTGACCGCCATGTGCAGTTGTAGAATTCTTGCATCGAGCACTAAGTCACTGATCGAACCAGGCTGCTTTTTAAGCTACGTTTGTAAATCCCATGAGTTCGGCCAAAATACTTGAAAGTACTCTTATTTTATAAAATAACAAATGCGACAATTCCAGATTTGATGCAAGCAGAGCCACAGACTGTGACTGCCTGACACAAAAAAATCATAAAGTATTCAACAAAACCATAATACTTTGAGACCTCCTCTTTTCTTCTATAAACAATAAAACTTTAAATGAACTGTCTGATGAAATCAGACAGCTACCTCTCTCTGTCTCTTTAAAAAGATGAGAAATTCAGTTTGCAAGAACACTTGTCAAGTTTCTAGCTCGAATAATCTGATAAAAGAAGAAATTAACACCAGGCGTACACGCTGCTGACCTTGTGTATATCGGAAAGAGAAAGTCGTTCCCTCTGATGATCATGCGGGGAAGAGTTCTTGTTGACAGTTATATCACTTTGCATTTACCCATCCCTGTTAACACGAGATATTAGAGTCATAAAGGGAGTTCCAGTAAAAGTACCCAAGTTGGTTTTGGTTTCTAGAGGCCGGTATCCAGCATGTAATCTTTGAGGATATACCAAAACCGTAGTATTTCTATGGACAAGGTTTTCCGAATATCTGCAATACACAGTCGCGTCTTATTCAACCATACCCACGTTTTCGCCTGGGCTTCCATAGGTTAAAAGTATCATTTTGCCTGATACATTATGCGCCTGTTCCAAAGTTATTGAATCAACTTATCATTATTGTTTTTTTAAGCTGCAACCAACATGCTGGCCCTCGATCAAATTTATTAAATGAGACAATTTTAATTGTTGCATCAGGGGCTAGTCCATCGCTTGTAACTAAATTGCATCGACAACTTCTTTTTAAAATTTTCTTTGAAGGAATGCCTTGTCCTGAATTCAAATAAAATAAAAACAAACAAACAAACAAACAAAACCCCACCCCCCAAAAAAAAAACGCAAAAACAAAAACACAAAAACACAAAAAAACAAAAAAAAACAAAAAAAAAAAAAAAAAAAAAAAAAAAAAAAAAAAAAAAAAAAAACAAAAAAAAAAAAAAAAAAAGGTACAGCAGTGCATACGTTCAATAACGAATTCAAACTGTTAGTATTACAGCTCCTAGCAACCGAATACAATACGTT
>OZ026627.1:66085001-66107501 GCA_964020975.1 Hermodice carunculata | reverse complement strand
AAAGAAAAAATGCACATATTATTAATTATCTGTAAGACGTGATTGGTAGCCTATGCATTGACCAATAAGATAAAAAAATGTGTTTTTGCGTTTGCGGTCGACTCCGTTCTGGCGCATAATTTATTCAGTGATGACGTCATATATTATTACAACTTCCTCCAATAGGTGCCACTGATATGACCTGTTACTGAAAAAATCAAGGACGTGAAGGTCACCTGTGCTGTTGCTTTTTTCACACTATCTCCCTGAATTTGCTATCCCCACATATATTAAAATTGCTTGGCGACCAGGTGGGCGTGGCTTATTGGAATGTGGGCGGGACACATGTGTTATGGTCCGATAACACACAAGGCTTATGTTTTATGGTCTCATAACACACCAGGCTCTCTCCTATACTTGCAATGTTAAACTTAATGGAATGTATATATATATATATATATATATATATATATATATATATATATATATATATATCATATATATATATATATATATATATATATATATATATATTTATTTATATATATAATCTTTTTAAGAATGGGGATTTGGTCAAGTGGATATGTGCGTTTCCCATTTCAGCAAGGCGATTGATGCCAAAGGCTGCAGGTTTGAGTCCCAATCATTCCGAATATAAGATACATATTTTTGCCATTTTCTTAATGCTGGTGGATTGAAGTCCCCGAATCTGGAAATAAATGCCGACTCAGTAAATATACTGCATAGCCGTGTTGATATGGCACTCTCACATAACTACCTCCATTGAAGCATTCTTTTTAAGAATGGGGATTTGGTCAAGTGGATATGTGCGTTCCCCATTTCAGCTAGGCGACTGATGCCAAAGGTTGCAGGTTCGAGCTTTGTTATTGCGGGGGGGGGGGGGGGGAGCTTGCTGGTGATTGATTCCCCTTGTACTGCAGCCTTGTCCCTGCACCAAAAATCATAGCCTGCTGTCTAGGCAACTTTATGTAGCCTCTGGCATAGAGTTTGATACATATATGAACAGACATACAGTAGCACTTGCACTTTGTGGCAACTTTGCTTGTCTACAAGAATCAATTTCTTTGTTAATTTAACGGCAATGGCAGGTGACGGGCTGTATGTGGCCAGCTTCTGTGGAAGAAAAACACGAACACCTGGTACCACTGCAAATCTTGTAAGTTTCATGCCATCTTCAGTGCCTCTGGGAAAACACAACGATGGAAATTGCTGTAATGCAGACATTTTCAGGAAATTGCCAACGTCTGATACAATGGCGAATAGAGAGATTCTCCTCAATGTGCTTGAAATGCACACAATTTAATACAGTTGAACATCCATAATTCTAATAGCTCAGTTGTTTGAGTAAACAGGGAAGCATTACATGGAAATCAAGCTGAAAACAGTGGCACTTGAAATGGTACTTTCCTTTGAAGGAAAAGTTGACAACCTTTGAAAGTTAATATCTTGAATACATACATTGCTCCTCGTTTGCACTAAAAAGCAAATATTTACTCCCATGCCTCAAATTTCTGATCTTCTAAAGTTTGGTCAAGGGGGATGTTTCATAAAGTATCTAAATACAAAGATTTCATGTATATAAATGAACATTTTTTTGTGCAGAATTATCCTTGAATTCCCAGCTTTTTAATTAAATGATGGCATTATGTATTTAAACTTACGTTCCCTGACCAAAAGGTTTCTTTGGAAATCTTTTCAACTGACTGAAAATATGTTTTTTTTGCCCGCTCAGCCTTATTGGCTTATGGGGCATTGCCATCATTTTACTTTTCTGCATCCGCCCATGGTACTCTCGAAGATGCAAGAACAACTTAAGCTATCATCATAAAACATGTGCTGTAAATGCATCTCGTTGCAAGCATGGCTGAGTATAACATTGAGCAACATGCACCTATTTCCAGGTTAGCAGTAGTCATCATATATTTACAATGCCTAATATGGTCATAAAGTCATTCAGATTTTTTTTTTCACTGAAGACCTGTTTTTTCGGCGCTTCCCATTAAAAGTGTAGTACATTTTATGACTCATGAATAAATGTTTCTTTGTGTCTATGGTTACCATCTAATAGGCTAAAATAACCATGTTTACTAAAAGAAGCAAAGCATCAAGTTTGATTTCGGCACTGACTAGAAAATTTTAGTATCGATATTGATGTAATTAAATTTAAATGAAAATTTTGAAATTTAGTACAAATTTATCTAATTGATAGTGCCAAATTAAAGATGGAAAAACCCTCTCCAAAGCCGTATAAAAAAATGAAAACAAAAAGATATGGTTCTAATTTCATGGGTTTTAACAGTCTAGAAGAATAAAAAAGTGCATTTTGATTTACACTACCTGTATGTTTTGAAGTGTCGACTTTATGCAGAATTTGAAATATGTCAATTGTTTACTTGAATTTTTAATCGTGTTTTACCAGAACTTATAAGTGTTTGTATCACAACACTCTTCTAATTATTAGTCTTTTTTATTTTCATACTATGTCATGTCATTCATATCGTTTTACCATGTATCACCAGAGCCTGGCGGAAGACCAGTATTGCCATAATGAGCCAGTGATTCCGGCAAAAGATTAAAGAAATCAAATCAAACCAAAAACCATCTTCATTGGATGTGTAGTGACAATGAAGGAAAAAGCTACTATGTGAATTAGTTTTACTACCTCATTTTACCAGACCAGGAATCATGTTCAGTCACAATTTTTACTTTGAAGTGACCTATATTTCACCGTCTGGCATGGTAAAGGGTTCCATTTCTTAACTTATTAAATTCATGTTACATACCTTTACATTCCTACATTTACTATAGATAAGAAGGGGGTATCAGGATCACACCAGAGCTGGGGTGAATTTGTACTTGGTCGGAGTAAGCAGCTCGCCGAGTATGGGTCTTGAAAAAACCGTAACCAGTCTGTTTGTGCATTTCCTGTTATCCACAGTGCAGTAATTGTACTGGATCAATTACAATGAACTGGGCCGTGTCGATTATGGCATTTACATATACCAGCCTCGATGGGACCATTCCTTTTAAGAATGGGGATTTGGTGCAGTTGGTATGTGCGTTTCCCATATTCTGCTAGGTGCCAAAGGTTGCTGGTTCGAGACTAAGCCGTTCCAGGGGCACAAAACGTCATGTTTACATACACATGGATGGGCACAGCACAATACACACCTACACACATTAGTGTATGAATGAGGCAGCATGTACCCAACTGGTTCAGTGTTCAAAGTGGAATATACGGATCCAATTTCAGCATACAGGGTGTTAAAATTATAATGTGCCTGTATTTTAACCATTAACTATTTCAGGGTATTGCAGTTGGTCATTAAACTACAGGGAACACTATTTTTTCCATGAACAGAGCCAAAGGTGCGCACGTAACACCGGAGAGAGACAAAAATCTCGTCTGGTACCAGCCAAGGACATGTAAATAATGGTGTGATGGACAGAATGGCTGTTTATATTCAAATCCCCTGGAAATAAATTCCATGGGGACAAAAGCTACATTATTGCCGTTACTTATTTTACAGGAGTCATTACTTTTCATATTGCCAGACGTTAACCGGGAATTACACGAGTTCTTGGTTTAGTGGGATCAATCTTGAAGGCGCTGAGAGCTTGATGACATATCACACATTGACAGCATCCTATTTCTTGAACACTTCTTCCATCCCGACAATCGTGTTATTGCTTCTTTTGCCTTAAATAGCCCTCTGGTTACCCTTGCCCACAAACTCACCCCGTATCCCATACATATGTATGTATGTATGTATGTATGTATGTATGTATGTATGTATGTATGTATGTAGAGAGAGAGAGAGAGAGAAGAGAGAGAGAGAGAGAGAGAGAGAGAGAGAGAGAGAGAGAGAGAGAGGGAGAGAGAGAGAGAGAGAGAGAGAGAGAGAGAGAGAGAGAGAGAGAGAGAGAGAGATATGGCGGACACCATTGGGACTGAGCAAAAGTATCGAAATTAAGCAACGGTTGACCTTGTCCGACCTTAACATGCACATGTGAAATTTTCTGTTTCTATGTACATGTATATTAAAGCATATCCATAAACATGTGTATGATAATTGACCCTTTACTTGATTGCAATCAAAACTGTCACAATGATATACGATACATATTTTACCAAAACATAAATAATAATAATAATAATAATAATAATAATAATAATAATAATAATAATAATGATGATGATGATGATGATGATGATGATGATGATAATAACAATAATAACAATAACAATAACAATAACAGTAACAATAACAACAACAATAATAATAATAATAATAATAATAATAATAATGATAATAATAATAATAATAATAATAATAATAATAATAATAATAATAATAATAATAATAATAACAATAATAATAATAGTAACAATAATAATAACAATAAATAAACAGAAAATTAGCAAAGTTAGCCAGCTGTGCCAGGCTCCGTTTAAAGATTATGATTTATCCACTCAGGTTAAAACATGCTAAGGTTAGTGGCCCGTGACTGAGATTTTAGATGCGTGGGTTTGTTCAGGCATTACTAATATCACTGTATGCAAATGTCCAACTGGCAATTGAGAGTTGAGAACAAGGGAATTCGTGGAGACTGACATTTTTGTTATATGTTGTGTCCACATTAGGCAGGTTACTTTTGTATTTGGGACTATGAAATGTGTACTTCATACACATTAGACAAGTGTCCTAATTAGGAAGGTGTCCCTGAGATAAAAAGTCTTTTAAAATATTCGGGACTGGAAAATCTGCCCACATTGCAGAGGTGTCTGGATTGCGGAGGTACCATAAGGCCAAGTTTAGTCCATACCAAAACATCTTTGTAATTTTCCAAATGTTTATATCTATTTCGTAGTGAATTGTTTACAAATGGGCTAAGAAGGTATGTTTGTTTCTACAATAATTTCCTGCACCGAAACAAGTATTGTGCTGGTTCCCCGCTGATGACCCAATTTTACATTAAAGACGATCATACGATTAGTCCCACATCCGTAATGCCCAACCGTCCTTGCCAAAGGAAAGGAATAATATATGGGATTCCAAACATTTAAATATGGTTTTCAGGAACGGCGTAAAATTGCCATTGCCGTGAACATATGCATCTCGTAATGCTGGAGAGAAACTTGGGTATCAGAACCCTTATTGTGTGCGTTATCACACCCATCGCTCGCATTACTTCCTTTCAGGCAATTTGTCATTGTGTCAGATTTCCCTGAAATGAAGTGGCTTTCTAAGAGTAAACGTAAGTCATTTCCAGAAAGTATTTTCATATCTATGTTTTATATAGGTCTGTGATGCCATATAATTTGACGTCATATCTCGGGGGTAAATCCATAACACGAAATCAGCCACGAGCACAAGTACGAGACAGTCGGAGGGCTATGAATAAATTCTTATTGTACCTCTGGAAATTCATATTGACACCAAGACCTCGCAAGTAACACCAGGACAGAAACGTAACAGCCTTATAACTGTTCAAGATGGATCTCTTGATGTTGTTCTGATTGATTCGCCTTGTTTACAATCACTAAGACGAATACACAAGCAATATGCCGGGTCTGCCTTTCGCTCTAACTGTTTAATGACTTTTGTTCAATATGATTTTTTTCATTTTTATGTAAAGACGTAAAAGCATGATATTCAAATTTCTTTCCCAAACACCCCATATCTAAAAATTTATTAGGGCAGGTCAGTTGCATTCTTTTGCCGAAAAGGAGTAAGATAATTGCGAATAGGAAATTGGCATAGAAGCGTACATACCGCAACAAACGATAATGTTTTTCAAATGCAGAAGTCACCGGGTAACAAGTTGCAGTACGTCCAGATCAATGACCTGAATAAGATAATGTTGGAAAACGACTCCTCTTACATTTAAGATATAGCCTTCACTACAGTTGCTCACTGTAGATGCGTCTAGAGTCGTTCCGTTGTAGCTGACAATACCTATCGTTACAGGTATGGGTTTTTTTAAATTTTTCATTTTTGTAAGCACGTGAACAGGGAACATTGCGAGATTCGAAAAAGTTACAGCCAAAGTGCAGGGCACTTTAAAGCTCGCGTAACATTGGGCCACACCCCGCAAGGGAATCTCTGCATCTTTCCAGACGGTGAAGAGTCACCACGGAATTCTTTACGTTTGTTGTCTCTGTAAAGACTTTTGACCGCCAGGTGCAGTTGTAGAATTCTTGCATCGAGCACTAAGTCACTGATCGAAGCAGGCTGCTTTTTAAGCCATGTTTGTAAATCCCATTGGTTCGGCCAAAATACTTGAAAGTACTCTTATTTTATAAAATAGCAAATGCGACAATTCCAGATTTGATGCAAGCAGAGCCACAGACTGTGGCTGTCTGACGCACAAAAATTACAAAGTATTCGACAACTAAAACTGAAAACCATAATATTTTGAGACCTCCTCTTTTCTTCTATCCACAATAAAACTTTAGATGAACTGTCTGATAATATCAGACAGCTACCTCTCTTTGTCTCTTTAAAAAGATGAGAAATTCAGTTTGCAAGAACACTTGTCAAGTTTCTAGCTCGAATAATCTGATAAAAGAAGAAATTAACACCAGGGGTACATGCTGTTGACCTTGTGTATATCGGAAAGAGAAAGTCGTTCCCTCTGATGATCATGCGGGGAAGAGTTCTTGTTGACAGTTATATCACTTTGCATTTACCCATCCCTGTTAACACGAGATAATAGAGTCATAAAGGGAGTTGCAGTAAAATTACCCTCGTGTTTCTTGGTTTCTAGAGGCCGGTATCCAGCATGTAATCTTTGAGGATATACCAAAACCGTAGTATTTCTATGGACAAGGTTTTCCGAATATCTGCAATACACAGTCGCGTCTTATTCAACCATACCCACGTTTTCGCCTGGGCTTCCATAGGTTAAAAGTAACATTTTGCCTGATCCATTATGCGCCTGTTCAAAAGTTATTGAATCAACTGATCATTATTGTTTTTTTAAGCTGCAACCAACATGTTGGCCCTCGATCAAATTTATTAAATCAGACAATTTAAATTGTTGCATCAGGGGTTAGTCCATCGCTTGTAACCAAATTGCATAGACCACTTCTTGTTAAAATTTTGTTTGAAGGAATGCTTTGTCCTGAATTCTAATAAAACAAAAACAAACAAACAAACAAACAAACAAACAAACACCCCCCCCCCAAAAAAACACACAAAAACAAAAACACAAAAACACAAAAAAACAAAAAACAAAAAACACAAAAAACACAAAAAACAAACAAACAAACAAAAACAAAAACAAAAAAAAAAAAGGGTACAGCAGTGCATACGTTCAATAACGAATTCAAACTGTCAGTATTACAGCTCCTAGCAACCGAATACAATACGTTTCTTATTAACTTGACCCCATCTGTTTTTACGCACCTTTATACTTATTATCCATTTTTTTCTGTTTGTTTTGTACACACATTGTCTGCATTCACTGCATGTCTGGAGTACTCCTCGATTAATTTAATGTAACTATAGGGCAAACCAGATTGAATATCACTAAGTCTGTTTACATTAGAATGACAATCTGAACTGAACACTCATTCAACAGGATAAAGCAATTATCTAGCATGTAGGCGTAAATATCATGGCATAAGTGTACTTAGAATTTAAAGGTCCTATTGATTGAATGGGCACCATAAATTAAAAAGTTGATGTTTCGGGTCGTTAGAAATGATATCTGAAAACCAAAATGTTAAATTTCATTTTAGAATAGGTTTTTTTTTAGCTCCAAAAGTGCATCACATTTGCGACAGGAAAGTGCACGAATTTTCTCTGATTATGGCCCAATGTGGGAAAGTGTTACTAACGTCAATAAACGCACCCTGCTGGCCATGATGTATTGTTCTAAGCCAGAGTGCCTTTATTTTGCCAAGAGTTACGGCAGATACAACAAGCATAGTGATTTCGGAGAGTATGAATTGAGTTTTTTTTATGTACGTGGTCTCGTGACGATGAAGAATTACCAAAAAAAAGAAAAAGAAAAGCTGAAGCAGCTGAGGAAAAGATCATTCAGCCTTACACACATGAGGAACCCTACCGTCCCCAGTGCTGCAGAGAATGCAGCCGTGCTACAGCCAGACGATCCCAACCTGCCGTCTGGGCAATGATAATTCGTTGCAAAAGAGACATTTCCTATCAAAACCTGCAAGATTCCATTTAACAAAAACAAACAGGAATGCAATAAATTAGAATTTGCGTCACGATGGGCCAGTATAGTGTTTCAAATTGTAGCATTCACGGAAACGGCTGCGGCCTACGCCTACGGTAGGCTATATAAAAGTCTAAACAAAAAGTTAACTTTCCTTTCCCATATGTGTGGTCTATGGATGATTAAACATAAGTTTGTATTTGGGAATAAAGCTTTCAATATCAGTATAAGTGACCCTTGGGGGGGGGGGGGGAGTAATTTACCTTTCCGTATACATTGTCATCAGTAAAGGTGTTTATGACATCCTTTATTTCAGATCGTGCCCATTATGTAACAATGGTAAATATTTTGCTGTGACTGACTTATTTTCTGGTTCCACATGAACGACAAAAGTACAATGAATTTTTTACACCCGTTTATTGTGAGCTGGCCGTGGACTGTCACAAACACTGGCACATGACTGAAAAAGATGCAAGGCCAGCCGCCCACTGGTCTTGGCAGTTGCGTGGATGGGGCGTGAATGTGGTAGCTATCCAATCAAATGTTATCTGGTTATGGGATTAAACACCTCGCAATATACAGTAGTAATTGGACATACACATGACAGTTGCCAGCTGACTCAACCTGTTATAGACTATTCAACCATAGACCTGGGCATGGAACTGGAGCGGTCCTTGTTTGTCCAAGTTTTCTACCCATTTTCCATCAATTGAATCAAAATGGTTAAACACACTGAAGTTTTGTTACAATGTTACTTTGTAACAACATCCTAGACCGGCGTTGTCACTGTGACATTAGATTGAAAATTCTGTGATACATTGTAACAGTCGCAGACCTATATTTTGCTGTTATACAAGCTTTGAAATCAGAATCATACTAAAGATTAATTTTCAAATACTGTAAAAAAAATGAAGAAAGAAATAAAAATCACTGTTCCTGATTGTTTGAATAATGTCTAATTTGGCCAGCTCCGTGAATGCTTTCATTGGACAGCGATGGGCCCTTTTTTGGCAACAGCAGCAGCGTTTACTTGCGAAACCTATCTTAAACCTCGCCATTTTTGACAAACGAAAGGCACTTTCCACAAAGTGTTTGCTACATAGGTTACATCGGGCCCCCGGGCTTTGCCATTTGTCTCTGTAAATCTTGATGCTCTCCGTAATTTCAGGTCGGGGGGGGGGGATGTAGATAAGCTGTAGAACTTGTATTTCTACTATTAACAACCACAAATCGACCCATCCTGGGCGGGAACAGGGACGAAAATGAATATTTTTACGTGCATTTTTAGTCGTGTTGATAAAGGGTGAATAAAACATTTTCAAATCAGGTGACACTTGACAGTCATGGCTCGCAGGAATGGTCGGAGTCTTCCCTGTCATCCGGCGGTGTTGTGTTTGTGACGTCACAAGCCTTTTGCGCCTTGTGGGTGTCAGAAATGAACAGAAAGCGACGATTGAAGGCGCAGTGAATTTTTAAAATAAAAATTTGAACAAGAGTATTATTTTCACATTCAATTTTTTAGAAATCGCACTGTATGGTGAGAACAACCCATGAGTCATCTATGTATCAAATTTGAACATGGTCAATCAAGACGACCTTTAAGGTAGTTGGCACTTTATTTTTTCCCTTAGCTAAAGGTGACTCCATTTTCTTTCTTTCTTTTCTCTTTATTTTTTCTCTCTTTCTTCGTTTCTTTCTCGACAATTTCGGCGGACATTTTAGTTTAACATTATTACAATCAGAAGCTCTAAACGTGACACAGTTACATGGTACTTCAATACAGAAGGTCTTGATTCTTTTCCGTTTCATAAAGTGCGCCAACGAGGTCATTTGGATTTTTAAACCTTGAATATCTTTAAGGCTATTGCAGGTGTGTGTGTGTGGGGGGGGGGGTCCATCTTCAATTCATGGGTTTAAACTGTATTCGCATTCAATGAACCACCAACTGAGGTTGAGCATTTTCAGAATTTTAATTCCTGTTAATTGGGAACATTTGAAAAGAATTTGGATTTTTGCCTATTAGGGTGACTTTAAGAAAATTACTTAATAGATATCTATCTTCAAAACGTTTATGCGCAGATGTGTAATTCTGATATCACATCTTGTTTTGGTTGTTATCATTTTTGTCCTGGGCTTAGCACTCAAGCCACTAATGATTGAATCTTTGAACAGTGCGGTCTTATCAGTAAATTTGAACTAATGCAAATTGGAAGCAACGAGACACACTTGTGAATATTACTGATAGACCAGACATACAACAGGCCAAAATCTCTCAGAAGCACACAATTAGATGTGCTTGTACCTCACAAGGGTCTGTTGTTTACCGCCACGCCATATAAAATGCTATCATATGGTAATTATTCCGTTGTCAGTCCATGGTGAAATGTGAATAGTGATCTTTGAATGCATCAGACCTAAGATTAGGAGGGACAGCACTAGAATTATCTGAACTTCACTTCACATAATAAAATCTTGTTTGTTGGCGGACACCCAAATTTCTGTTTTATTTGGAATTCTTTCTTTCCATCTGTCTGGCATTTTCTTTTCACCAGATTTTAACATGTTTTGTTACCTTTTTTTCCTCTACAATTTTTTGCTTATTTTCTGTAGTTTTTTCAATTTAAATTCAAACTTTCCTTTTTAGGCACACAGACATATTTGCTTTGCATCAAAGAGTCGTTTCTAATTACCCCTATTTTTTTTTTTCTGAGATCAATTACTCTGCTTGCTGTGATGCAATTACTACGTCAACACGTATTTCCTGCGTTTTGCTCCTCAGCAAATCTTGTTTTTCTCGAATAAAGGCTGGCTTTTAGAAATGCACTATTGATAAACATGTATCTTGTTATTTTTCAAGTACAAAATCAATCAATCAGTAAATCAGTCAATCCATCAATCAATCAGTTTGTTGTTGGTCTATAACACTACCAACATACTTCTTCAGTCATAGATGACGTGCCTTACTGTGCGTCTCCGCCTTTAATAGGTAAAGCGGTCGATCGCTACTTACGTCCTTCTGATAAGGGTGGTTTCCTCTGGACCCGATCAGATACCTTGCGGTAACGGTTGCTTTAATAATGAAACAGTAGAAATCCAGCCATCAAAACCCTTTCTTTTTTGTCTTTGTTTCTGCTTGCGTTTTCGTATGCAATGGAATCAGTTTGCTTTATTTTGAATGCTTGGGATCCGAATTCGGATCAGTTGTCACGATAGCCATTGATCATTCTAAACCTGTTCGATGACAAGCACAGTCTTGTAAAGGAGTCCCTTATATACTCATGCACATATATTCTTTTAAGACCCCAGAGTATACACTATGTGTAGACAAACCTGGTTTAATATGATTGTACATCATATACTTTTATTGTTCAGACCTACGGTTTTCGTTTTTTAGGATACCGGTAGTCATTCGAGTACCCATAAAATCATCCATCGGCAGCAAGCGGTTTTAATATACACCTGTACTTGTGCCACTCTCTCCTGATAATGCGACGGCATACATAAGTGGATCATCCTGTACACCACGTCGGTTAACAGTACATTCGCATAAAATGTGTTTCCGTCTAAATATAACTAAATCCTTCAATGCCGGATACCGCAGTTCTATTAAGGAGCACAGGTCAATACAAACTGTCACGCTTACACCTAATACAGACTTTAGCGCACTCAAATATAAATTCTCTTCTTTCTTCAGATTGATATTAGACCAGCTCTCGCAAACATATAGCATATAAAACTTTCCTCCTGACCACAAACGGCACATCTGTAGTTTTGAATATATATATATATATATATATACTATATATATAATATATATATATATATTATATATATATATATATATTATATATATGTATACATATATATATATATATATATATATCTAAGTGACAAGTTTTAGGAATGCTTTTTCAATGCCTGGGCGTGCTGCTTAAACCACGAGATACCGTTCATGAAATGTAAAGGCACTGATATTCAGTACAAATGCTTTCACTTGAAAAGTCTGCTTGTGAAGCAGTTGGAACGTGTATGGGCCAAATGAGTCACGGAGCCAGTTTAGCAGAGTAATCTTAATTCATAAGTGCACAGATTATATGATTCATATCAGTTTCAAGATACTTTAACAGCGCATTTCAAAGAGCATATCTGTATATAGAGTTCTCATATGACCCTGTTAAAGCAACAACACGGACTAATTAGCGCTCGTACTGATTATAATCTACAGCGTGATGTTGATTAAGCCCTGATCAAGCGTAACTCTACAAGTGCATTCCCACCGAAAAATCTAATCTAGCCTTCATAAATTTGCATGTAACCTATAAACCTTTACCCCTTGAATTTACATTGAGTCAACATCTTTTTCTTGGCATGGGGCATGTGATCTCGATAGGTCTCATCTGCAATTCTCAGTCAAATTGTTTTTCATTCCTGCCTAAATTAGCTAGAAAAAAATTGAAGCAAACGTCATTCGAGTCGGGTTTGGCCGGTTTAAGAGGGAAAGGGATAATATCAGTGTACGGGAGTCTCGGCTCCCTTTTTTCCGTCAAAAAAAAAAAAAAAAAAAAAAAAAAAAAAAAGGGGGGGGGGGGGGAGGGGTAAAGGAGTTTATGGTGTGTTTCCCAAAGCATGGAATAGAAAAAGTTTCATACTTTTCGAAGGTCGGAGTGTAGGTCAACGCCAAGAGCCACCTCAATTAATACATGTATTGGCCGTCATTGGGTGATAACATTATGAGAACGTCTATCCACCCCTCATTCGACCGTGTCCCAAAGTATCTCATCGTTCAAAATAGAGCGCCACTTTAATTTGTTGTGACCCATTGCACACATCTATGAAAATCACTAGCGCACGTAAACCAGAACAGGATATAATATTTTTGTACAGGGAGTTGGTCATCGTCAATGTGCTACTGAGTGCAAACCAGGTCACTGTGAGGTGAAAGAAGCACATTTAATATTACATTACTGACTTCTATGAAATGGACACATGTGGTGTGGAAGTGTCGTTTCTGTTATAGATTTACGTAAGTATACCGTTACTATCAGGCTGGTGTTTTGTCTCAAACACTACCGTTTACGGATTGTTATATTTTTCGATAGTTTTGCCTTAGCAGAGGTTTAGTTAACAGTTTTAGTGAGTGAACATGCAACTTTGCATTGTTATTATCTTCTGTCTGTTTTTTTTTATTTTTTATTTTGTGTGTGTAAATGTATTTATTCTTTACGGTGGATATATCCAGCTACATAACACTGGAGCAGAAATTCTGGAAACATCATGCTTAACTTTTGTCAAATATAACATACTTATGTGTGTACTCTTTCTGAGAAAATAAGACCCTGTCCCGCTTTTAAAAAAATGTGTATTATCTTCTGAAATTGGGTTTACATATATGGGCTGCGTCGTTTGTAGTTAGCGGACGCTAACCCATTTGCTGTGTTATACTGACGTAGGCCTATGCAATGTCAAAGTAGGGTAGTGCAGGTAGTTTTGTGTCCTCCCACCCATTCATTAACGGTGCTGCACACCCGTCACACCATTCGATATTTTGGTCTTGTGCTGCGTTCGGCAGCGGGATTCCGCTCACGCGTAAGGTTGTTTAGGCCTAGCAGCTCCCGTTATTTTGGCGAGATTTTACCCTTTTTTCCTTCACTGTTCATATCTGAGTGCCACCATTTTGTTTAAACAACCAGGTTGTAAGGATTAAGAAACAAAAAGTGGTCAAATTTGCGGTGAAGTCATGTTACCCACCAGAACAGACGCCAGTTTCACCAGGCGAATTCCAGAACTTTGTTTCAATGTGTCACGTGACCAGAAAGTAAAAAAATTAGCGGGAATCGTCTCTTTTAATTTAGGCTATCTTGTTTATTCTTTCTGCTGGGGGCAGTTTTCGGTCACCTTCAATTTATCGCACTATAAGCATATCAGAGTGAGTTGTAATGGAAGAAGTGATGTTGAGTGGCTCCGAGTTAAGTATTAAAGACATTTACAAGAATGTACACAAATTAATTCTTGAATACAAGGTACCGGATGGCAAATATAATGCGGCCGTCATTCAATTCCAAGTATGCTCCGTGAACAATTCCATCATGTAAATTTCAAGCTGGTAACCTGTCAAAATAATCCATTATTACATTCTTATGAAACGCATCAACTGTCACAACTAAGTAGCTTTTACAGTTTTGCAACAACTTTTACACAAATAAAAGCATATTTTCGCATTTCGTCCGTAAAGAGCTGCTGACCAAAATCTGCGTCCGCTCGCCGAAAATCGCCGTTTTGCGCCCTTTAGAGTGTCATGGTTCGATACCAAGCAGGAACACTGCCTGTGACGTTAATCAGTATACTAACAAATTAGTTGCGTCACTGTGAAGTCGCATCCAGAAAGTATTTATCAATGTTTCAGGATCTCCAAAGCTATGGGTCGATCAATGCTCAAGTGACCGAAAAATGCCTCCACTACCCTAGTACGTGACTCTCTTGACAGGTTCATCAATGTACATATGGTATCATTTTGTTCGGTTATGTTTAAATTAGAACCTTGTCTCGCATATTCGTTACACATAAATTCACTTATCATCTTGTAACTATAAGCAAGAACGTTCGGTAGATTATATATATATTTTCTGTCATTTCAAGTTCATAATTCTTCTACTGCAAGTGAAGGATCTTTACAAAATGTAAGGTAAAGACAAACAACCCCCATCAGATACCCCCCCCCCCCAAACACACACGCACCACTGTCCGGAAATTGAATGCCGGGAAACATGCCTGATGGTTTCCCGCTGATGACCTGCTTTTTACCCCTCGGTCCATAAAGGCCCCGGGGGTATGGCTATCTCCTGTTTCTGTGTGTGAATCCGGGAATCCTTCCGTCCGTCCGTTTGTCACTTGTTCTTAAGCGCCATATAAGCTGGGATCATGGCAGTGTTTTAGTTGATCATCATTTTTAAAGTTCAGGTCAAGTTCGAAGGTAAATGACCTTAACCCAATTTTAAGGTCACCTAAGTCGATTCTCTACGAATTTCTCGCACGAAATACCAGGAGAACCATACTTGCTATGATCATGAAACATTTACAGATGATCACCCTAGTAAGGGTCTTCTTCAAGTTTGAAGGACAGTGACCATGACCTAATGTGATGGTCACCAGATGCAATGTTAAGGTTACATAGTTCAATTTTCTGTTAATTTCTTGCACGCAACATCAGGAAAGCCATTATTGCTAGGATCATGAAACATTTACGGAAAATAGGGTACACGGTTAGCAGAGCTGAAACATGTTCACCTTTCACCTCTGCGAGCCAAGCTCCATTCACGGCTGGGGAAGTAGAAGGAGCTCCTACCACTCTGGATGTGCGGGGTGGTTTCCTCCTTGTCCTTCGGTTTCTTCCACTAAACAAGTAGGTACGAAAGTATACCCCAACATATGTGCCATGGAGAGCGACTTATACAGGCTTGGCCTGTTTCCCAATCCATGTAAAAGGTATGGGGTCAATATTTACAGATAATCACCCTTGTAAGGGTATTCGTTAAGTGTGAAGGAGAGTTACTTCGACCTGATATGAAGGTCGCCATAGGAAATTTTTCTCTTGAATAAATGTCTTGAACATGAGATCTTAAGAAGTGGATAACATACGATCATACGACTTTTACAATCAATCATCTTTATTAGATTCCAGCTCAGATTTGAAGGACACTGACCTTGTTGTGATTTCAAGGTCACCAGGTTCAATCTTTTTTAAAAAATTGGAAGATGTGTCTGAAGAACCAAATTAACTAGGATCAAAAAAAAAAAAAAAAAAAAACAAAAAAAAAAAATATTGCCTTCTGCAGTTGATCTTCCTTTTGAAAGGGGAATTCAAGTTTAAGGAGAATGAGTTTTACTCAATTTCAAAGGTATCCAGGCTCAATTGTTTTGACATTCATGCCCACAAATTCAGAAGAACCAGATTCCTTTTGTGCGTGGCCGAGGGGTCTTAAGGCGTTTGCCCATATGTTTATCAAGTAAGTTAGCTGTAGAAGCCTTAAACTTCCAACATTTGAAGTCAAAAGAGATACTATTACTGGATGTATAGGTTTTAGACATTAACGCTGTGACTAGATTAGGATTGGAGCGTAGTAAGCTTTGCTTTTGCTTTCGATTGATTGATCCATTTATTACATGTTTTTATTTCCTGTTGATTCTGTTTGTATAAGACCCCTCGAGATACTTCCAAAAACATATTTATCAAAGTTAACGTAGTTTTCCTATAACCTGGTCATGGCCACCCCCCAAAACGCCTGTTTTGTGAACTTTATTAATGGGTAAAGGACACCAATTTACATTGTCAACCTGGGTACTTTGTAGGGCAAGTTCTTAACACCTAAGACGGAATGTGCCGTTATGATCCGAATACTAAACTGAAAGTGTGTTTTGAGTGTGACACAAATATCAGAATCTTTACTCGCTCAAGCTGTAACTCTCAAACAGTTTTTTCCACACCTTATGTTTGTCCAGACTACAGTTCACTGTGGTTACTCCCTGGCCGGCACGATTTGGTCCAGAGCTTATAAAAATACATATTTGCTTTGTGTTATATCAAAGCATTTGGTCGAACAAGTTTCCCCAAAACGCTTTGTCATATTTGTTAAAAAAACAAAACAAAACAGTAAAAGTCCAATCGAGAGTGTTCATCTGACATCTGGGTGCGAACAAACTTCTGTAAACTAATTTGAAAGACAAACAAGTATACCCGAGAGATGGTCATATATATAAATGAAAACATACTTCTGTGTCACCTCAGGCGGATTCTGTTTCTGGGCGACTGGTGCCGAGGGTTGCAGGTTCGCCGCCTGAATAAGAATATATATATATATATATATATATATATATATAATGACCGAGATAGCTCAAGTAAAAACGCACTTCTGTGTCACCAGACACCCTTGTCTTGCAAAGCTTCTATGACATGTTACAAAACTAAGTGCAAGAACGCAAGGATTATTACATTGTCAAAAATCTGTACATAAATACATCAATGTGATCGAATTGAATGAAAACAGATCAGGAAAATGACCACTAAGTTGCAAGTTCATGCAGTCATTTGGCTCTTCAGAAACTCAGGAAAAAAATAACAATGAAAATAAACTGACATTGAATGGAAAATGTATGGATCACAAAAGAAGGTGACGTAATATATGACAACACTATGTATTGAGAAAAAAATTGGTAGAAGTCAATTGAAGGTACATACCTACCGCGGCTGATTATACGCCTAACGCCTAGATAATTAAAATGGTTAATTATTTTAGTAATACCTTCAGAGTGTCTAAACTTGGGAAAAATGGGGAGTTATGTGCTATTTTCTTTCAGTTTTTTATGTTTGTTTGTTTCTTAATTTACCATTAGGAACACACCACCCATTATTGGCAAAAAGTATTGAAGTAGCAGTTGTCTTTTATTTCAGGTACACTGTATACCCAATATGAGCTGCCACTAGCTTGTTGAACATCACTTTCAAGCAAGGCTTGTTACAAGTCGCTTTCATGGCCATATTTGCAATGATATTTTCAATCATCCGACTCATCCTCAACATCATTGGTGCAGACAGCGAGAATGCTTCAAATGTAGATGGCTGGTCCCAAGTATTTGCAGCAGAGGCAGCAAATGCTAGCATTAACGATCCTGTTTGCATTGGAGAAAGCATTGATACACGAATTTTACATGTTGAGATGAGCTTGAATTGTACTAAAACGGAACCAGTTTCGATGATTGCCATAATATTAGGAAAACCTGGCGGAATTCCTCCCACAATTCCTAATAGGACATATTGGTTAGGTAGTCCGAGATATTTGAGTGATCAATTAATTAAAGTTGATCCTGAGGAACGTAGTGATTTCTGTGCGTACGAAGAAGGCAGTCGACTTAAACAAATGATCAAATGTGATGGGAGAATGGGCTATCGTAGCGGTAAATTGGGACGCTATTACATAATATTATACACTAAACGAAATGCTTCTATATCTTACCACTTCAAACTGAGTATACCGCCCATGGTATGTGAAGACGTTCGACAACAAGGTTGCCGCCATTTTTACACAAAGACTGCTTTTCCAAATATGGTTGGACACGCTGCCCAGAAGAGTACACTAAAAGCCCTAGCACACTTTTCAATGCTATCACGTTTAGTCGCAACAATGAACTGCTATCAGCATTCAATGTATTTTGGCTGTCTTGTTTATTTTCCTCGCTGTGCTAATTCAAGTGTGATGCTTCCTTGCCTGGAAATGTGCAAAGATGCCTATTTCGGTTGCGGACCACAGTTGCGTAGATACAATATTGAGCTTAACTTTGCATGCACCTTCTTTGAGTCTTTTGAGGTTAATAATCGATGTGTATACAAGGAGGTAGATTGCGGACAGCCTCCAATTCCAAACTGGGCTAGGGTTACTTACAGTGGAACCAGCTTTGGGTCGTCTGCGAATTACACTTGCATGCCAGGACATATCCTAAAGGGAGCACCTTTAAGAAAGTGTACATATTCTGGTAATTGGTCTGGAATCACTCCTGTATGTTATACAGTGACACTAGCGTCCACAAAACACAACCCTCTTACGACAGCTCTTGGTCTTTCATTTGTGTTTCTTATAATCATCTTTGCTGCAATGGTTTTTATTTTTCAAGAACGGATAAAACTTATGGTTTATAGCAGATTCAGTGTGCCAAGTAAGGTTTCAAGTATCGGGAAAGAATTCAAGTACCATGCTTTCCTATCATTCCATAAGAGTGAGGAGCACATTATATTACGGACAGTCAGAGAACATCTAGAGCAAAAAGCAGTTCCTGCTTATCGTCTGTGCATTCATCTCCGCGACTTTGAGCCTGGTGAAACAATTGAGAACAATATAGCTAAAGCTATTATGAGCAGTTACAGGACAGTTATCTTTTTGTCAAAGGGTTACCTTGCCAGTGAATGGTGCCAATATGAATTTCAACAAGTCCACTATGAAGTCATTCACAACCGCCCTCACTGTCTTGTTGTTGTTCTCATGGATGAGATCAGTGATTTGAGGCTACCTCCAGATATGAAATCATATCTGGCAACCCACACCTATATCAGATATGGTAACGAGAGCATGTTCTGGAAACGACTTGCATTTGCCCTAAAGAAACCAATACCACTGCAGGAAGTATAAACTAAGACCAATTAATATACAATTGGATGTGAGGAAATAATATAAAGAAATAAGACACGACGAAAAGAAATAGACCTGTGAGGTCCTGGTATATTCAAACAGGAGCTAGACATGCTGATAACCGATACATATCTAAGAGTATTATAAGCTAGAATTCTTATGCCTCATAGTGATTGCATTAGGTTTAGTGTCTGCATTTAACACGCAAGGAATACCAATAATGTTGAGTGGCCACTTGCCACAAACATCACAGGACATATATTTATTCCAATGCGAAAACGAGCTTTAATATATGAAGATCCTCTAGTCAATAATACAAATTTGAAGTGTAAAATTGGCGAGAGTCAAAACAATTATATAAATGTTGAATTTATATTTGAAGGTACTAGGGATACCTCTGAGATATGTATTTTGTACACATGGACATCGTTGCGACTGCAATTATGATTGTTGGTAGCTAGGACATGGAAAGGGGTTTGTTTATCCACAAGCTTATTGTTCATACAGCGATTACTGTGGCACACCAGAAATCCAAGGTTAAAATGTGAGATGAATTAAAAGGACAACCAACTTACCATTGGTCGGATAGAAGGAGACTGAAGACAAACAATTCTCGCAATGAACAAAATTCATTTGGAAGGAAATGAGGACAGTATAGTCACCTGCATATAAAACATTGAATAAAAAGTAGCACGCGTTATCAACAGTCAAATGCTTTAAAATCGATTTTTACAACTTTAAATCAAACTGCTTCCCTGCTGTGGAATGGTTCACATGCTAATTGTAATGGTTCATCCGGTTAATACTATGCTAAATAGTCTTTGGTTTGTTTTGCCACTGCCCTTTTACAATATTGAAAAAAGTGTTAAGTTAAATAGTGATCTTTATATGTTCAACTATTCAGTATGACAGGCGAGCTTTTTCAACATAGGTTGGTTGTTTTAAAGCATTGGGGTATTTTGCTACCAGAGAGAGGTTTAAAATCCACAGAATGATAAGAATGTTCTTCGACATTCCTTGCCAAGCCAGAATTGTAATGTGCATATGCATTTGTTTTAAGGTCCCAGGATGGTTTTCTCAATGACGGCTGTGTCGAAAATATCACAAAATGACTTTTGTTCTTTGTCTGAAAGATAAACACCTAAAGTATGTGGTCACCAAATATTGTTTGAAAAAATCAATATTTATATAAGAAAATCGATGAAACCTATAACAAGTTTCAGCGCACCACTGTAAGTGTACTATTTGTTAACTTTAATATGGGAATGCTTCATGATGTTTGAACAGCCAACAGCCATTCTAACCGGCCCCTGACAGCGGCAAAGTCACAGGAGTGCAGAGGAAAAAATGGAGTCACGCTTGATTGGATGAACATTATGTGTCGAAGAGGGACGCTCCAAAAACACTAGTGCCACGCAAACATCTGTTTCTGTTATATTTCATAGATATACATGTAGTAGTGATTCCTTTGGATTAGTAGGCGGGCTGTACTATCCATGTTACCAACACAAATTCAGTATACAACACTGTTTGGTGTAACTCTCAACTAAAGCCTCCTGATTTTTCTAAACTGATACAAGGCCCCACTGTACATGTGTTATTTTGTATTTATGTTTCAGCTGGCTTTTACGTTTACGTTCTATTATTTTTGGTTATTACAGTTGGTTATTTCGACTTTGTTTTATATCATTTTACATGCCGTCTCGTAGGTTCTATACAGATTTTCTTTATGTGTATTATATCTTTTCCGTTCCTTTTAGTTGCAATATAATGAATATATCTCGATATGCTTGTGTGTAATTTTCCCCGAGCTCGGAGTGTAGATAAAATTATTGCTGTTATTATTATTATTATTATTATTATTATTATTATTATTATTATTATTATTATTATTATCATTATTGTTATTGCTAATATTATTATTATTATTATTATTATTATTATTATTATTATTATTATTATTATTACTATTATTTTTATTGTTATAATAATAATAATAATTATTATCATTATTGTTATTGCTAATATTATTATTATTATTATTACTATTATTTTTATTGTTATAATAATAATAATAATAATAATAATAATAATAATAATAATTGTTATTATTATTATTATTATTATTATTATTATTATTATTATTATTATTAATAATAATAATAATAATAATAATAATAATAATAATAATAATAATAATAATAATAATAATAATAATTGTTATTATTATTATTATTATTATTATTATTATTATTATTATTATTATTATTATTATTAATCTTATTATTATTAGACACCTTGCATCACAGACCAATGGGCATTGTTATGGTGTTTGCTGATGAATTTATTGTTTTCCAAGCCAGTGTGAGCCATCTATTTGATAATGTTCGCTGGGGTATTTATATATGTTTAAAATATATGAATATGGGTCATGTTTTTCTGTACTACTTGAAAAAATAATTCGTCGGCTATGTTGTGCTGTGGGCTGTGTTCTCCGATGTATAGTTATAATGGAGGTAGAGTGTGTTTGTAGTGTTCCTGATTCATAAATATCACAAAAACGACGAGGCCTACTACTTCCTTCTTTTGCTGTATCCTTATTTTTGGCAGATGTGATAAAATTTGGGTAGTCAAGCCAATACATTTTGCAAACACTATAGACTATAGTTACTGAAGAATATTTCAAAGGTTGACAGGATCGGTTTAAAACCACCAGTTGCCTTTTATGAGCGACTGCCTGTCTCAAATCAGGAGTCAAATGTTTTCTTCACGTTGGTATTGGGAGATGAATGTTGTTGCTTTGGTGACTCTGGTTGAAATTTATGAATAAAGGTCATGTTTTTCCGTGAAATTAGATAAATACTCTACATTCTATGCTGTGCTGTGGGCTGTTTTCTCTGACGCATAGTTATAATGGAGGTAGAGTGTATTCAAAATGTTCGAGATTCATAAACATCACAAAAACGATGTAGGCTTATGCTCTTCTTTTGCTGTAAACTCAGATGACTGAAAAGACAGGAGAACCAAATACAGATAGGCTTACTAGCTCTCTTTTTTATTTTTGGCATAAGTTACAAAATTTGGGTTTTGAGTGGTTTGGCGTTTATATTTTGGAAACACTATAGTCTGTACTTAATGA